>OU611881.1:16000000-16530000 GCA_914767815.1 Eupsilia transversa
GTACGAGCTCTATCGTAACAACTAACCAAGTTAGGAATTTGAAACTTCTGTATATCATGTACCTACCGTTTACTGTATATGTATAATCAACAAAATATACTAAAAACGCCGATTCATAAGGTATTTTATTTAAATAGCCCTTATTTAAATAAAATACTAATAAATAAATAATAAGATTTACTGAAACTGCAAAAATAATTTTGTAATTCATAGTATCATTATGAAATGAAATGAACTTGTTTTTTCTGTAAATAGGATATCGGAATCACTTTTACACGTCATGGAAAAAAAATACAAATCTATCTTTGCGATTTGATGAAAACTATTGACGTTTAGTATTTTCATTTATCTGAACTAAAAAACCGGCCAAGTGTGAGTCGGACTCGCACACGAAGGGTTCCGTACCAGCGTACAATATTTAACACTACATAATTTTTAGGGTTCCCAAAAACAAAATAAAGACAAAGAAACGTGTTTTTTTTGGCGCTTTTTGCTAAATATTGTACAGTCCTAATCGCACTTGGCCGGCTGTATTTAACATGGTAATTAGTTGTGTTCAGTGAATGGCCCTATAAAGGGCACACTAGAAATCTGCTCGTGCATTAATTAGTTGGCAACTAGGTATATCCCAACGAGGAGATTAAATTACTATCCGTAGATAGTAAGACTGAATACGATACGTTGGTACTCGCAGTTCTCGGGTTCACTCATTGAATGTAGTTGGTATCACACCTGTTCATTTGATGTCGGTAAACCTTTTAATTTAATTACTACAGAGGCTAATATATTAACCGGTAAACGGTGGGTAGTCGTATGTCGACCAACGTTTCCGCTGAATTGTCAGTAAGTACACATTAATTATACATTCTCAAAATGTTTCGCATGATCTCTGATTGGTGAGTTTATTTCCTTGAAACGGCACACAGCAGGAACTACCAATGTTGTAAAAGTTTAGGCAATGTTATAACATAAAAGTATTGGAACGCCTGATGAACCTAATGAGAGGTTGTTTTTAATGACCTAACTGTGCGCATAAAACTAATCATCCATTTTCCCTGGTTTATTTAAAGCTCTGCTTTAAACGATTTTGTTTGTGATGGATACTCAAAAAGTCAAAAGCTTTTTTGGTCAGCTCAGATTGCTATTAAATACAACATTTCACCATTCTGCACAAACTTCTGTGCATTCGGTCCTAGTTAGTAGAATCATTATTTGTCTCCATTCCGGACGAGTACAGGCTGCCGATGCCGCGGCCGTCTGTTTGTCGTAAATACGTGTATCACAGGGATTTCAACGATTGCTCTAAACACGTCAACGTTATATTCGTGTATTCGGCGCACATGTTCCGACTCATTAGTTTGATGATTTGTGATACAAGGAAGCTAGTTGAGTTTTTGTCTCGTTTTAAGTGCTCTCAAAATAACTGGAGATTTGGCGCCTAGCTGCTTCCCACGGTCACAGAATAAATAATCCACAGTCGCGGATAAAAAATGATCGCTTTAATTTGTACTGTTTATTCAATGACCTATTAACTTTCATTATTCGATGTCCAATGTATATATTCTGATGGCGTACCTATTTTAAATACTAAAATAAATAAACATGATGATCATGTGTTTATGTCTGACTGATAAGCTGTTAGGTGGAGTGCTAGCAGTCAAATGATTCATTGTATTACTATATCTTCATCGTAACATTTACTATATACTATAGTTTAGGTGTTTTTGGGGGCACACGTGATGGCTCTTATATCGGATAGGCTAGGCTTCACTTGCTTGACCACAAGCTTACCTAATGTGTGCTATAATAAGCACATATTCAGTAGGCAGGTAATCTCTGTCTCAAGTCTGTCAAAAGACCTTCGTGGGGCTTCGGTCGGATTTAGCCTGAAAATATTATAATTGGACTTTACAGTAATACTTACATAATCTCTGTGCTAGTTTTTTCTGCTAAATATAAAAAAAATGTAATGTGTAATATAGTTTTCCGACTCCCAACCTTCAGTCTGGCTACTGACGTGTCTATATGAACCGGCGCAACTTTACTTTGAAGAACAAAGACTAACAAAGCGCGGCGCGAAACTGCGCTAAATCGAGGCTTTCATACTAATTGCCTGCATCTTTCAATTGTGACCTACATTGTAAGAAGTAATGCTCTTTTGTTGTGACTGAACACACAAACTACTTTGCAAGTTTTGCACTGATGTGTTGAAAATGTTTCCTTTAATTGAGCGCAATGGCGTCATGCAACAGAACAAAACCCTTTCCCTATATTTATGAGCATATCAACTAATATCCTTGTAGGGACCGGTTTGTTGTCCAGGGGAAGCCCATGCTTTGCCTTACTCATTGAGGACGACATATCTTCTTAGCGGAATTAACTTGATAAATAAACAATGAAGGTTTAGCACATGTTGATGTACTTTGTGTCATGTTCACAGCACGCGCTGAGCCGCGTGGGGGGCGTGGTGTTCTGCGAAGCATCGCAGCGCTGGACGGGCACGCCGGCCGAGCTGGGCGCGCTGTGGGCGCGCGCCGCGGCCGGCGGCGGCGTGCTGGCGTGGCCGCGCCGTGCCGCCGTCACCAGCCTCACGCACCCGCGCATGTTCCACTACTTCCACGCCATCATCGACGATTTTCTGTTCGTGCAGATGATGGACGTGACGCGCCTCGTCGTCGCCAACAAGCCCGCCGTGCTCGACATCATGCGCCCCTGGATACAGTGCGCACTCACGCTCGACTGCATCATGCCTATAGGTGCGTGTGGATCGATAGTTTTATCTTTCATTTTAAGTATCACGATGTTACATCGTTACTATTGAAAGATGAAATTCTGAAGTGCATAGATAGCGTCACAGAAGTTCTAATCGTAAACTGTAATCAATGATGGTAGCATTTAATTATCGAGTATCGACTAGTAACAAGATGTTCTCGTGCACACAGGTGCACAATCGGTGGGATGTCGGTTCGACAAGAAGCCGCAGTACCGGTACTCGGGCTGCCACGGGCAGGACGCGTCGGCGCTCAGCATCGTGCTGGGGCTGCGCTCGGGCTTCGAGGAGGCGACGTACGCCGTGCGCGCGCGCCGCGTGCGCTGGCGCTCCGTGGGCGACGCGGCCGCGCGCGCCGAGCTGGCGGCGCTGCAGCGCAACAGCTCGGAGCCCGAGCGCTCCGACGAGCGCACCGAGCACTCCGCCGCGGACCCGCTCACGGCGCACGCGAGCACCTGAGCTCGTGCCGCCGCGACGTGCCGCACTTACTGAAGATACGGATAGGAGGGTATTTGTTTCAATACGACCGACGGCAGCTCAGTCATACCCGCGCGACGTGCGTAGTGTGTGACGAATGAACATTAGTCCTAGCGAATATATTTATTGATTTGTAAAACTTCGAGACGACAATTTAAGAATAAGATAATAATTCGATGTGTTAGTGAGACCAAAATTTTTCATTATATATCATTCCATTTGTTGAAATTGCGCCAAAAAGAAGAGATTTCGTTATTTGAATTTTGAAAATTCGTGGAGTGTTAGAAGTTAGTTACATATTATTAGTGTAATAAGTACAAGAAGTATATCTAAGAGTTAATAGCAGTCCTAGATCATTTTGAGAATGACAAAACAAGTAATGTTATTATCGACTACTTATTTGCCATATTGGGTACAAAGTAACATTGTTTTATGTTTAGTATATTTCGGATCGCGCGATATGAATGTTACCTAAGTCAATTGAACATTGACGTCTAAATTCTAAATGTTTATAACAGTATTATTTGTTACTTGACTTGTTTTATTAGAACAATTATATTTGCTACCTTTAAAAGGTATGAATTATGCGTCGATATGAGATTAGTAATCGCTTACCATTTATTATGTAGTTGTAGTATTATTTATTCGTTTACAAATAATACGTACGTGAGGCGTGGGCGCCGCCCCAGTAGGCTGCGCTTCTGACGACAAGTATTTGCGCGAACGGCGTCTTAAGAGACTATCCATAAATGTAGCGTTACGGCACTTGTTAGTGCCGCCATGCGCGTGTCGTCGCAGAGAGTCGCACGGTGGGTGACGTCACGCGGCGCTCCAGTTCACCACAGACCAGTGACTTGAAAGTCTTGGAACAAAATCTAGTAAGTTACCTCGGCGCGAGTGTCGCACGACTTTCACGTCGCTCAGTGTTGAGTTTAGATCACACTGACTGTACGTAGACCTCCGACCGATCGAGATTGATTTAAAGTTGTCGCCAGCTGCGAAATTATTTACTAGGGACGTACTTTTATGTATATTGATTTGTACATAGCAATTTGTACATTAGACATTAGTATGTAAATGTAGTGCTAAATTTTCGTAATAATTGTTAGTTTTTGTTGCTATGGTGTGTCGATCGTGTGACGGTCGACGGGGATCTAGCATTTTTATAGTTACGTTTAGCGGTTAGTGCATCGATACTCATTAGTCATAATTTTATATACGAGCCTTTTATCGAGCAATATTATACTTTACATTAAGTACACGAAATGACGCATTATACCTTACAACTTCCAGTTATGTCATAATTTGATCAAATTATGTGGTTTTAGGAAATTCGACATTGAAAAAACAAAGCCAGATAACCAAGTATTTTAATATTATTTTAATACCAACCAGGAGTATGAATAATACATGTTTTTACTGCCAAATATGTCGATACAGGAATTGGTCTCATCTGATTACTAATATAATTTTGATACAACGTTTCTAAACTGTCTATATTTTGCGATTGATGCGACCCTAGTACGTATGCTTTGCTTTTTACAACAAATACCTCAGTCAGCTTCCTCTTCCTCTATCGAAGCGTATAACGTTGACTGAAGCAGTTAGTGAAACTTCTCAGATATTCAATGTTAGGGCAAATGCGTCAGTCAATGTGTAAGGAAGGACTTTAACGAACGGTGCATATCGGTGTTTTATTTTGATGTATTTATTTAATAACACCAGGTTTGGTTGTGAAACTGTTATCAATACTAGCTGTGTATGCACGACCTACTAAGTTCACCGCGTCCAATGTGATATACTTAAGTATTGAATAGTAACATGTGTGTCTGTGCGTCTTCTGCTTTATTTTAGTATGTGTTGTACAGTCAGGGAAATTAATCGTTTATCAAATGGACACACTACGCCTATTTGCCGTGTTATAGTCACTTAATACAACTGTCAAAGATAACATTCGTGATTAATTAAACGGAATTTAAGTAAATATGTATAGTTTGACCTCACCGGTCCCGCGCCTTAGGTATGTGCGCGGCTGACGGGGGCAGTGCAGGCTCATTCGTCAACGTTCACGGCCCCCGCCCCCCCTGAATGCCGCGCATTCCTAAGAGTCTCGGTCAAACTATAGTCAATTTACTAAACGATTAATGTACCTGACTTAAGGCGGATCTTCCAAGGTAACCCGCGAAATTCAAATTTTCTTACGTTTTTTGCAATTAGCAGGTCAGTGTCAGATTGCATTTTGATTAAAATATGATTTGCAACCGTAACAAATAATTATGGCTTTACAGAATTATAATCATTAGAATCAGTAATACAACTCCTTAAGGTAGAATAATCCTCAAATGTCATGATTTCACGAAATAGTTTTGAATTTCGCGGGTAACCTTTGAGCATCCACCTTAACTAAAAACGCAATATGTTTCCGATGGTATGCCATACCTACTATAAAAAACGTGTTAACAGAATTGTAATCATTTCACTACTGTAAGCAAAATCTACATATTTATTTTGAGAATGATGGCGTATATAGCCTCTAAATTTAAGGATCTCATCGTTACTTAACGCAGCTTAAATTAAGTGTATCTGTAATCATGACCAAGCTGTACATAAGTTTATAAAGTTTCTACTTTAAGTTAACTATCTCGAACTATATTTGTATAATAATTATCATATTGATATTTTACCGTCATGTATTGTATTACATTGAAATCATGCCCAGTTAGTGAAAAATTCAGTACATGTATCAAAATTTTACATTTCTATGTTCAGTTTTGTCAAAGAAGAAATATAGAGTGAAGCGTCCGCCATGTCATTAAACGCGTTCCCTACAGTTAGGACACATGCAATACTTTCTAGTTGTCAACGTATGAACGATCAAAGATTACATAGATTCACGTATTACAGCTATGTATAACCCGTCAGTACTTCCCTATATGTAACAGCAAGAGCCCACTACACAACTAGATCACAGTTGCGATAGCGTACACTTGATTGAGATGTGAATTTACTGTCCGTACCGAATATTTGAGCAGTGGGCGCTTGACGTAGTCGCGCATCGCACATCGTATCATGTTAGTTAATATGAGATCTAGTCCTTATGGTAATAGTTAATAAGAGTTGGTTTAAATTTCAAATAACTTGTAAATAACGCGCTTACTACGTAACGCGGTACGTACGCCACCTGAGCCAACTTAGCGTTGAATGCAATCCTAAATAATATTATAAATATAAATGCGAAAGTGATTTTGTTTGTTTGTTTGTTTCGCTTTCACGTTAAAACGGCTGAACGGATTTGGATGAAATTTGGCACATGGGTAGACTATGACCTGGAAAAGAACATAGGATATTCTATTATCCCGATATCCCACGGGATCGAGACTGTGGGTGAAACCGCGGGGCGCAGCTAGTTAGCATATAATTATGTTGTGATTTATTATACGTTTACATATATTTTGATGCTTTACACGAGCGTTGAAGCTATTTCATTGATTTTAAGTAAATTATAAGATATTTTACGAGAATGGTAATGTGTGGAGTGCTCATCCCACGAATAGAGAGGTCATCCATACATTGGCGGTGATGTAATGTTGGCTCAGAAAAGTACAACGCATTATATGTACATGGTAAATAATGTTATACTGCTTACAAACCCTTTTGACGTGTATAACTCCTAATGGATAGGATACGTATTGAATTTATACAATTTTATCAAAAAATACGACCACGTTTGAAATTTAGTGTTTTGCCAAAAATGCATCACATTGTTGTGATAAAAAACATTAAATAAAATGTTAGCTGTAAGAGTTTCCGAGTAGATGACGTTAGTCAGCGTAACTGATGTGGAGTCTCGCAGAGATAAGTGGCGTTGTTGCTGAACGGAGTATTTGTATCATTTCCTCGCACTCTAGTTAGGTTTAATTGTAAAATTATACTGAAACGCAGCTGTTGTGGGCGACTAATTAAATAAACTCATCTACCATGCTCGTCGGATCTTACCTGCTTAACTAAATCTTATGTTTTCAAGTCATGATTAATTAAATTAATTAATGAAACTCACAATCAAAGCATGTTTAGCCAAATCTCTGTCCTCAAACACTATCGGCACCTATAACAAAATGTAAGCACAAAGCACAATTTTAAAATAGCGGCGCATGTACAGTACATGGAAGTGAACGAAATTATGGCCAGTAGTCATATGTAAGAGGAAAGATCATTATTGTAAACGGACGGAAAGTGAAATTAATTATATTTAAGTAGGTAGTTCATATTATTACCTAATTATTGAGTAACTCAAACAACTTGTAGGTCGTGTTTTACTACGAAAAACGAATTATTTATTATATTCATGCATCATTAATACAATCTAATGAAATCATAGTTTAATTTTTGTCAAATTCTTAGCACAAACATGTCGCCCGCAACAGTTGCGCGTCGTGGCGTCACGGCTATTATACGAACGAGTGGTTGTTTGCGTGTGCGCAAGTCGTAGTGTTACGTGACCCTACTGCATGACCTCTGATCTTGTTTAGCGTATTTTTTTAACAAATGCAGCTTTTCATACGCATATCTTTATCGACAAGTGATAATTATTTATTAAATGATGATTACGACATTATTTATTTGTTTTATTTACTTATCATGTTGTAGTGTGTCGGTCCAAAGTAGGCAGGATTAACCCCCCCATCGGGGGCCACCCGCCCGAGCCAGGCTAGCACGTAACTGCAGTAATATTTCATTTGTTTATTACAAAACAATGCAGTACATCTCAGAATTTCTGGTGTAATAATGTTAGAACAACAATAATTAATATGCAAATACCCGGATGACGTCACCTGCATCTCGTAAGAAGAAAAAAAGAAATTGTTAGAATTACGACTGTTTATTCATTCCATCCAGAAATAACACCGTCATAGAATAAAATACGCACATTTGTTTGATAACTGAGAGATATAACAACTTTACGATGTAACATTAATTAATACAATTAATTTAGAACTTACATTCGTGATTAAAATACTACGCACATTAACGTATACTTGTTTCAGTCGCATTTACTTGTTATACCTATTAGAAAAAAATAGGCAAACTACTTTAAATGGACGGGGAGGGCGGGAGGGCCTTGTGAAGAGAACCTCATGTTGAAGGAATTTTGAAAGGATGGCAGCACGGCAAAGCAATCAGGATGCACCCATATGCATATCACCTGCACTGTGGCACAGCATGCATTTTTCTGAACTATTGTACCCTATCTGATTGTTTTGTGTGGGATGTGTGTGTGACGAGCCTAAGATTATAAACTGCTGAGTTAAATGCACATAGAACAAAAATATAAGTACGCAAGCAGTATTTTAATCATTCCATAATTCGGTTTATTTACACTCTAATAAAATATAAACATTTCAAAATTATACAAGATAGCTCAAAATTATTGTTTTTACTCACAAAGGAACTTTCGCGGGGTTTCAACCAGTGCCAAGTTTGTACATACAATTATAATATACAATACAAGTATATACAATTTCACTGTGCATTGACTAGATACAAGTTAGTGCTGATATTGAGCTACGACTAGGTTACTACATCTCTTCTAACAAGAATAGGATGGGCTCTGACCATACCCTGTAACTACCTACTCACAACACTTCATTACCATAAAGTTATTGCGGAAAATACTTGCAACTACTCCCAATAGGGACTAGGGTAGACACTTGCGCGACGTTTCAATAAGAATTTTATTTGAAAACTGTGTTAAGTATCATAGGGACTATAGCCATAGCCAGTAGGCAGTATACAATACTTCTGCTAGCTAATGCAGAGGTATCGTCGCGTCGGTAGAACTTTACTATGACGATATGATTATAAAAATCATATTGCACACAAGTCATACTGTTGAAGTAGTTTAAAGCGTTTCATTGCTGCTTGATAGCGGCAAGCAGTTGTATTTATATAACAGTTTCGCTGCGCAAATAAATTATATTTATAATGCTAAACTAATTGCCAGAGAGCTACCCATGGCAAGAAAGGTTCATTAACGTCGAAGCTCTGTTGAATATATTTTGCAAAAACAACACTTGTTAAATAAAATTAGAAGACATCATAAAATAAATCAAAACTTCTAAAAATATCTAAATTCAATAACGACATAGGTGTCATCAATGTTATTTTCATTTAGAGCAGTACTTACTTGACTAATCTATATAAAAAATACTAACATTTTGTTATACATATTTATATGTGTGTGATTAACTTATTAGAAATAATATTTTTCATTTAGATTCAAGTGTTTCTAAATTTTTGAAACACTCTATACACGTCGAAGTTATAAACATAAGATGTGGATACCCATAGACTTGATTTTATATATAAACTATCTAGGTATTTAATTAGATATATATAACATTCGAAAATTGGTAAAATTGAATATTAGGTTATGTTGTGCCCATTTACTATTACTAATAAATATTTAAGCCAAAATTGTGATAAAATACTTATTCATAATTTTATATTTCTGGATACACCAGTTGAACACCTCCACAAGTTAGCGCTCATCACAATCGGAGCGAGCTTCAGTTTGGCCAGAGCTTATTATTATAAAATAAAACTATTAGACTATATTTCGTTTTATCGTTGCAGGAATGGGTGTTGCAAGGACTTGATTGATGGCATGTGGATGATGTTCAGAATTGCAAATGTATCACTTGTGCAGTAGGTCATTTTGACTGCAAAGTGTGGGCTTTGTACGAATCTTTAATTTTAAAGACATTTTCCCCTGGCTGCGCCCATACACACATTTATTTTCTTAATTATCCATTTTATTATGCAGTTAACTTACTTTGATATTAATTACATGTTATGTGCGGAAGTCAAAAGGTGATATAAGAATTTTGTGCGTAGTTGTAGTACTAGTGCAATATTAAGTACCTACCACATTACATTGAACTACAATCGTTTCAGTGATATAGAATAGTACAATATTATTTTCCTACATGAAAAAATTTTTTTTTCATCATTATTGTTTTATAGATAAGAAATATACTTTTTTCATATTATTGCTATAAGTTTGAATTTTTAAGAATGAATAATTTAATATGCAATATTCATAAGACGTAAGGTATTATAAGAAAACTTCTAAATAAGAAGTTTTCAACTATAGGGACTGGAAACACGGACTCAGCGCGTAAATATATTATACCTATATATACGGTACGGTGTACGGGGTGGATTTTTGAGTCGGGGCAGTTAGGGCAGCTACCTTAACCGTTGTAGCTACAAGAAAATGATCCAGTGTTAACTTTTTGAGAAATTTTGATATGCATTCAGAGATTTAAAAATAAATACAGCCACAAGAAAATGAGCAGTTTTCACGTAATTTTTTATTGATGCCAATCGATCCTGTTTCTTATAAGGATCAAAAAAGTCTATCGGACCAACTGAGGTTTGAGTACTAGAAAAGTCAGAAATAGCAAAAAACTTTTCTCTTATATTTCGTAGGAAATGAGACTCCAACCTACTTTTTACGGTGGATACACCTGCCGATATTATACAAAAAAAAAATGGAATTTCGAAAGAATACGCGTTTTAATTTTTTTGATAATTCCCTTGAAAAAACATTTGCCTTTAATACCCCATCTCAAAAATCCAGCCTGTATATGTAAATAATGTATACTTTCTTCATTAATATTAATTACATTGCCTATGAGGTAAAGTAGTAAATTCCTCTAAAATATTATATACTAAGAGCGTACATAAGCAAAGCAAAGCCAGAATAAAACCATGTATGAGAAGCGCAGACCACGCATAACTTGCGCTTGATTCACGTTCGTACGGACATTGGTCGCGCAGTTGCAATGCTATCTATACACCCTATTGGATATCAGAGAATGTGTACGCTTCATTAAATATTGCCTTTCGTAATATTATACATAACTACAGGTCTCCGATTACAAGATATATGAACTAACTCAGTAGGCAGGACACGATAGCTTCTTATTAGTACAGTTTTGTGGAGATGTGTCGGTTACCTATTTAGTTTTCTTGTCATCGGCTTTCTTGTCGGGCTTCGTTTCGTCTTCCATGAAAAGTAGTGGCGTCATGCCCAGGACGCAGCCTATTGTGATGCCTATCACGCGACCCTGGAAACAACATGGCGTATAATATAATTTCAACGTTTTTACATACAGGGTGTGAAAAGACCTATCACCGTCAGCCGACATCTACGTATTCTGTACATCAAATTGTGCAGAAATGATTGCTGGAAAACGACTTTTGTGTTTCGTGTAAAATTCGCTGTTCACGGTAGTGCGCAATGTAAAGCAAAACATTGTCCTTGTCCTTATGTAGTGCATGCAACGGTACAGGGGTCGTAGTTAAGTTATAACATATTAAACTTATTTTCGTAAAAAAATGACCAAAAAGTTTGAACTTTGGCCTTCAATATCTCCGTAACTAGGATCCCAAGACAGGGCAAGTACAAAAATAACAATAACGGGAAGAACAAGTGACCCTCGGCTTCGTTAGTCCGTCGTTCGTTAAAATACCATGAATAATATGTAACACATAAAGCTCTTTAGTATAGTATTCATATAATTTTGTTTTTACCATGTTGGAGAACTGCCTGGAGATGGTCATGTCGAGCTGCACGGGCGACAGCTTGGGTGCGCCCAGCCCTATCCAGGACGCCGCGCGCTCCACGTAGTAGGCGGAGCCGATGCCGATGACGTCGCTCAGCGTGTTGCCGAGCGCGGCCGCCGCCATCGTCGTCAGAGTTATATACGCGCTCATTGAGCTCTCTATTCTGTCACCCTATAGTACACAACTTATGTTAGTTTAGGGAAATTTAATGGAAGGGATTTTCATCAAGTAAATTTTCATAAAAATAAGCACTCTAGGTTTTGAATCATTTCATTTAGACAGCTAGACATATATATGCTGATGGAGTTATTTTTAAATATGACTCAAAAGATGGAGAAGTGACTAGACTGCCTCGTTGTTCTACTGGTTGCAAGGTCTCATGCTGAGCATGGGGTCCTGGGTTTGATTCCAGTACAGAGATGGAAAACCCCATTATCACTTTGCTCGACCCAGGTCATGTCAGGTTTTTCCATCTGGAATTTCTCAGTAGCCGCCGGCAGCCCAGAGTCTGGATTTGTACCTTTTACATGGGACTTAAACATAACTGATGAAATGTGGGTGTTCTGTAGGCACACCACTGCCTAACTCTTCGGAAAATACAGGCGTGATGTTATGATATGTTGTATTCAACTGCGGAAGTACTTACAGCAATGATCATGATGAAGTTGTCTAAGAAGCCAAAACCAATAAATGGTATTGAATTCGCCAATGATACTGTAAACAATTAATATTAAATAAGTAGATCCTAGTAATGTTAAGAAATTCTAGTAAGGACTATAAGAATGGTAAAAAAAAAGAACTTGTCATTCATGTTCTTTTGAAATGATAATTATAATTTCACCTCATGTTTTGTTGTTTAGGTAACAATAATTATATTCTAGTAGATATAAGATAAGATACAGTATGTAGGTAGCCTTGCAGACAGATAATACTTACGGTGTAGTAGCTCCCGCGTGGTGGGAGGTGGTACCTTAGCCGCTGTAAAAGACATCAATTGTTTGATTGTACTTATCATATCTACAATCTTGTTATAATACAGACTTAGCTTGATTAAACAGCTTCACTTCTTGTGACTTACGGCTAGGCACATTATAATAGAATGTGAAACATATTAATTTACGGGACCAGTAGATAAGCAGGTATATTTTTTTTTAAACAAACTTAAAATAGGTATATTAGTTATAGAAACAAGATTTCTATAGAGCAAGTATTTAACTGTTTTATACAGGATATAGTTAAATAAGGTTGATGACACAACTCAAGGAAACAAGATCATTTACATATTCATAGTATAAGAGTCAAGGAATGTTAAAAACTGCAAATAAGCAATCTATACTTACAATGAGCAATGTATACATATTATTATAGACAAACAACCAATGACATCACCTTGCAACCAGTTTGAACTGGATCTAGCTAACTGTTCTAAAGATACTCACCATACTTTTTCTTCAGCCAGTCCTCTGGCACCTCACAGTACGAGCCCGTAGGGTCGACGTCACCCAGTGTCGGCACTTTACTAGGCCTGCCTAACTTAGTCCTCCATCTTCGACCAGCTAACTTATCTGGAAATATGTTAAATGGTTGTTTTTGTCAAAACATGATTAAGTTATTATTACTATTAGAAATTAACTATTAGACTATATGAATTACCCTCAAAGTCCTCTTTGATTCTCTTAGATTCATATTGTTGTAAGGCGTGGAGCATCACTTTTCTTTCTTCATCAGTTAGGTGTAGCACGAGCTCATTTGCGTGTACTTTTGTGAGGGGACTAGTAATTTGTGGCTGAGGCTGATCATCGAATTCTTTAGAAGTCGGTCCAAGTCCCAAACTCCTAATTTTCACCGCTACAGGAGCTAATAATTGGAACTGTGAATTTAGTAAACTGGCACTATGTCGCACCTGTAGTTTTGTTGAAATATCCAGGCAACCTGTATTAAATCTATTCAGAGGTGAGGCACGAAACCTGCTTACAGCCTGCGCTGCTTTCATGTTTTATCGTTTTTTATAGAAACCCAAAGAAATTATGTAAAATACAATAAACAAAATCTATTTCGGATATATGAAACGTTCTGTTTCACTTGAAATGCTGTCAAGTGTCAGATGTCAAAAACCTGTCAAACACGAATGTCAGAACTTACTAAACACTAACCAGATTACTTGTAAAGGAACTACAAGATTTTCTGCCGTCTCGTGTCGAAAATAATCCTAGTAGTAGATAGAACAGGTAGTCAGTGCTTGTCGGAAATCAGCGGAATAAAAACGCATAGAAGCCGATAGGAGATTTTTAGTAATTTTCAGATACAGGATTGTAATCACGTAAATATTTTATTGATTGTTTTTATTATCTGTAGAAAGCAATTGTCATTGACAGCTGTTAAAAAAAGTTCGCAGAATTTGACTGTTCAGAAAGTTGCCATACTGTTGAGGTGTCCCTATAAAACAGTGATTTAATCATGTTTCTTGTTGAAAAAAAATCTTCTTTTAGAATTCTATTTTGTTTATCTGCTCCATCTAACAGTGATGGTTAGTTAAGCTTTTCTTAATCAGCAATAAATGGAATTTTGAGAAATGATAATAAAAAAAAAATACGTTGGTGCAAAAGCTTAACTACGGCCTAGAGGAATACGGCTTCTTTTATCTGGCTTATTCCCTAAACCAAATGCTTTTTGGTCCACACGTCGAAATCGCGTCGTCTTGCTTGCTGCAATATCACGGTAGCGGCACCACCCGCCATCCTCTCGAGGCAGCATGATCTGATAAAGCATGCTATTATGTACAATCATGTGTAATTATTAGGTGTTTCTAACGTTATTTTAAGGCCAAGAACGGTTTTTACAGGAAAACGATTTTCGCTTACATGTTAGTACGTTACGTTACTCACATGAATAGAGACTAGTCAATCAATCGATCAATCAATCAGTCTTTCTTTGTAAACATAAGTAGGTTACAGCAGTGTGCAAGATGTTACAATAATAAAAGTTTCTATATGTTTTGCCATGTGGCGTACAAATATATTAATTCATTAATTTCATAATTAATGTCGTTAATCACCTGTCCGTACCTCATATTTCTCTGATCTTATTCCTGTTTTTGTTCATAGGTATTTCACTTCATAATACAAGAACGAAAAATAAATACATAGCAAATTTTTGTGTGCATAAAATTTTAATACAGAATATTTGCATCAATTTAATCATTCAATCTATTATTTTTTGTAGGTGGCACCGATGTTACTGCCGAAACGCTAAGAAAATATGTTTTCATAGACTTTCGGCTTTCGGGAGAAGCTAAAAGAAAAAAAAAACTATGCAGACGTAAAAACAACATAGTAGAAATTACATGAAAATATAGAGAAAGGCTTTATGATACAGCAACAACGTCACCAGTGGCAAACTGCAACATTAAACTTTTTAATACATTTCTTTCTATTTAGTATAGAAAACTTTTTTTTTCTTGACTATATGTACTATTTCAACAATATGTGAGATACGTTACAATGTGAATATTATATGAGTAACATGTATATTTATTTTGACTCGTACACACTGCTACATAAATTATTATCAATGTGTAACGTTACAAATGCATAGCACATTTCCAGTATAAGATTTTATATGATTTCCATACAATGAGAGGTCAAGAGGTCATACAGGTACAAACACTGACACCCCCAACCCCCCTTTAGGGGGTAATTTAGAAAAACTACAAACTTTATAATTTATTTAGATAACTATTCGTGCGAAGTTTCATGTTTATTACCTCAAGGAATAAGATTTTTCATACAAACTTTCATCCCTTATTTTACCACCTTAGGGGTTGAATTTCGAAAAATCCTGATACACGTTATTCTTAATTTTTGGGTTTAAGTATAAATATTGAGTTTCGAATTAATCGGACAGCGCGTTAAAATTCTTCCATACGAACTTTGACACCCCCCAACCCCCCTTTAGGGAGTAATTTAGAAAAACAACAAATTACAAACTTTTTCATTTATTTTGATAATTATTCGTGCGGAGTTTCATGTGTATTACCTCAAGGAATAAGATTTTTCATACAAACTTTCATCCCCTATTTGACCCCCTTAGGGGTTGAATTTCGAATAATGCTTCCTTATTCCTTGCCTACATTATAAAGGGAACCTCTGTGCAAAATTTAAGCTTTCTAGGTCCAAGGGTTTGGGCTGGGCGTTGATGAGTCAGTCAGTCAGTCAGGACTTGTCTTTTTATTAATAGGTATAGATATAGATAGTAGGATAGGATACTTTTCCGGGATAAAAAGTACCCAGTGTGGTGCGCAGGATATTAAAGAATAATTATACCAAGTTTCATCGTAATCGAACCGGTAGTTTTTGCGTGATGCCTGAACAAACAGACAGCCAAAAAAAATTTTAATCAAATTTTTGGGTTCGTTGTCGGTCTAGTAACACCCCCTGCCATTTATTTTTCTGATATTTTCAATGTGTACAGAATTTTCACTTCTACAGATTTATTATAAGTATAGATAGTCATTTTGAGAAGTGGTCATTTTGCGGCAGAGCCGATAAAAGTCTCCGTAATAAAAAGATAAAATAGAAAAAAAAAAAATTCAGACTATTTTTGTCCATTATTTGTTTTTATTTGATAGTACAATTAGTTATAATTTAATTATAAAACCATGTTAGTCATGACGAGGTCAATGAATACATTTAGGTAGATTTTTATTTCAAGTCTACCTAAATGTAGATGGAAAATAAGTAAATTAAGAATTGTTCAAATTCATAAACTAGCTCTGGCAGCACTGATAATTTTGCCGTCAAAATCGTGGAAATTGTTATCTACCGAATTTTCTGCGATCATAGCGCTAGACAAAATATAAAATAACCAAATAATAATTGCTAGATGTATGAGTAAATTGCACAATAAACCCTTAAATTGCCGGACAAAGTTCAATACGGCAATTCATGACATAATATCGGCGATAAGGGACGACAACAACAACAGAAGTGTTAGGTCAATGACAAACAGTTGTCGTGTGTTTGTAGGCGAAAGTGTACCGCGAGAGCGTGTGAACTAGTGGAGTAAACAGCAGAGAGCACGATGCATGATGTTGGAGGGTCTAGTGGCATGGGTTCTGAACAACTATCTGGGGAAGTACGTGGAGAACCTCAACACGGATCAGCTGAGCGTAGCGCTCCTGTCAGGTATGTTGCTATAGCGTACCACTGGTGCTGCGTAAATGTTTGCCTTGTTATATTTAGATCTTACGCTATTACGTTGACAAGAATAATTTACAATAGGAGAGACTGTATGTCATACACACAAACTCACATCTTTTCCCATGGGGTAGGCAGAAACTACACATTTCATGTTTGTAAATAATAAATTGCAGTGTTGCATCATTATACAAACACAAATTATATTAATTTCAAATGTTTGAATTCTCCAGTTCTAGGAAACTAATACTAGAAAGTTGATTCAATTTAGGTAAATCAATTATTATAGAACTAGGAAGAACACATCAGTAATAAAATAATTATCATAGGTACACTTTATTTTACTTACCAATAATTCTGTTTTAAAATCTCAGTAGTTGAACTATAAAATGAGAATAAACTTCATTCAACTTATTATAGCAATCTCACATAGCTTTAGTTTATTATTACATACATAAAAATGAATGTGATCATTGAGTAGTTCTTGGGTCATTCATGTTATAAAGTAATGTCCATGACTACCGTAGGACCACCAACGCCAATCACTTCCATATTTGGCAAATAATTAGTACCCAATTGCTAATAATTGATACTCGAACCACAGAATTGGTACGCCAGTCGTTTTCAAGAGAATCGACTTTGAAGGTGGTCCTGCGGTAGACACACTCCCTTCAGCAGGACCACCATGAGTGCCGAAAAAGGGGGCAGGCATGCTGCACCTATTCTAAATATACAAATAATTATTACCCATAGATATGAGTCGTATCATAAAAAAAACAGAAGTGAAACATTTGTATTTACCGAGAAATCAACGATGGTAACTTCAATCAATAACCCCCGATGCTACCGCAAGCAGTGATATCTGAGACAGCATGACGAACTTGCTGCCGGTTGCTCTGGCAAGAATAATATGATTAACTGTTGAGGTCACCAGGTGGCTAGCCCACATAAAGCAATACAACAAAAAAAACATTATAATGAGGAGATTATGTCAACAATAAATAATAATTTATTTTTAAATAAATTGACATACACAGTCAAATAAAATAAACAATTATATGAATTCATTATATAATTGTTTATTTTATAACGCCACCATATATGGGACTTTACTAAATAAAGCCTAAACAATTTTGAGAGGCAGATTCTTCGCTGGACTGAACACAGACGAACGAGAACGAGAGAACTGACAGAATGGACCTCAGCTGTCAATATCCGCACAAAAAATCTGCTAAAGGTTTACAACTGATTGCAAGATAAAAGAGGAAAAAAAAAAAATGAATTCATTATAATCTGTCAGTAGGCAAACTAATTCTGTAGAGAGAACATAAACATTGTCTTGCGTTAATTAGCAACCAACTATTCAAAACATTTAAGTAGTTGTTGATAGAATAATATGCCTGTATGAGCAAAGGTTGGATTTTACTAATACTTAAATAATAATCTCATACAGGGAAAGTGGAGCTAGAGAATCTCCCACTGAAGAAAGATGCCCTCCGGCACCTGGGCCTTCCAGTGGAGATCAAGTCGGGCTTCATCGGGAAAGTCCAACTCCAAGTACCAGTGCGGCAGATCCGGTCAGCCCCCTGGCTGATAGCCATCGAGAAGCTCTACTTAGTCGCCGCACCAGTCAATTTGGATGAGGTTAGTGAAGATAATACATGCATTATATAACTTATACTGCATAGCACATGTGTGAGTACTATGTACTATAGAGCTACCATTTACCGGGTAATATTATGTCTTTCATTGACTCAGATGTCTCGCTGATGGTGGCGTGTGTGTTGGATCATTTAGCTCCCTTCAAAATGGTTGAGCTGAATGGTGCTAATCCATGCGTCATGTTCGTGAACGGGTGCCGTCAGTTGGGGCTGGTCATCTCTTGGCTGCCATGGCTTATTTTTAATTTTTGAATTGTTTATTTTTATTTTTATAATTTATATCAACGGACGCTTTTATCATGCACGTCTTTCTACATTGTTCTCACATGTATAAGTAATTTCAACATGAATGATGTAACCAATTTTTGTAACAATTTTTTGATTTAAAAGAGTGTCCGTGGAGTTTCTTGCCCGTTCTTCTCCATAGGTACCTACTACGCTTTGGAATGGGCAACTAGCTTCATATTTTCTGACTGACCGACTCCTTGACAATTCAAAAGTGCCTGTAAATGGTTTAATTGAAATAAATGCTTTGAGTTTGAATAAGGAATAAATTAGTAATGGTGAAAAACTTGCTTTAGAGCAATTAGTTCAGATATCCAGATAGCGTGATAATCCTGGACACAGTCTATCTGTGTGTCATATTTCATTGTAATCTGTTGAGCTGTTTATATTTGATTGATTTATCCAACATAAAAACACCAAAACCATATTTATTAAATAACTAGCTTTGACCCGCGGCTTCGCCCGCGTGGCTGTCAGAAATTATCCCATGGGAACGTACTACCGAGATAAAGAGTATACTATATGTTAATCCAGGTTAGAAACTGTGTGCCAAATTTCATCCTAATCCGTTCTGCCGATTTTGCGTGATTGAGTAATAAACATCCAAACATAGGTATTTTCACATTTATAATATTAGCAGGATATTAGTGAAATGGGATATCTGTGAATGTTATAACATCCTCATTATTACGAAATCAACTCTGAATATCAGGAAATTCCAGCTCAGTTAGTCATAATAATAATTATGTTATAAATTATGTTCAAGCAGTTCCTTCACTTAGTGTGAGAACATTATAAATACTAATCTATGTTGATAATGAAAACAAAATACCTTTTCAGTTTAATCTGGAAGACTGTACATAATTTTACAATATTATTATGTTGCCATTGAGATAAAACTAAATTGTTTTATTGAGTACCTTCTCATCATCAGACTAAGCTTTTTTTTTTGCTATTTTAAGGCAACCCTCTTGTTGATTAAGGTTATTACTATTATTTTAATTTTATGCATACCAAGAAAAAAAATCTTTAAAACATCAATCATCTGGTTAGATATGCAAAAATACTATAAATTCATATCTAATCACAGCCAATAATGTTTGGTTTGTTGCATTCAAATGTGAAGGTCGACTTGTGTTTAAAAAAATACTGATGTTACATGTAAAGAAAAAATTGTAAAAAATATGTAAGGTTTTTATAAAGAAGTATCACTCACGCCGCGATTCTAGGGATTTCACAGACATCAATGTGATGAAATATCACCAGTGGCAGATCTAAGATTGTCGTTTGGGAGGGGCTTGACCCGATGGGAGTAGGTTTTAGCAAAGTAAACACTAAAAAACCGGCCAAGTGCGTGTCGGACCACGCACAATGAAGGGTTCCGTAGCTGGGATGAACTTATCCCAAGAACAAACTTAACATTGTAGTTGAAAAACATGTTCTCTCATACAAAATGTATGGTAGAACATGTTTTTGCAACTGCAAATTTAAGTTGGTTGATAATTACTACTACTTGCTTAAAAGTTCAATTAGAATAAATTAAGTTTACTTAAAGATTTGTCACGGAAGAACTCAGATGCTTTTGGGCAGAATGGGCTTTCTGCACCTACTCTGCGTTTGGTTGTATGACATAATAGATAAGAGATATCTAAGATAAGTAGTGCTGGTATCATGTATGATTTAATAGATTTTATCTGCATTTATCAGAAGAGTAAAAATTTTTTGTTCATAGGATTGTGTCATACATGGGCAATGCAAACAAATGATAAAGAGAAAGTGTCTTACAACTTATGATAAAGTGAAAGTGAAGACTTCCTCAATAAACTACATTTCATGATAAGAATATGTAATGAACTAATGACATTCTATTTGTGGAACACTTCTCGTAAATGTCGTCGCAATTTTGAACTTTTATCCTTATTACATTATAAATGCGAAAGTAAATTAGTCCGTCTGTTAACTTCTGACCATGACCTGGGTTAAGACTTAGGATACTTTTATCCCGTTCCCGTGGGCTAATTTCCAAACACCACGCTACACGCTTGCAATGCCTCGGGAAAAGCTAGTTTGTCATAAAAGGTTCCTGTAAATGCATACATACCGCGTATAATAGATTTCTTTAGGAACTTGGGTAGCTAAGTTCGATGGCAGTTAACACTGATGCAGTCACATGTGGTCTGATTAAGTTCCGACCTCATAGTACCTGCAGCGGACAAGACTAGCATAAAGATGAATGAGTTTTATGTGGCACGAGGTTTATTTGTAACTTAATGTGACAGCAATGACCTAAGGTGGGCAGTTGGGGAGGAAATAATGTTGTTTTGCGCAGTGGGACTGCTCCGTGGAAGCGTCTATAGCGCACGAGCGCAAGACGGCGCTTCTGGACGCCCTGGAGGCGCAGTGGAGGGCGGAGCACGAGGCGGCCGACGCCGGCTACTACGCCACATCCTACTCCTCGTGGCTCAGCTACGGTACCGGGCTCCTCGCGAACATCGTCGAGAACCTGCAGGTAACTAGTAAGACAGCTGTTAAACGTGCTTTAGAATACGCGAAAGCATACAATGTGTATTGAAATCGACGTTCGATTTTGGGCTTCTTAAAGGTGGGCTCAGACCAAACGAAGATAGAACCAGAACAAGAGCAAGAATGCTCTGTCTCTGTTTACGCAATAAATTGGTAGGATGGGGATATAATTTCTCAATGAACATAATATATTTCGAGCTTATGCGGGAGCATTAAGGAAAATAATACAATTCTCCCCAGTTGAAGCTGAACGACGTACACATCCGGTACGAGGACGCGGTAACATGCGCGCGACCATTCGCGTGCGGCCTGACGGCGGAGTCGCTGTGCGCGGAGTCGTGCGACAGCGAGTGGCGCCGCGGCTTCACGCTGCTGGCCGACCCCGACGGCTGCAGCTTCAAACTGCTGGAACTGCAGAACCTCGCCGTCTACTGGGATCCCATGCCCGTGCCCGCTGGCATGTTCGCGAGCTGTACAATCACAGAGCTCACAGTAAGATTTTGTTTGGTAGTGAAAATACGTACCACTGGCCAAGCTAGTTTTCTCATTTTACCCCAAATGAGAATAAAATACTCTCATAACGAAGTAAAATAAATTTTACAATAAAATACTCTAATATAATAAAACAGTACACTTCGGTATTTAATGCATTCAAAACTAAATTACCTGAACATGCCATCGCAATATAACACCCTTCCTAATAACTAAATGACTAGTCCCTACTATACATTTAGTTTTGTATCATAATTGACGGCCACGCCACGGTTGGCGCAGTGGTTAAGCGATTGACTGCTGCGCTGCGTTCATGAATACCTTAACCAAAACACAGTGCATCAGGAAGCGAAAATCTGGGCAGAACGCTACAGAGCACGTCTACATAACCATCCAAATCCTTTGGCGAAAGCACTTACAAAGCCTGACCATAAAAGGCGGTTGACAAGGTTAGCCGTAATGGACCTTGCCAACTAGGATATGCTGCCAAACAAAATAGAGAGGGAAATCTCGCTGGAGAAACCACTCTCCACGACCAATTCCAACAACAGCAGTATAAAGGAAAAAAAATGATGTGCATGTTAGTGACTGTGTCTTTTTAATAAGACAAGTTTTTTTTAAATTTGTGTGTATGTTTTTGTTCTATTGCAGACTCGTATGTCCGAAACGTGGCGCCAGCCGCACCGCTACCTGGTCCATCCGGCGTCGGCGCGCGCGCGCGTGCGACGCGAGCGCACCGAGCAACCGCTCCGCTCGCGCGCGCGCCCGCGCCTCGCCGCGCACCTCACGCTCGACACCGTCACGCTCAACCTCACGTCCGTGAGTACTCACGAAATACGCCACACAACACTTAACTGGATGTTTTGACAGCGATCCAGAAGCAATAGTATTGAATTTGCCTGGGAAAAACGCACACACGAACACACCTTTTCATCCTGTCGATTACCACAAAGCTAATAAACTATAGATTCATCAATAATAGCGAAAATCTGAGAAGATTTTTGTGATCATTCAAGACGTCAAATAACCGACATCCTTGTTGTCTTTTCTAAAGGAGAATGGGCAAAGAACTATGCGCATTTGCTCTAAAGCCCAATAGCCATAAGATATATACCAATGGAAAGAGCTTATCAAGGAGGACCTTAGCAACTAAAATGGATTTTGCCAATTGTTGTCAGTTCGGAGTTAATGAGCTAAATATGTGACTACTTAAAACTACTACTAAATATGCACCAAAGTTTAGGAATTTTGGCGATAGGGTAGATTTGCATCAGAACTTAAAATTCATTTAACGTATCACTGAACCATCGAAAATTTCGACCTGCCGTTGTCGTTTATATCATTTTGTTTCGTGTGTTTATACGTCTGTGCGCGCCCCTCAGCGGCAGTACAACGCGGCGGTGTGTTGCGCGGCGGGGCTGGAGCGGCTCGCACGCGTGCGCACGCACCGCGCGCGCCGCCCGGCCGCGCCCGTGCGGGGCCGCGCGCGCGACTGGTGGCTCTACGCGCTCGCCTGCCACGTGCCCGACCACCGCTGTGAGTCTCACTTATCCTATACTATTAACTGCCTGACCCGCGCCGTCGTCGCATTACCTGATTTGTAATTTATTACTGATGATTTTATTTTAATATGTGTTACCCCTCCTGTTAGAATATTTAATTAGTAGGTAGTTAAATTGCTAATCTTGTTTTACCACTTTTAAATTAAAATTCAAGATGGCGGCTACAATTTTCAAATTTTTCGTCATGGGTGTTGTCTTCATCGTTCTCGAGGGTGCTAATGCCGATAGTGAGGTCAAAATGATAATCCGAGATGGCGGCTGCGGAAATACGGCCGTTACCACTGGGTCACCACTGCTCTTGAGTTTAGCAGATGCCATTAAATTGCAGATCGTTTCTGATTGTATAAACGTTCACCTGCAGACGACCGGTTATTTTTTCGGAAGCTCAAGTCAATTAAACAGTTGATCAACGTGATTAAAAATAAAGATGATTTTGGATTAATAAGTTACCCGTTAGGGACCGAGCCCAAGCCGACGTGGGAGTCGTGCCTGGAGCGGGCGCGGCAGACGCGCGAGTACGTGGACGCGTGCCTGCTGACGCTCAGCAACCCCGCCGCTACGCTGCCGGCCGAGCGCAAGGCCGCCAAGGACGAGTTCGAGTGGCGCACGCCGCTGCATCTGCTCAAAGCGCTTAGAGAGGTCAGTCTTATACTAGTTCCGTTCATAATATAGAGTTTTTAGGGTTCTTTAAAAAGCGATCGCTGCGCGAATACGCGATCTTTGCGAGCATGTGTCACTTTTTGACAACTTAAGATTCAAGTTCAAGTTCTTTAACTTTTACCAAATATTTATTTATATATTTACTATTACCACTTACATTTGTTTTTACAGGGGGAAACCCAATACAACAATGTATATCCGATTAATATGAGAGAGGTGTGTTAGGTCCGCTTATAGCGCCCAGCAATATTTTCTACACCCCGTGTCTCCTATGGATTCGGATTACCCAATACTATCCCAGTTAAAAAAAACAGTCCGTATAATAAAAACATTTAATTAACAGCTTCAGAATACAGCACATCTCTCCGCTTGCGTAACAGCTGAAGCCGTTATACCTGAATTAATTGATTATAACATGTGATCGAGCGAATGCCACACTGTTACTACTTGAAAATCATTTGAATAACTTACTAATTGTAAAATACAAAATATCTTGTTCACAGGTAGCAATGCGTAAAGTGCCAAAATCGACTCCCGTGTCAACTCCCGACAAACCAGCGAGCTCAGGGCGCAGCATGCTGGTGCACTGGTTCCCGCAGTGGTGGGGCTGGTACGGCGCAGCGGCCCACGAGCCGGCCCCCGCGGCCCCCGCGCCCGCCCCGGCCCCCGCGCCTCACGCGCCCGCCGACTTGGAGGAAGAGATCCTCGACGTGATAGCCGACTCCTTAGATAATAATACGATGTTGAAGAGAGATACAGTGTTCGGGAAGTTCGAGTTCATACTGAACAAGGGCTCCTTGAATCTGTGTATGGAGACTGAAGATGATGAAAACAAGTGAGTAGCTCTACAAGTTGTTATACCACGGTACATCTTCACATTCACATACATACACATTTGAGTAAACTCATCTCCTTTGTATTACATAATTGCATAGCACATAACGTGTGAGTACTATGTACTAAAGCTACCATTTACGTGGTACGTTTTTCATTGGCTTGAATATGCGGTGGTTGAGGGTGTCGTGTTCACTCAAATGTCTCGCTGGTGGTGGCGCGTGTGATGGATCATTTAGTTCCATTCAAAATGGTTGAACTGAATGGTGCTGATCCATGCGTCGTGTTCGTGAAGAAGCGCCGTCAGTAGGGACTGGTCATCTCTTAGCTGCCGCGGCTTATTTTATTTATGTATTCTTTTTGTTGTTTCTTTTTGCTTTTACTCTGGAAGTCTGGATGCCTTTAACATCACGTGTTTTTACATCGTTCTCACATATAATTATAAATTCAACATTAATGATGTAACTAATATTTTGTAAAAATATAATTTTAAGCTCTTAGGCACTCGTATATAAAGAGTTTCTTACTCGTTCATCTCCATAGGGACCTACGATTCTTTGGAATGGCCAACGAGCTTCATCTCTCTGACTGACCGACTTCTTTGATAAATCAAGAGAGCCGGTTAAATGTTCAATTGGAATAAATGATTTGACTTAGAATAAAAAGTTGTGGCAAAATGTTAAAAATGTATTGAGCGCTTCTTCTTAGGGTTTTGATGGCAAAAAGTTCAAATATGTTGGTGACGCCCCATAATATTCTGATGAACTCTGCTGAGTTCGCGTTCAACTACTTATTGCGCGCTGACAGAGATCAAAGACTTTTTGTGTCTTTTTTACCCGACTGCGGACGAGAAAGGGTAATTTTAGATTTTACTGTATGTAATGTTTATATTGACTGTGTGTCCTACAGAGCCCCTGCGTCGGACAGCGCGCCGGAGAGCGCGAGCGGCGTGGAGCTGCAGTTCTCGTGCGTGCGCGTGGGCATCGAGTCGCGGCCGCGCGCCGGCTCGCACGCGCTGCACGTGTCGCTCGGCTCCGTGTGCCTGCGCGAGCGCATCACGCCCAACACGCTCTTCCCCATACTCATCGCGCCACAGGTAATACGAATATTATCTGTTATGTAAATTAATATTTCGAGGTAATTTAAGATATTTTGTCGCACACAAATAAATTATGTTTATTTCTGTAAATTAAAAAAAAAACACACTTTTACACTTCTAAAATATATTATGTTTATAAAATAGGGAATTCGCACGTAATTCTAAAAGTTATTCCTCCTGCCAGCCAGATTTGAACTAGAATTTTTTTCATTGCGTCTTGTTTGCCGCAAATAAACGTATTTTCTTTCTTCTTTAAAAGCTATATTAAAACCAAACTTTGTAAAAAAGGGTACTAGAAAATTTCTGATTATTTAGAAGACAAAAAGCCTGGGATTGAGCTGCTCGCTCGGCTAAACTTTGTCATAAAACCATAAAACTTGCCATTTATTAAATTATTATGTAAAATCATCAAAATATACCAGTTTTATACAATGTGGAGACGACAATACAACAATAAATGAAAACACTGGCAATATTAATGCATAAGGGTATTTAGGAACTATTGAATAAATCCTAACATTGAAATTAAAAAAGCGTTTTTTCTAACAAATTAAATACTTAGTTGTGATGCGCCGACTATGTATGTTGCCAATCTTTGACTAGCTATAGTGACAAAACTATTGGGGATCTTTGATCGAATTTTTCTATGCAGACTGGGAACGTCATTAGATATACGCTGTTTAATTTATTGTTGTATTGTCGTCTCCACCTTGTATACACATTGAAATTGTTGAATATTACAACAAAATGACCTGATTTCTTCGTAAAGTATAATATTATTTTAATTATTGTGAATGTGGGGAGTATGTCGTGTTTTTTTCTTCTTCTTTTATTTCTCAGTTAGTGTTAATGATGGTCTGGCTGTTTGAGTATTTTATGCGGCCTACCCAAATGTCCTTTCTTTGGTATTGTTCGTCGAGTTGCTGAGCTCCTTAAGTTCTGAGTTGAGCTCCACGGTAATAACTAACAAATGCTTGCACTGACTGGACAGGTACACTAAAATCTGTGTGGTTCTTTCCTCAAAAGACCATTTCAGACACTTATCTACATGGTCCTCATATGGCGTGATCAAGATTATGTCTGAACTTTAAAAGAGACTGCGACCTCTGAGTTTGTTTCGGCCTTTCTTCTCAGAGTAATCAGATAGGAAACGCCGACCTCATCTAGCTTATTTTTAATATTTTCTAATGACGTGTAAAAGTGATTCTAAAATCATATTTGCAGAATAAACGATTTCATTTCATTTTTATAGCTATTTCCCTTATAATTCGAGACTTTAACTATTATCATTCTTATCAATACGAGAAAGGTGTGTTAGGTTAGCACACACCTACACCTCATGCTCTCTTCTCCCGCCGATACCGATGCTGATATAATGTTTTTATTTATTTTTCTTTAAAAAGTTTGTGATATACCTAATATTGATATTGACCAGGGTGTAATCCGCGAGGGTCTGAGCGCGCTGAGTGCTTCAGGCGCGGCGATGTCGTGGTGCCGCTCACACTCGCAGTCAGGGACGACTACTGCCACGACCCAGGAGCCGCTGTTCCAGCTTACGTACGAGAAGAAACCTTTCGGCATCAACTGTGACTACAAGTAAGTACACGACAAACAATAATCTCGAGACTGCTGTTTTAATTTTCAACCTTACTCACGTGCTAGAGATCATCCGATTAGTTGAGTATTCGACGGCAGAGTTACGATTAAATGGTCACACAGTGAGGTCACGAACTCAACGGCAGATGTACCCTCTGCAGTTTCTAGCATAGCACTGCACGATTTTAGTCTATTTTTTTTATAAAGCACGTACATTACACTTATGCTAGAAACTATCTTAATAACTAAAAGACTAATGTGCATGACTATTACGGGCCCGATCACACGTACCACAACCACACCACATCGCGGCGACAAAATGTGGGCAAGCAATGGTTACGTGTGAATAGTGTCGCTGCAGCTTCTTACAGTTGCGTTGTGGTCATTACAAAATTTCGATGTGGTAACGTTGAAACTATTAATTTTCTCTCGTTTAGTTTCTCTCATTGTACTTACGGTGTCAGTTTTTCAAGTTTGCGACTTCGCTGCGTGACTAACTAATGTCTGGGCAACCCTCCCTTTGTGTCACCCTATTTAAAATGTCTACATTTATGGCTGTAATTTGTATTTTGACATAATTCTATCTATCAATGTTGTGATGGCTGTGTATTGTCTCCAGACTTTGGGTGAAGTCAGCCTCGCTGGAGGTAGTATACAACGCGGAGGCGGCGCGCTGGGCGCAGCAGTGGGTGTGCGCGCCGTGGGCGCACGCCTACGCGCACGTGCGCGACACCACGCGCGCGCGCCTGCTCACGCAGTGGGAGCACATGGTGCACGCGCACGCGCACCCGGTACGTATACTGTTACCTGCAGGCATACTGTGCAACGCGGAGGCGGCGCGCTGGGCGCAGCAAATATTATGACATTTTAAAAAAAACGTATAAATTTAAACAATTATGTAAATCTTGTTTCGCTGCTGATCGTACAGTCAAGTCTTTCCATACATAATACCTACTCCCACATCAGCGCACACACTTTGGGTTATGCTGAGTCATGTTCATTTTGCGTAAATGTGACGCATATTTCCCCCATCTTGTTCTTTATTGTGTTTGTCTTTCTTCTTTGCGTCACGTTTTACCGCATATAAACGTATTTAGTTACTTCTTTTTCTTTAACCTTTTGAAGCTACAGCACTGAGAACATTATATTTAATTACTTGATAACAAAGATCTAAATAGCAGCACCTGTTACCACAACCTTGAATCTTTTTAATAGCATTTCCATTCTATGAAAAAACAAATTTCTGTGTCTGCCAGTATCACATTTTTATTCGGATAAACATGTAAAGAAGATGGCTGAGTGTCATTCTGCGGTATTGACATTAGGATGCAATACATAATGCTGAGTCGGTAAATCAGATTATATCGTGCAGACAAAATAGCCCTTATAAGGTGACGAACATATTTTGGCCACGACTCTAAATTTCAGCATTCTGCACGCTTCCCAAGTTTACGGCAACCATGTGGTGGTCGTAATTATCGTACTCCTCTATTAGTAAGTAGGATGCTCTACAGTTGTGCTCTCTCATAGGGCGAGCGCCGCACATGGCAAGTGGAGCTGGACATCTCAGCGCCTCAGATCCTGTTCGTGGAGCAGCTGTGCTCGCGCGACTCGGCCGTGCTCGTCGTCGACTTCGGAAGGCTTCGGCTCGCCAACGCCAACCTGGCGGACTATGCGCCGCATACCCCGCCTGACGACGAAGGTGACACTATACTAAAATGTGACAAGTACTAAACAGATTAGGAGCTAGACGGTTTTTTTACGAATCTTGTCGAGCAAAAATATTCTCATTGTGCTAAGTTTTAGTCACTTTGACAGCTAGACATGTTTGACAGATAGCATTTTTTTATCAATCGTAGACCATAATTAAAGGATTTATTATTAAAAATTTAAGAAAACCGACTCAAAACGAGCAAACAAAAAATGTCTGAAGTCAAGTGGCTGTTTTTTGGGGAAGCCCTTGTAGAGGGGTTATTTTTTTTTTATGAACCTCGTTTCTCTGGCCACCCTGTACAATGTTAATTCTGGGATAGAAAATATTAAGTAATAAATTCAGGACAACAACTTTACAAGTTTGCTGAGGTTACTGGTATCTATTTGTAAGTTTGTTTCTGGTTGTTTATTCTTCTTGTGACGCGCTCTTCATCGCGCAGAGATGTTCATGACTCCGTGCTCTACCCCGCCGGGCAGCCTGCTGTCGCCGAGCTCGCCCCCCGACCCGCCGCCGCAGCACCAGCTCGCGCAGCCCGCGCTGGACGCCGCTAACTTACATAACAGACTCTACGACAGGTATGCATACAAATTAATGTGAAGTACTGGCAAAACATTCGGTGATAATCTACAAAAAATACTTTCAAATTTTGAATGTGTCCGTAAACCTGTAGTTTGCACTACATCAATGAATCCTCCACCCGTTTTACAACACATTTCTGTAAGGCAAACACAACTCCTGGAAGATTTCAGATCGATTAGCAGGGTTTCGAATGTCTGACTAAAATCTAAATGCAACTTGACAGATACAAGATAGAACTGAGCGACCTACAGATCCTGGTGGGTCGCGCGCGAGACAACTGGAAGTACGCGCACACCAAGAGCACGTCCTCGCTGCACCTGCTGGACAGGTTCAGCATCTTGCTACAGGTAACCGAACAATTTCTCATGCGTTGTTATGTTTGAGTGTTTTTAGGTATCAAAAATTCAACCTTATGCGCAAGATTGAAGGTCTAATTTCTGAAAACCGCGATGGATGTACGAAAAACCAACACATCCATCCAGGTTAAATTTTCGATATAAGGATAAATCCTAATATCGGAAATTTAACCTTATACCGATAACAAAAGGTCTAATTTACGACATGAAGTAACGTCGTCTTGTACCCTTTGATTCGTAAAGTTCACGTTCCCAGGCGGAGCGGCGCGTGGTGCACACGAGCGACCCGCAGTACCCGACGGCCACGGTGTGCGGCTCTCTGCCGTCCCTCGTCGTACACTTGAGTGAACAGAAACTGTTCGCTGTTCGCGCCGTGTTCGCTAACTCGACACTTATTGGAGGCAACAAGTAAGTGGATAACTCTTAGTGCAATAAGGTAAAAATGTTTAGTAAAAGAGGAATACTAATAACACCCCCATTGTTTTACTTGAGCTTCGTTGTAGTGAATATTCTTTAGTTAATGAAAGTACTTTTTGCTTTTAACCCCACTACTGTAGAGAATAGATTTTTCCTGCGATTATACGATAAAAAGGAACAGGATAGCAGACCCCCTTTCCTATTTCGTTTTAGTCAGTTAATAACGATAGTTTCCGCGCAGTGGTCGCGAGTCTGCGAGTCCCACGCAGGCTGAGACCGATGACATTGAAGAGAACAGCGTGAGCTCGGAGACGGAGCGCTCTGAGTTCTCGCAGCATCACAACTCCACGCTCTTCATGCTGCAGTTCGCGATAGAGCAGATGTCGCTTGAGGTATTTACGTTTTAGCAGATCAAGTTCAGAATATCCGTGTTAACAATAGCAGTTGACTGTCATTCCTTGTACAAAACTGATTTCTACTATAGCTTGTCCACTTTGAAATGACGCGCCCTACTACCGTATTTACGCACACGGAAATGCAATAATTAGACAAGCTTTACATTCAATTAATCCTCCTTGTCTGTACCTAATCATTAGAATGCGAGCACGTTATCTATTGTACTCGGCTGTTAAATTCGCTCGTTCACCAAAATTTAGGCTAATTTGCGTTCAGATATCTTTGGAGACATTTTACTTACCAATAAGTTAGTTAATTTTTTTACCTTATCTTGTAACCAAGTGTTATAGTGATTCATTATAGCTATTTCCCTTTAACTCAAGACTTAACTTTTACCTACTATACCATATTGTCATATCAATAAAAGAAAGCACTAGTTTGTACACATATTAAACCCCAGGTAATGTAATAGTTTCGTCCAGTGATGACAGTAGTAGTGTCGTGTGCAGGTGCAGTCGATGGGCCGCAGCATCGCGGAGGTGCAGGTGTGCGGCGTGAAGGCCGCGGCCACGGCGCGGCCGCGCGACCTGTCGCTGTCGCTGTCCGTGCACTCGCTGCTGCTGGTGGATGCCCTGCAGACCTACGGGCCCGACTTCGAGCTACTCGTCGCCAGCCATAAACATGTCGGGTACGCGTTTACTTTAATTACGTGAGAATATTATTTTTTGTGTTATGGATTTCCTTGTGTGATTCAATGTTGGTTATCGATGCCGCGGGTTTACGAAATTGAATCCTATCTCAAGATCTTGACTGCCCCTACTGCTAAACATTTTAGATGGGGTCGATCTTGTATGAGTCATTACAATCTCTCATTTACGCTCTTTGTTGCTTACAACGAATATTGTTTTCTGTCCCAGCATGGACACGCTGTCAGGCAGCATCCGCGGTTCGGAGCCGTGCTCGCCCACGTCGCCAACGTCGCCTACGTCGCCCACATGTCCCTCGTCGCCCGACGCTCGCAGCACGCACGCGCTCGCGCACCCGCACGCGCTGCATCAAGCGCTCAACTCGCTGCACTGCAACAATAAGAGTAAGTGCCCAACACAAACGAACAACGTATTCTTCTGGTGATGAGAAGACCAAGAAGATCTTTATTTTCTTCACGCCTTCACTCGAAAATATTCACTTTAAGTTATCGCAATGATGAAGTACAAATATTTCCAGACGAGCCCTTGTACCCGTCCGCTCCGCTGGACGCGGGCCGCGCCAGCCCGGCGCCCAGCTGCGTGTCGGGCACCGGCTTCAACTGGAACGGCAGCGGCATGTTCGGGGCCGGCTGGGGCAGCGCCTGGGGCGCCGCCTGGAGCGCGGTCAGCTGGGGGCCCGCGCCCAGCGGCTGGGGGGCCGCGGGGCTCGTGGACTCCGAGGCCCTCATCGCTGTGGACCTGTGCCTCGTTAAAGGAGACGGGGACAATGAAGATCTGCGGATAGCCAATATTTTGTTTAACAATCTTGATATCATTGGTGAGTTGACGAACTATATTGCTTTTATTATTATTTATTAGCCATAATTAATTATTTGGAATATGGGTTTAGCACTGGTATTGTTATTTTTTTCTTCTTCCAGCTAATCAAGAGACGATAGTGGAGTTAATTGGCTTCACGCACCGCGTGCTGGGTCCTAAGACAACTAAGAAGCATTCGACTGATATGGGACAATCTGAACCAGCTGCAGCCGCCACCTTCTCTTATCCGATACCTGAAGATGAGCCTAAGGTAACATGACATAATTTGAAGAAAGTCCTCACGTATATTTTAATATTAAGTATGTATCTTTTGCGTATTTGTTGAATCGCTGTGGTATATTAATCTGTTACCTTGTTCACATGAACAGGGTGTCATGATCCGATAGAACTAGACTTCCCGTCTGCTTATTGATACACATATCTACGACAAGTACTAGAATACAATAATATGTATTTGGAAAATACCGAGTACAATAAGTTGACAAATAGGTAAGTTTCTGTCATAGGCTTTAACACAAAAAAACTATTTAAAAAAAGATATATTTCTAAAAACAAACTGTTTAACATAATATCATTATGAACTATAAAATCCTAGAATTAAGTCATTTATAAACGGTAAATATAAAATATTATATATCAGTAATTCTGTTAGATACTCGGAAATATTGTAGTAGCTTGTTGTAGTAAAAAGTTTTTTTAATAGGACTTGGGGATTATGTTTAGGGGGTAGGACTACGAAAAGTGTCAGGATCGTGGACACGTGTGGTAGTATAACTGGATGATGTTGTATTCGTGTAGAAGGTCCGCACGGAGATCACGTTCGACTTCCACCGCCTGGGCGTGCTCCTGCTGCGCGCGGCCGTGCACGAGGGCACCGTGGTCGCGCGCAAGATCGCCACGGCCACCATCAGCGAGGCTAAGATACAGGCCACCGTCGGTACGTACACTCTACTCGCCTATATATTCTTCTCCATACGAAACTACCTTTTGGAGGGGGCTACAAGAATCTATTTTAAAATGTTTTTTCATGATAATATACTTAGATTTAAAAAATATACTTACTATGGCTTCTTTGTCTTTCTTTGGCTATCTTAGTTTATGTATTATTTTCTTAAAATATTTCGTGTACCTTATATCAATATATAAGGTCTATCTCTTCATACGGTAAAGCAATTCTGTCGTGCAATGAGCAGATAAAAATTGCTCTTAAAGTGACGAACATATTTTGAATGTGACTGTATTAGCAGTCATATTGATTTGTGTGCACATACTGTAGTGAGGTGATCAATGCGTAGAAAATTGTTGAGCAAAAAAAAAAAGTAAAAGTTGTGTGCAATTCCGCATCTTTCTGAAGATTCCATGATTTCATGTGACGCAGACGGCAGTCGCGTGGAAGTGGGCGGGTCGCTGGGCGGCGTGGGCGTGGTGTCGCTGTGCGAGGGCGGCGGCCTGCACACGCGCGTGCTGAGCGCGGGCCAGGCGCGCGCGCACGACGCGCACGCCGCGCACCACGCGCACGACGCGCGCACGCACGACGGGGACGACGCGAAGGCACTGCTGTTTACTATACATCGCACTGTTGCCACGCGGAGTGATGCCGACGTGCCAGGTAGACACCTATCTGATATACGGATTAAACCTTTTGATTTTGAAAATTAAACAGTCATTGCTATATTAGCTGTAGTGTAGTAATCAAAAATCGTTATTTAATTTAATAGATAGTAAAAAAAAACTGTTTTGCATTATAATAGTTTCTTTAGTACTATATTTAATATGGCCGTACTTTCGTTTAATTAGATACATGCGATAGCTTTAATTACTGCAAAGGTCGTAAGTTAATGTTTTGTATAAATTTAGTTCGTAAGAATAGAATACTTTTTATTATATACGCAATAAACCATACTAATAAGCCTTTATATAAATAAGTAAATCAAAAAGTTGCCATAATATATAACTTCCTGACTCATAGGTCTACTGAAAGCACGGTACATAGGAAAAGTGCGTCATTTTGCTCTTGTCATTTTCACTCCAAGTGATGTAGGGTCGTTTGTCCCGCACAGTGGTGGAGGCGACAGTGAGCCTGCACGTGGCCAGCGTGTGGTACACGCACTCGGGCCCGCTGCTGCGCGAGCTGCGCTCGTGCCTCACGGAGTTCAAGCAGTACCTCGCCAACCTGGCGCGCTCCATCCGCGCCGCCGCCGCAGACATGGCCATAGGACTCGTGCACCCCAGGTGATGTGCTCGAACTCATGGAACATTTGGGAGATACAACTCTTTAATAAAGAATTATAAATTTATTTTTTAGACAACTATTTTGGTCCAAATCTATTCTATCAAATCAATTACCAAGATAAAATACATTCACATAATCAACATTATGTGATTGTTCGCATGCGTCACTACTAGATGGCGTTGCTAGTCCTATTTGTAACTAAAATCTTCATGAGTAAAATATTTTTTATTGAAGTATCTAAATTGTTTTTATTAGTTAGTCTTGAATACACCGTTACTTGCTATCCGTGAACTTAATTTCTCTGTGAACAAATATTTTATTATAATATTTCCTTTTCTTTCTTTCTTAACTTTTCCCCGCGATTTTGTCCCAAAAACAACATTACATTGAGTTGATAGTGCCTACGAAACCTATACGGATGCATGAAATTATATCTAATCCGAAAAAAATGGCTGGCTATCGAGGAGTGTGTTACGTAGATCCACATGTTTCTGAATGGTGAATGTACTGTCTGGTGTTTGAACGTAAATATGTTTTCTTCAGGGGAGAATCACTATACGCGAACCCAAAGCTGTCACAGTCAATGGAAGGTATGTCACCGCGCCGCCGCACCGTCAGCATGGGCGCCTCGCTGGACGAGCCCGCCTCGCTCAAGTCCGACAACATCGTGCTCAGGCAAGTAATTATGACGTTTCTTTGTCTAACTTCTTTACAACTTTTGATGAGTTGATTCGAAAAAAATGACACACTTGACCACGGACAGTTTTTATATGTTACCTTATTTGACGTCGTTTGTATCGTCGCTCGCAGCGTGAACATCGAGCTGGAGTCTCCCGTGGTGGTGGTGCCGCGCGCGCCGCACAGCTCGCAGGTGTTCGTGGCGCACCTGGGCCGCATGGCGCTGGCCAACCGGCCCGGCCCGCCGCACCACACGCTCTACAGCGTGCAAGTGCGGGACATCTCGCTGGCCGCGGTGCGTACAGCTACACAGCTCGACCCTCCGACTAGCCCTTCCTTACTAATTCTGAGCCGTTGTGTTATTCTTAAAGTGTGCACATTTGTGAACGTTCGCTGCTCTGCCCGCATTTACGTACGTGCAGGTTACGCGATTAATAACATTTTTGTACGTAAAAAAAAGTTTATTAAAAAAAAGTGTTGATGCCATAATAACTAGACCCATACTTCGATGCAGAATGCAGCTCCACGCCCATAAAAAAACGCACATACAAAGGTGTGGTTATTATGATACAACATGCCACAGATTCCATAACTTATTTATATGTCACCTAGGTGGACGTAGCAGACAAGTTGAAGCTACACCAGCTGTCGTCAGAGAACATGGCGGACATTTACGACGTGTCGCTGGGCAAGCCCGTGCTGCACAACACAGCTCTGCGCTTCACCGTCAACTACTGCGACACCGAGGCCGACACCGAGGCCGACTACCAGGTAACAGCCCGTTCAGACTTTCACACGCCAGTGTAGAACTAACAGGTTTTTCATAAAATAAGTATCATAACATCACGCCTATATTCCCCGAAGGGTTAGGCAGATTTGTACCTATAGGACACCAACTTTATGCCCGTTATGTTTAAGTCCCATCTAATAGGGGGCGAGCGTATTGCCATTAACCGGACACAAATCCAGACATCCAATAAGCCGGGAATCGAACCCAGGACGTCATGGTCAGCCACAGCGCTTGCGACCACTAGACTAACGAGGCAGTCTAAACTATAATATAAATAACATGACGAAAATAACTGTAATATATACGTATATACGTTATGTGGTAGTGGAAGAGTTATATGGAAATTCTAAATTATCTATTTTATCTCAAACCCCCGTTAATGCAATGGAAATAGTTATTTGTTATGCAAGGCTGCAAAGTTGTTTTTTGGCGCGAGTACTTGTATTGAAACCTGAACAAGCGAAGGATTCTAGGATTAAACCATGAGCGAAGCGAATATTTATGCATTTTCAGTGGACCCGGCGGTATTAGTATATAATGCAACTAGTGAATAAAGGACGGATTTAAAGCGAGGGCCATAGATGAATCATGAGCAAGTGAAGGATTCTAACGAGTGAATCACGACCGTAGGGAGTGATTCATGATGATTGAATCACGAGCATAGCGAGTGATTCAAGTGTTAGAATCCTGAGCGACGCGAGTGATTCATGGCCCTTGATATAAATCCGTTTTATTCAAGAGTTGCATACTATACTTTATACCATGACTACGAGAAAAAGAAAGATTTAAGCGAAAACAGGCATATTATATGAAGTTTTTTTTTTTTTTTAACTTTACCCCACACTAGGAATTTCTCCTGTATCGTGGGTGCGTTTACAAACATTTAAACTGACATACACAACAGCCAGACCCGGAAGAACTACATGTAGGTCATACAAATATTTGTTCCGTGCGGGAATCGAACCCGCGCCACGCAGCGCAGTAGTCAATCGCTTAACCACTACTCCAACCGTGCCGTCGAAATTAATTTAAATGCACATTAATTTTTTCGCAAGGAGGTTGTATAGCATTGAGATGGGGGTCACCAGGACAACAAAACAGTGATTAAAAGTGCTTTTTATTCACTGTTTTGCGTGAATAAAATAAGCTTTTTGGAGGGGGAATGGTATAATAGTATATTATGCAACTAGTGAATAAAGGACGGATTTAAAGCGAGGGCCATAGATGAATCACGAGCAAGTGAAGGATTCTAACGACTGAATCACGACCGTAGGGAGTGATTCATGATGATTGAATCACGAGCATAGCGAGTGATTCAAGTGTTAGAATCCTGAGCGACACGAGTTATTCATGGCCCTCGATATAAATCCGTTTTATTCAAGAGTTGCATACTATACTTTATACCATGACTACGAGAAAAAGAAAGATTTAAGCGAAAATAGACATTTAATGAAGAAGAAAAAGGTTTTTTTTTTTTTACTTTGCCCCACTCTAGGAATTTCTCCTGTATCGTGTTTGCGTTTACAAACATTTAAACTGACATACACAAACAGCCAGACTCGGAACAACTACATGTAGGACAATATTTAATATTTGTTCCGTGCGGGAATCGAACTCACGACACGCAGCGCAGTAGTCAATCGCTTAACCACTACACCAACCGTGCCGTCGAAATTAATTTAAATGCACATTAATTTTTTCGCATTGAGATGGGGGTCACCAGGACCCCAAAACAGTGATTAAAAGTGCTTTTTATTCACTGTTTTGCGTGAATAAAATAAGCTTTTTAGAGGGGGAATGGTATAATAGTATATTATGCAACTAGTGAATAAAGGACGGATTTAAAGCGAGGGCCATAGATGAATCACGACCAAGTGAAGGATTCTAACGACTGAATCACGACCGGAGGGAGTGATTCATGATGATTGAATCACGAGCATAGCGAGTGATTCAAGTGTTAGAATCTTGAGCGACGCGAGTGATTCGTGGCCCTCGATATAAATCCGTTTTATTCAAGAGTTGCATACTATACTTTATACCATGACTACGAGAAAAAGAAAGATTTAAGCGAAAACAGGCTAATATATGAAGTTTTTTTTTTTTTTTTTAACTTTACCCCACACTAGGAATTTCTCCTGTATCGTGGGTGCGTTTACAAACGTTTAAACTGACATACACAAACAGCCAGACCCGGAACAACTACATGTAGGTCATACAAATATTTGTTCCGTGCGGGAATCGAACCCGCGCCACGCAGCGCAGTAGTCAATCGCTTAACCACTACTCCAACCGTGCCGTCGAAATTAATTTAAATGCACATTAATTTTTTCGCAAGGAGTTTGTATAGCATTGAGATGGGGGTCACCAGGACAACAAAACAGTGATTAAAAGTGCTTTTTATTCACTGTTTTGCGTGAATAAAATAAGCTTTTTGGAGGGGGAATGGTATAATACACACATCAACACGGTCTAGGGATATTTCATACTCAATTAAATAACTCGAAAAGTACTGGCCGCATTGGAATCTTTTATACACCGATTTGTTTGTAATTTATCTCAGACTAATTCCAAATTCAAATTTTTGAAAATTCTTTTGTTTCGGTGGCATAAAAATGTCTTGATGTGTAGGAGAGGGAATTTTCATTTGTGCGAAATTTAGAAAACAATACGAATTACGTTTAGTTACAGTTTTTTTTCATTTTTAAACGAAAGATAAAGTTAAAATTGAGTTATTGTAGCCATGCAACGCCAAAATTTGACGAGGGCGGAGATGTTACGAGCTGTGGGAATGCTGGAAGCTGGGTCTGTTCAGCGTAATGTTGCTGAGGCCATAGGGACCCACCAAAATGTAATTTCAAGATTGTGGACACGCTATCGTGCCACAGGTGAAGTAGCGGAGAGGCACTGGGGGCCAAGTCGCATCACTACCCCCAGACAAGACCGATTTTTGCAAATTACCGCGCGAGCTCAACCAAATGCAACGGCGACTCAATTGGTCCAAAGGCTGCAAGTGGAACACCAAGTGCTTGTGAGTGACCAAACTGTAAGAAGGCGACTGCATGAAAGCAATCTACGCTCTCGTAGACCACTCCGGGTCCCACCTTTACGGAGAGGCAATCGTGGACGACGATTAGAATGGGTTCGGAACCATGTGGACTGGGGCCGTGAGCAATGGTCCAATGTGCTGTTCACGGATGAATCCAGGTTCGGCTTCCATCCAGATTCACGAAGGACGCGTGTTTGGCGAGTTCCTGGACGATGGAGCCGTCTTCAGAACCCTCAGGAAGTTCACCCATACCAAGGAGGAACAATTATGGTTTGGGCAGGAATTCGTCTTGGAGGACGGACGGATCTCGTTTGGGTGCGGGGCAATATGACGGCAGAACGATACGTCCAACAGGTGCTGGGGCCCGTAATCTTGCCCCACAGAACACAAATGGGGCAAGATTTCCTGCTCATGCACGACAATGCCCTGGCACACACGGCGAGAACGGTAGCAGCTTGGTTACATACACACAATGTTAGGGCCTTAGACTGGCCTGCTCAATCGCCAGATCTAAATCCCATTGAGCATGCGTGGGATATGCTGCAAAGAAGAGCTCTGAAGGAAGTTCCTGAAAATCTGGCTACAGAAGATCAACTTTTTGCGCACCTCAGAAGGACATGGGACAATATTCCGCAGCAAGACATTGACAACCTTGTTCTGAGCATGCCGAATCGTTGCCGATGTGTTATGAACATCATGGGCGCTTTCTCAGACTACTAACTTCAAGTTTATAAACACAAATTAAATGATTTTTCTATTTTTTTCAGTTTTTACTCATAAATTAAAAGTTAATTCATATACGGTTTCCGTCTATGCTTCATTTTTTTTCCATAAAATCCTGAAATTTTAATCGAAGTATCTTAACCATTATTAAAAAATGGTAGAATATTAAATAACGTATCTTTTAAATATATACATGTCATATAAATAATTAACACATTGATAGTAATTCGCTTTTTTAAAAATATCCCTAGACAGTGTTGATGTGTGTAGTATATTATGCAACTAGTGAATAAAGGACGGATTTAAAGCGAGGGCCATAGATGAATGAATGAAAATTGAAACATTCATGATGATTGAATCACGAGCATAGCGAGTGATTCAAGTGTTAGAATCCTGAGTGACACGAGTTATTCATGGCCCTCGATATAAATCCGTTTTATTCAAGAGTTGCATACTATACTTTATACCATGACTACGAGAAAAAGAAAGATTTAAGCGAAAATAGACATTTAATAAAGAAGAAAAAAGTGTTTTTTTTTACTTTGCCCCACTCTAGGAATTTCTCCTGTATCGTGTTTGCGTTTACAAACATTTAAACTGACATACACAAACAGCCAGACTCGGAACAACTACATGTAGGACAATATTTAATATTTGTTCCGTGCGGGAATCGAACTCACGACACGCAGCGCAGTAGTCAATCGCTTAACCACTACACCAACCGTGCCGTCGAAATTAATTTAAATGCACATTAATTTTTTTGCAAGGAGTTTGTATAAATCACCAGGACAACAAAACAGTGATTAAAAGTGCTTTTTATTCACTGTTTTGCGTGAATAAAATAAGCTTTTTAGAGGGGGAATGGTATAATAGTATATTATGCAACTAGTGAATAAAGGACGGATTTAAAGCGAGGGCCATAGATGAATCACGAGCAAGTGAAGGATTCTAACGACTGAATCACGACCGGAGGGAGTGATTCATGATGATTGAATCACGAGCATAGCGAGTGATTCAAGTGTTAGAATCCTGAGCGACGCGAGTGATTCGTGGCCCTCGATATAAATCCGTTTTATTCAAGAGTTGCATACTATACTTTATACCATGACTACGAGAAAAAGAAAGATTTAAGCGAAAATAGGCATATTACCTATATGAAGTTTTTTTTTTTTTTTAACTTTACCGTACACTAGGAATTTATCCTGTATCGTGGGTGCGTTTACAAACATTTAAACTGACATACACAAACAGCCAGACCCGGAACAACTACATGTAGGTCATACAAATATTTGTTCCGTGCGGGAATCGAACCCGCGACACGCAGCGCAGTAGTCAATCGCTTAACCACTACTCCAACCATGCCGTCGAAATTAATTTAAATGCACATTAATTTGTTCGCAAGGAGGTTGTATAGCATTGAGATGGGGGTCACCAGGACAACAAAACAGTGATTAAAAGTGCTTTTTATTCACTGTTTTGCGTGAATAAAATAAGCTTTTTAGAGGGGGAATGGTATAATAGTATATTATGCAACTAGTGAATAAAGGACGGATTTAAAGCGAGGGCCATAGATGAATCACGACCAAGTGAAGGATTCTAACGACTGAATCACGACCGGAGGGAGTGATTCATGATGATTGAATCACGAGCATAGCGAGTGATTCAAGTGTTAGAATCCTGATTGCCGCGAGTGATTCGTGGCCCTCGATATAAATCCGTTTTATTCAAGAGTTGCATACTATACTTTATACCATGACTACGAGAAAAAGAAATATTTAAGCGAAAATAGATATTCAATGAAGAAAAAAAAAGTTTTTTTTTTTTTACTTTGCCCCACTCTAGGAATTTCTCCTGTATCGTGTTTGCGTTTACAAACATTTAAACTGACATACACAAACAGCCAGACCCGGAACAACTACATGTAGGTCATACAATATTTAATATTTGTTCCGTGCGGGAATCGAACCCGCGACACGCAGCGCAGTAGTCAATCGCTTAACCACTACACCAATCGTGCCGTCGAAATTAATTTAAATGCACATAATTTTTTTTGCAAGGAGGTTGTATAGCATTGAGATGGATGTTGAATATATTGGTGTGTTCTAAATTCAAACACCAAAACAGTGATTAAAAGTGCTTTTTATTCACTGTTTTGCGTGAATAAAATAAGCTTTTTAGAGGTGGAATGGTATAAAGAAAATTATTGAATAGAAGGTTCGAATTTTAAAAACTCTTTCCACGCTAGCGGATAAAATGCACTTTTGCTCTCAGATTTCGAATGATAAACAGAATCTTTTCGAGCTTGTGAAAGGTATGTAGGCCCTGATGGTAACCAAAGCTGGTGATTTTCCACTTTCACTTTCTTCCATTGTTTGTAACTGTATATAATATTTGATTGTAGTTAATCGCTTTATGTCGTTCACAGTGCGAAGTCCGCGGCAAGATAGTGGGCGGCCTGCACGTGTCGGCTCGACGCGAGCAGTACGAGCAGCTTCTGGAGACTCTTCGCTGGATCAGTTCCGACTCGCCCGTCGACGTGCTGGACAGCTCGGGGCCGCATAATATACCCTCACCGAACCCTCAGGTAAGGAAGCTATTAGTAGTAGCTTACAAGTGTCCCCTGAAGACATACATGGGATATTTCTGCAAGAAAGCTCTCAGTCACTTGCATTTGTTTGTTGTGGTGGAGTGTGTGTACCTAGTACATAATTATACAGGGTGGATTTTTGAGATCGGGCAGACCTTAACCGTTGTAGTTACAGGAAAACGGTCTTACGAGATTGTCCTTAACTTTTAACTTAACTTAACTAAGTAATGCGCACACGCAGTGGTCGGCGCCGGGCGCGCTGGAGGGCGCGGTGCCGACGCTGCAGTTGGACCCCGCCGTGCGCGCCGCCGTGCTGGCCGTGCCGCCGCCGCAGGCCTGCGCCGCGCCCGCCGCGCCCGCCGCGCTACAACGCGCCGCGCCGCTCATAGGTATGTCATACAACTAAGTATGTCATACAGCTGGACCCCGCCGTGCGCGCCGCCGTGCTGGCCGTGCCGCCGCCGCAGGCCTGCGCCGCGCCCGCCGCGCCCGCCGCGCTACAACGCGCCGCGCCGCTCATAGGTATGTCATACAACTAAGTATGTCATACAGCTGGACCCCGCCGTGCGCGCCGCCGTGCTGGCCGTGCCGCCGCCGCAGGCCTGCGCCGCGCCCGCCGCGCCCGCCGCGCTACAACGCGCCGCGCCGCTCATAGGTATGTCATACAACTAAGTATGTCATACAGCTGGACCCCGCCGTGCGCGCCGCCGTGCTGGCCGTGCCGCCGCCGCAGGCCTGCGCCGCGCCCGCCGCGCCCGCCGCGCTACAACGCGCCGCGCCGCTCATAGGTATGTCATACAACTAAGTATGTCATACAGCTGGACCCCGCCGTGCGCGCCGCCGTGCTGGCCGTGCCGCCGCCGCAGGCCTGCGCCGCGCCCGCCGCGCCCGCCGCGCTACAACGCGCCGCGCCGCTCATAGGTATGTCATACAACTAAGTATGTCATACAGCTGGACCCCGCCGTGCGCGCCGCCGTGCTGGCCGTGCCGCCGCCGCAGGCCTGCGCCGCGCCCGCCGCGCCCGCCGCGCTACAACGCGCCGCGCCGCTCATAGGTATGTCATACAACTAAGTATGTCATACAGCTGGACCCCGCCGTGCGCGCCGCCGTGCTGGCCGTGCCGCCGCCGCAGGCCTGCGCCGCGCCCGCCGCGCCCGCCGCGCTACAACGCGCCGCGCCGCTCATAGGTATGTCATACAACTAAGTATGTCATACAGCTGGACCCCGCCGTGCGCGCCGCCGTGCTGGCCGTGCCGCCGCCGCAGGCCTGCGCCGCGCCCGCCGCGCCCGCCGCGCTACAACGCGCCGCGCCGCTCATAGGTATGTCATACAACTAAGTATGTCATACAGCTGGACCCCGCCGTGCGCGCCGCCGTGCTGGCCGTGCCGCCGCCGCAGGCCTGCGCCGCGCCCGCCGCGCCCGCCGCGCTACAACGCGCCGCGCCGCTCATAGGTATGTCATACAACTAAGTAATGCGCACACGCAGTGGTCGGCGCCGGGCGCGCTACAGCATCGGCCTATCTTTACTTTATTTCTTCTGTACGTGTGTACGTCACTGAACTCCTCCTAAAAGGCACAAACAATTTCATCAAAATCGGTTCAGATTTTGATGAAATTGTTTGTGGTTTAAATTCATAATCGCACTCGATAGGTGGCGCTATTAGGACAGAAGAAGGTCTGCTAGGTCCGCGAGTTTTAGTATTCAAATATTTTTTATACATTATTTTATGTTTTTAATGCCTTGACAGTGAACTTCGAACTACCTACATTTAGTGTAGAGCTACGCGCTGATTTGGGCGAGGGTGAACGAAGCCTTGTAGAACTATCCTTCAGAGAGTTCAAATTGAGCTACCAGAAGACACATCCTTACGAAAATATGTTACAAGTAAGTAATTATTCGCATCTGAACATCAATTAGACTAAGAAACACAAGTTCTGTGGTTTTTATTCTAGTAGGAACATTCTCCTTTTCGGAGTCTGTTAAAAATGATTGACGACGATGACGATGACGATAAAAATATTAATTTCTAGTAGTCGTTAGTATAGTCAGTTTTCTAAATAATTTTTCCATCGTTAGGTGTCTCTCCACTCGATAACAATGGAGGACCTGACCAAAGAGCCTGACTCGAAGCACCGCATGCTGATGGTGTCGCACACTCCGCAAGTTCCCCCGAAGGCCGTGTTCGTGTCCAAGTCATGTCCGGACTTCGTGACGGAGTATGTAGACGACATGTCCAGTGTGAGCAGTCTGCAGTACATGAAGTGCTGGTCCTGCTCGCTGCCCAGCCAGCTCAATGTGGCGACTAAAGAGGTGAGACCGTATTGGTATATGTTATTATTAGCGATGCGCCGAATAGTGGTTTCACCGTATAACCAAAACGACCTGTATTGAAAATATAACCAGTTGTCTACGTAGGACTTGGAATGTTATAAATGCAAAACACATGCAATATGTTCAGAGCAAGGAGCGACGCAACAAGCGCGACAGCAAGTGCGGCGCGACGCCGCCGTGCTCGCCGGAGTGCGGCGCGGCCGCGCGGCACGACGACGCGCCCGGCCGCGCCGCCGGGCCCGACGACAACCTGGTGTGGCTGTCCGTGCACACCCGGGACCCGCACCACCCGCACTTCAGCGATAAGTACGACAAGGTATGCTACATTACACTTATTTATTTATTTTATTATTTATATACACACAGTAAAATATATAAAGAAAGGACACATAACCTGCGTTTGCAATTCAGCTTCTAAACATGTCAACAAATATGTGCTGTTGGGAAAGTTAGAGGAAGGGTTAGTTAGTTTTGAGAGGAAAGGTAATTATTTTGATAAGAAGTAAATTATTTTGAGGAAAGTCTTATGTATTTATTTCGTCATTTTGCAGATATCGAAACTGACAAAAGTGGATTTCAACTGCTTGAACTTAGTGGTTAGCATCGACAGCTGGGTGGCTGTGCTCGACTTCTTCGGGATAGCGGGTGATGACGTGCCTGAGAGCGAGCACGGACCCGAGCCGCAGCAGACTGGTAACTAACTATTGTTTATCTAAACTAGGAATCAAAACTACATTTTAAACCTTGTTCGCTTGGTAACCCTTGGATATCAGGGTCTCGAACTTAACTTTTTAATTATAAATTAAAAAAATTAAATTGAATTGAAAACACCAATATTTTTGAATTACCACATTGCACAAGTAATTTTCTTCCGCAGCATCACACAGCCTATCAGCAGAGAACGGCATCACACAAACAGAGATGTCGGTGCGCTCTCTCAGCGTGGTGGTGGTGGCGGGGCGCGGCGAGGCGTGCCGTGCGCTCGTGTCGCGCGCGCGCACGGTCGCGCGAGCAGACGCGCGCGCGCACACTCGCCACATCTCGGGCCGGCTCGGCGCCATCTCGCTCACTGATCTCACGCCGCATTCTGTGCTGTGGCGGGATCGCTTTAGGACGCATGGCGATCATGCGCTGACATTCCAGTATCAAAGGTGAGTTCATTGATGAACGATGATGCTCTGCCGCTGCTCCTATATTTGGGAATTATTTGCCGATGTCTGAATAGGAACATTTTAGCACCCAGTCTGAGAAGAGTCAATTTTTTTTTTGAACATACATATACATATATAGCGAGTTATTATGTCGACTTATGCAGAAAGTTTCAAAACTGAAAATGTACGATGGAAGAGCGAACGAAGCGAGATCAAAAATTTTAAGTGTGGCATATTTTGGCGTTGTTTGGGATTTGATTAAAAAGTACTTCTCGAGATTTGTGGGGCTCCCAGGACCAAGGCTTTTAATAACTTGTAAAACTTTTTGCGAGGCCCTCCGAAGGCGCGAGGACGTCAGCGGTCGCCAAGGTCGCCGACGCACAACGCCGCCACTGCAACGAGGAATTGTTAGGTGGTGATTAAGCAAGCTTTTTGACTTATAAAAGCCTTAGAATTAAAAAGTATATATCTCCGTATAGACTGAGCACCGCAGAGGCCGCATCAGCGGGCCACGACACAAGCCTGAGCATCGAGATGGGCCCTGTGACGTACGTGCACACCAAGCGCTTCGTGCAGGAGCTGCAGGCCTTCGCGCGCGACTTCAGTCTGCTACGCAGGGTCATACTGCAGGCCAGGCTGAAGGTAGACTTGGTACTACACGCGATTACTAACTAATACACAATACAACTAACACACATTAAGGCTTTTTCATGTGGAATTTAGAAAATTATCTCATTCGCTATGTATTGGATTTTAAAAGCACAATTTTGAAACGTATCTTTTCACTACGGCCCCTTCACGCGGCGACGATCAGTACGATATTTTATTGTATAAGTTTAGAAATACATGGCAGTATAATACTGCATTTGTTTTTAATTAACCGTATGCACAGTGGGACTTTGACACGTGTGATCGATAAAGTATCGTACAGATCAGCGCCGTGTGAACAACCGCTAACTGTTTTTTTCTATGTCAAGGCCTCATAGTTCGGCTCGCACTAGAATAATAACGAATTTAACACCTCCCTATACGGTCCCAGTATCTCAGTGATGCAACAAATTCACGTCAAAATTTTGATATTTTCTCCGGGACCTTATGTCAGTCAAAATTAAATTTAAGATGAGCCTGTGCAACCATTTAACTAATAATAATTAGTCCAATTCGGCATATTATGTAAAATCGGAATTATAATTAATTTTTATCTACACCCATGCTATAAATCCTTTATAAAAGTTTCTGAAACAGTTAGCTTATTGCCAACATTAAAACGACCAGTGTCATAGTAAGCATTATATTATCGAAAAGAGTGTTAGAATGTTGTATAAAATTTCATTATGAAACTATTTTGCTTCTTCGATCCCTTCCGGTCAGCAGGTGCTGACCCCCGCGCGGACAAATGTGACACATTTTCCAAAATACGCTCCGTCACGCTTGGAGGGCTACGCGCTATGGTCGTTTTAATGTTGGCAATAGCTAACTGTTTCAGAAACTGTTATAGAGGATTCATATCATGGGTGTAGATAAAGTCTTGTATGCAACTGTATATAATTAGGTATTAAAAAACTTATGTCATAAATTCACATTCGTGTTTTAATACCCCTTAATATATAACAGTTGCATAAATAACTATTAAGCTCAGCTCATACATTGTACATGCTGTGTTCACTATGTTAGAGCGTGCAGTATTATGTATGTTTTTCAGTTTACCTAGTATGTAAGTTATATTGTTATGCCCGATTTCTGAACCAATTAATAAAAAATAAATCTAGAGTAATATAACAATTTTACAGGTATCGGTAGTGTCAGGCGGCTCGGGCACGGTCGACGCCCGCGCGGCGCGCATGAAGCTGCGCCTGCGCTGCTCGGCGCCCGTCATCGTGCTACCGGTATCGGGCCGCGCGCGCAACGCGCTGGCTGCCCATCTAGACCATCTGACGTTGGACAACAGCTTTAAATATGCAGGGGACGAAGGGACGGTCAGCACCATGACTGATCCTGACTGTGGTAAGTGTTAACTTCTACTCAATCCGTAACTTCCTTTTAAAATATAGCGACATGGGAGAGTAATTAATGTTAGTTTAAAGATTTAAAGCTCATAAAGTAGATTCAATATTGGGGTTACCGAGCCTGCGGGCACTCACCCGTCGTGTTCCCGCAGACGCGCGGGCGCTGCTGGACGTGCGCCTGGTGCGCCTGTCGGGCGTGGCGCTGTGGGCGGCGCGCGGCGGGCGCGGCCTGCGCGTGCGCCGCGTGGGCGCGCCGCTGCTGCACGCGCCCGCGGACCTGGACCTGCACATCGAGCACAACTTGCACCACACGCACAACGGTACCTAGCACTCTTGCTATTTAGCTATTCCTTCTTCCCAAAGCGCTTGCTCGAGTTTTAATCGAACACTTGGCGAAAATGTATAATTGCATCGAACGCCGAACATTTTGGTAAACGAGAGCAAGTGTGCAAACTTTGATCAAATATACCGTATCGACACAAATACGAGAAAGGTGTGGTAGGTCACCATAGCACCAAGCACTACTTTCTACGTCACTCTTGTGTCGTTTTTGAGATCTGTTACACTTTATACTACACTTGTTTACTATACTGCCTGATCGTACCTCGGAAAGCAGGTGAAGCCGTTGATTCCGGCTGTCATTTGTAGATCTTTGTAAAACCCCGAAAGTCTGACAACCAGTCTTACCAAGGGTATCATGTTACCCAGGAAATGGGTTGTGAAAGTCAGATAGGCGGTTGTTCCATGAAAAATAATGGTATTCTGCTGCATCCGGTTAGACTGGAAGCCGACCTCAACAAAAAGGCTAGGCAGATATGATATTCACTGTTTGTTGTCAGTGCCGGACATGACGATCCAGGGCTCGCTGAGCACGCTGCAGTGCGCGCTGGACCCGGCGCAGTACCGCGTGCTGCGCGGCGTGCTGGCGCACAACCTGGCCGAGGACGTGGACGAGCTGCTGCCGCGCCAGCCGCCGCACCAGCCGCAGCAGCCGCAGCAGGACGTAAGTCATCCTCTCATTGTTCCAAAGAACCAACATATATTTTCTAAGCTACATGCAAGGGATTTTACTTTGAGTAGTATTCAAAGTAAAATCGTTTATTTGAAGTAGGCCATTAATGAGTTATAATTTAGGTGTTGACTGAGATTTTTCAGAGAAAAAAAAATTGCTGAATTGCTCTGGATTGATGGATCTGGCTTTTAGTTTAATAAATGTTTGCAATCCGAATAGTAAAATATGGCTAAGCTTTAATGTATCATAACACCGTATATGTTTAAACAATACTGATTTTACAATCTACTGTACCGTTCGTCACGAATAATCTGTAAGAATGTAACCATTAGGTAGTATATGCAGGAACGAACGCCGTCATTAATTTATTAAAACAAAAATCTCGGCAAGCAATGGGAAATAGCTGTAGGTTCTTACGTCACAAGCACTTTTTAGTTGCGAAACATTCAAGTGGTCTGTGGGGTAATGTGTAACACACATAAAATGACAATAATCGCAATGTTTCTTTAAATTTAAGCAATTCAGCCACGTTCATTGTGTTATTTACGTTGCGCGAATTTTTCAAAACTAAGTAGTAATGGATTAGGAAGTTCCTTTGTAAACCTTGGATGAATTTCTTGCACAACCCACCAATTAGATTTAAGTCAATTTGTCGTGAGCTGAGAAAGGTAAGGCTTCATTCCCCAGGTGTGGACTACGAGCTCCTTGAAGCTGGACCTCCACGATGTGACGGTGAAGCTGGAGCCGGAACACGGCGTGTCTTCTCTTGCCTGCATCAACTTCATCAAGTCCAGACTCGTTGTTGAGACCTACTCCGACCTCAGCCAGGACATAGACCTCGTGTCACAGGTACTCTATAAGTGCTCAGTATGTTAAAGCACAGAATAATAAATTACAACTCTTGTAAAAGAAATACCCATTTTGAAATCTTTCAAAATTGCGCTATGACCTAATTGATTTTTCGTATTACAGCGATTGCGTCCAAAACCTCTTTATTAGACAACAATTGTGCGCGCCCAGTTTCAGTTAATGTTGATTAGTGATACTATAAAATAAACCTCTATATGTTTGCTGATTACTTTCGCAGGAAATCCTTGTGAGTGACACGCGGTACGCCAAGGAGCCAGCTAACCGGCGCGGCAACGTGTTCAGCCATATTGTACAGCCCATGCCGGAGCAACGACACAGCGTGCAGGCTGAGGTCCATGCCAGGTACGTGGAAAAATGCTCGTACTATTAGCAGACCTAGTACATATTTACCTTTATATAACAGAGAAGGGGGTTTCTATGACAGTTTCCTTCTCTTTCATAATGTTTGCTGTACATCGACGTATAGCGCAAATAAAAATGGGCGTAATAGTTATTCAATTTATGCAACTGTTGTATAATAAGGGGTATCAAAACACAAATGTGGGTTTATCACACGAGGCGAAGCCAAGTGTGATAATAGTATCACATGAGTGTTTTAATACCTAATTATGTGCAGTTGCATACAAGACTTTATCTCAACCCATGATATGAATCCTATAGAAAAGTATCTGAAATAGTTAGCTTATTTCCAACATTAAAACGACCATAGCCCTTAGCCCTCCAAGCGTGACGGAGCGTGTTTTGGAAAATGTGAATCATGTGTCGGCGCGGGGGTCAGCAGGTGACCGGGTAGGAAGGGAAGGGAATGGGAAGGGATCGAGCAAGCGAAAGAGTTGTAGATAAGATAATGAAATTAGTATAACATTATAACACTCATTTGGATGATATAATGGTTACTATGACACTGATCGTTTTAATGTTGGCAATAAGCTAACTGTTTCAGAAACTTTTATAGAGGATTTATAGCATGGGTTTAGATATAGGTACTTACATTTCACTATTGTGCATATACATACGTCGAGATAAGTGAACTGCTGTAGTCGTCAGAGTGTTGTGTTACACATCCATGTGTATGTACAGAAAGCGGCGCGACTCGTCGGCGTACACGATCTTAGTGAACAACATGCGGCTGATGGCGGTGCTGGACTGGTGGGAGTGCGCCCACCAGTTCCTCATGCAGCCGCCGCCGCCGCCCGCAGACCCGGACCAGCTGCATCTGTGAGTACTGTCGCAAGCGCTACTGCTTATCACTTCAATAGCTCAACTACCAGAACGATCATGACCCTCCTTTTGGGCTCTGCCGCAGTCGTCGGGTATATAAATGGTGATACAAAATGATCTTCATCGCCGCACACTTACCTTGTTATACGGAATAGTGACGTTGTGTATTGTGTTCGGAAGTGCGGTCGGTTATTAAACGTGTGAATAAGACGGTGAATAATTATTAAGTGCCGATTTTTTAATACTCTGTTGAGTATCGTATTTTCTCGCTCATTCCTTTGTTTTACGTCTGCCACGAACTCTGTCGTTAAGTCCGAGTGGGATCACATAAGCTATAGAACGTTACAATGTGTTGACAGCGAGGAGGCCTTGCAAGCGGCCCGCAGCTCGGCCAACACGCAGCCGGCGCATGCGCACGAGGAACCGCAGATGGAACTCAAGCTTAACGTCACCGACTCGCAGCTAGTGCTGGTCGAAGACCCTTCTGTCTGGGACACTAATGCGGTCATTCTCAGGGTAACATTCTTTGATTGTGTTTTTATTTAGGACCTGCGTAGACCCTTATTTTTTTCTAAAATAAAAGCCTAACTTACTCCTTATAACATCAGCTATTTGCCAGTGAAAGTCCCGTCAAAATCGGTTCAGCGGTTTCGGAGATTAGCCGAAACAAAAATACACACAGACAGACAACAATTTTAAAAATTGTTTTTTGTTTTAAGTACGGTATAATATACTTTCATATGCATTTATATATATTTCATGCTCTTTGGAAGAACACAAACAATTTAAAGTGCAGGCCAGGGCTGTCGGTGAGCGTCGGTGGTGTGACTGAGCCCAAACACATTGCCATCCTCTTTAAGCGACAGTTTCATGTGAAATCGCTATTGGGGCCAACTCGGACGGTGCTCAGTGTTGAGGCCGGCAGGACCCGGGCTTAAAATTTAGCGCCAAACATATTGCTCGGAAGATACAGTCAATGACTAAGGCTGACCCCACATTTGGCGTGCGCGATCCACGGGCGTGCGAGTAGCGCGAGCGGCAACACCCGACGCTCACGCAGCGCGCGCGCGCTTCGGGTGTTGCCGCTCGCGCTACTCGCACGCCCGTCGCACGCCCGTCGCACGCCCGTGGATCGCACACGTCAAATGTGGGGGAGGCCTAAGGGTAAATCCTCGGGCCATGAAGGTCTCAGTATTGAGCATCTCCGATTTACCGACATTTAAGGCAATGCTGTTTTCTTTCTGTGTGACGCACAGCTATATGCACGGCGATGTAGCAGATAAGGCTAACTATAGGCCAATATCGTTAGCCGCTGTCATCTCCAAGATACTTGATGGCATGCTTGAACATTACATTCAGTTTATGCTGTGTCTTATGCATGCTGTCAACTACTATGCGAAGCAGAATACGGCTGCTTTCTCGACCTATCGAGGGCGTTTGACTTGGTTTCCTATGATATCTTATGGCAGAAATTAAAAAAGTCGCAGTTGCCAATGCTGGCTATTCATATTCTGAAATATTGGTGTGGAAACCAAGTCAATAGTGTAAGATGAGCGGGGACTGTGTCGGACACGTTCCGGCTGGAATGCGGGGAGAGGCGGGGGGGTTTGACCTCGCCAACGCTCTTCAACCTCTACGTGAATGATTTGATCGGCGAGCTTAGCAGCGTCTATGTTAGATGCCAAAGAGTCCTAAGCAAATTTAAAAGAAAGGCGTGACGACTATTTGGTCTACAAGCGTCATCAAATTCTTATAATGATTTGTTGCAGAGCACAACAGTAATAACATATCGCTGCGCAGACGCACAGAAACCCGTGTCGTGCGAGCTAAACGAACTAGAGGTGTTCTCGTGCGTTCTCGGTTTAGAGGAAGAGACCGCTCTATCTATAGTGGAACCAGCCGCCGTGCACGTCGCTATTGATGCCAATAGAGTGCTACATGTAAGTAAATATTATATAATCATAGTTATTGCATTTTATTTATTTATTCACTAAGGCACCAAATCCCAGTATACTCATCATAAGTACATACAATTCATTCAGTTCATTCTTTCATTAAAATAAAATACGTACATTATGTATGTACAAAACATAACGAGTGAACGAACTTCAGTTATTGTAATTTTAACCTTTCATAAAGGTCACAATCATGACGCCAGAGCAAGCTCGTGATATGCAACAACTATATCCTAGAACAGTTTTAGCCTTACCGAAGTGAATATTATTTTTTTGGTGGTTATGTTGTAGATTGCGATGAGTACTCTGAACCTGCGACTGTCTTACCACGACATGCGAATGTTTGCGGCGATGCTGCAGTCTCTGCCTGTGCAAGCGAGAGCTGCTCTATCTGGTGAGTTTCAAAGCATTGTAATCCACTTAGAAATATTATACAGGATGAATTTTTGAGATGGGGGCAATAACGGCAGCTACGTTAACCGTTACAGCTACAGGAAAACCGTGTTAGGAGACTGTCCTTATCTTTTTAAGAAATGTTGGTCTGCTTTAACGCAAAAACTTTTTTTATGCCAATCGATCCTGTTTCATATACTTACGGATCAAAAACCTCTAGTGGACCAACTGAGGTTTGAGTAGTAGAAAATTCAAAAATCGCAAACAACTTTTCCCAGACCCTTCCTATAACTTTCCTCAAGTCAGAATTAGGCTATCCAATGCAAAAAGAATTTTTCAAATCCGACTGGTAGTTCCGGAGATTACCCCCTACATACAAAACAAACAAATTGTACCTCTTTTTAGTATTAGTATAGATTAGGAAATAGTACTTGTCTAGTATTTTACTCGCTTTGTAATACGGTAGTTTAAAACCGAATATAAATTAAGATGAACATTAGGCAATATGTTTGAAATTTCTAAAACGACATTCTCGCGAAAGTCACGACATTCTAACCAAAGTTTAAATTCAAAGTAAAATAATTTATTTTAATAAGGCACATAAAAGGCACTTGTGAACGACAAATTTTACTAGAAAATAGAATTGATTCTAGTTGCCCCTTCCAAAAGGTAGTTTCATACGGAGAAAAATGGACAAGAAACTCCAGAAGCGACGATAATTATATCGACTCGCGTTGCAGGTAAGACGGTTTCTAAATGATAACTGTTTGTTAGGAAAATCCTTGCTATCCGAGGAAGACGACGACGAGCCCGCCAACAGCGTGCACATGCGCAACGGCGCCGACGGCGTCAGCAATAACGTCAGCAACAACGTGAACAACAACGGCGTCGGCGGCGCCTGGATGTGTCGCCCGCGCTGGCTGCGCAGCCACGCGCCGCGCCCCGCGCCGCCCGCGCCCAAGCCCAACACGTCCATATGGCCCCTCAAAGCTGTGCAGGTACGTGTTCAAGTGTTCTATAGCCGTGCTGAAGTAATTAATGCTTAAATTGTAAATCTGTAGCTAACCTCGAACACGACTCACTATTGGTCGAAGAACGACGGCATTCGTCAATTCATTATTTCGGTTGAGCTGAATGGTGCTAATCCATGCGTCATGTTCGTGAACGGGCGCCGTCAGTTGGGGCTGGTCATCTCTTAGCTACCATGGCTTATTTTGAATTTTTGAATTGGTTTTTTTAATAATTTATATCTACGGACGCTTTTATCATGCACGTCTTTCTACATTGTTCTCACATGTATAAGTAATTTCAACATGAATGATGTAACCAATTTTTGTAACAATTTTTTGATTTAGAAGAGTGTCCGTGGAGTTTCTTGTCCGTTCTTCTCCATAGGTACCTACTACGCTTTGGAATGGGCAACTAGCTTCATATTTTCTGACTGACCGACTCCTTGACAATTCAAAAATGGTTTAATTGAAATAAATGCTTTGAGTTTTTTTTTTTTTTGAGTTTCAATGATAAATGATAAATGATTTATTTTCTGTAAGTAGGTTCATCCCACTGCAGTGGGATAATGTAGGCTAATAAAAAAAAAAAAAGAAAAAAAAAAGTAGGTTCATACAAACACTTTTACACGTCAATCATAATTATGTTTTAAAACTAGATGAGGTCGGCGTTTCCTATCTGACTACTCTGAGAAGAAAGGCCGAAACAAACTCAGAGGTCACAGTCTCTTTTAAAGTCCAGACATAATCTTGGTCAGATCATGTGAAGAATATGTAGATTCGTGTCTGAAATGGTCTTTTGAGGAAAGAACCACACAGATTGAGTGGACCTGTCCAGTCAGTGCACGCATTTGTCGGTAATCGTGCAGCTCAACTCAGAAGTCAAGGAGCTCAACGATTCGACGAACAATACCAAAGAAAGGACATTTGGGTAGGCCGCATATAGTACTCAAACTGCCAGACCATGGTTAAAACTAACTAAGAAAAGAAAAAGAAAAAATCAATGACCCACATAGTCTTCACATTCACAATAATAAACAAAATAAAAAAAATAAAAAAATACTTTACATAGTAGCATTTAATAAACAATATCATAAGCACAGCGCAGATGCTGCGCCAGATCACAGCGTATATTAGCGTTTTATACTTGAAATACTTTTCTTCTGCAACTTCGTGTGGTAACTTTAGCTAAACACGATATGCTGAGCTAAAGTTACAGAAGAATAATATTTCCGTGTTCAATAATTTTTATTTCAAGAATATACGATCTTTTGTCCCCGTATTGCACTTCTGATATTCAACCTCTCACGTGCAGGTATCGGCAGACTGTATCACGCTGTGTGTGATCGACGACTGCCTGGACTCTGACGTGCCTCTGTTGGAAGTGTCGCTCAGTGACCTGCAAGTTGAGCAGGTACCAACCAAAGTTGCGCAAAATTGTCGCAGCAACATAATTTTGTGTTGTTGACAACATTCACGCTTTTGTTGTGACTGACTTGAGTAACTTTCATAAAAAAATTAATGATAAAAAAAAGGTTAGTAATAATTTTCGTACTGGAATAAATGTAATTTCTCGTGTCTAGGATCTTCGTAAAGTGGAGGAGTCATTCGAAGACCCGATGCTAGTGTCGACCCCGGCGGGTCCGGGCGGCGCCATAGTACCGCGCTCGTCCGGCGCCGGCGCCGGGCGTCTCGCTTCACTACTCACCATAGACTACTACAACCGCACCCTGTCCGGGTGGGAACCGGTCGTAGAGCCTTGGAGGTAATTTATTACTTCTATTAATAAGCTGAGTGGTTTGAATATGAATGTGGATGGCTGAAAGAGTAGAGGAAGACTAAAGAAACGATGGCTGGACTGTGAAATGACCACTAATAGAGAAGTATGGAAGATGAGATGTTGCGCCGACCCCAAATAAATTGGGTTAAGGGCAGGAGAATGATGACGATGTTTTTAATATTCTAATCTAAGAGTGAGTCAGAATGTGAAATACTCTCGGCTTACAAATAAAATCTTTTCGCATTTGGAAAACGTAAATTAGGTGTTTGAGACAAAAGTCAAACAATTCTATGCACATGAATCAAGCCGGTTAGGACATGACAATCCAGATCGCTGTTCAAAAGCAGTCCAGATAGAAATTGAATCTCAGTTTTTAGAAGCTGTTTCTCTACGGTACTTTACTTCTGCGCCAGGTTCGAGACGTCCTGGGAGTACACGCTGACGAGCTCGCTGTCGCTTGGCCGCGTGCAGATGGAGGTATCGTCGACGGAGGTGCTGAACACCAATGTGACGTCGTCGCTCATCGAGCTGTGGCAGCTCGTGCGCGCCAACTGGACCGCCGACTACTACGCGCCCCAGGTAGTGACATCATCATCATTGTAGAACTCCTTATACCCGGGTACTGATTGATGAAAATCATGAAGTTAACACAGATTAGCCAAATTTTTTAACGACTCGAAAAAGGAGTAGGTTGGAGGTTCTACGTTCGTAACGTATGAATGTTTTTCTTTAAGTATGTCCATCGATATTTTAGTCACATGTAGACGGATTTAAAATAAAAATCATTTGGTAGAGGGAGTTTGCGCAGTGGTCCCATATACATTTAATTAACGTGGATGATGTTATGATAAGTTCCTGTCACTGTTATTTACATAGCTGGTCTTGGTATTTGAATTGTATAGGGTAGGTACCTAAACTAAAAAGTGAAAAATATATTTAATTAATAAAACCATAGACACCTATTTCCGAAATTAATGTGAATTTTTCACGTTGTAGTGTTTTTTTTGGAAGTCAGTTGTTTAATGCAATGCAATTTATTTATTTATTATTCATAAAATCCACAGCCCTTTGAAATGTTATCTTGAAATATGAAATCTAAACATGACAATTTTTTTTGAACGTGTGGTACTTTAACATTTCGTTTCACCAAACTGTACCCTACATTAAAGTTGTGCTAGTTTATGTAGGCAAATTTGTGTAGAATTTGTTTAAGGAAATGTGTAAATATATAGCTTGGAATCCCCCCCTAAAACGGACATGCGCCGGGTAAGCCCTATTTTTACTTATCAGAACTTGGAAAACTCGTTTTACCCAGTAGATTAACAAAACTTCAAGACTCCTGAATCGTTAATGGCATCCACTCACCGTATCTTCACCGCCCTCATACAACACACTTCAGTCAGTGCAGCATCAGTATGAGCTAGCTGGGTATTGAAGGCGTGCTCTGTTTACGTAGTCACCCGGCACACAGGAGCAGTCGCCCAAGGGCAGCCCGGCGGGACACCGGCGTCGCTCGCCCTTCGTGCCCTACGCGCTGCGCAACCACACCGGACACCGCCTGTGGTTCACCACGCTCGTCACTACTTCTGATGAGTGAGTTGCAGCTCTATTATTTGACAGCTAGTAAAATGTTAATTGTTAGTGCAGCCTTCTGGTTACCTAACTCAGACGTAAAAGCAGTCGTCGAACGCATTCTGTTACCTTTTTGATGATTAGTTATTATTAATAACAATTCGTAAAAAATTAAGACGCTCGCACGCGCTTTTTAAGACGTATCGCAAGAAATCGGCCTGCCATAAACTAATGCTATTTCCCATGACGACAAGACGAATCGTCTTGGCAGAATCGTTTTTTTTTTTGCTTTCATAATTTTTCACGATTTGTGAGTGTGTGAATAAGGTCGTAGTAGGTTATGGGCCAATATTAAGGTCTCGTATGCAATCACGATCGATGTTGGTGTTGTGAATGTGTAATATGTAGACAGTCGGAAGACCATACAAATATGTGTTACGACACGTCCAGGTTGCGCGAACAGCCGACGTGGTCGGGCCCCGACGACTCGTGGATGATGGTGCGCGCGGGCGACACGGAGCCCTTCTCGTTCGGGCTGCGGCGCGGGCGCAGGCGAGGCCGTGCGCCTGCGCCGGCCGGACACAACGCCGCGCTCAACCAGCTGGCGCTGAGGCTGGATGGCTGGTCGCCGCCCGACCCCGTGTGTGTCGACAGGGTCGGCGTGTTCTTCAGGAATCTCACGCATGCTGTAAGTACCCATACAATTGATCATAAACAGGATAAGATGGAAAATGAGGAAAAATATATAGTTCCGATCAATTCTTCCTTCTCGTGGTTCTAGGTTCTTATGTATTTTACTGGGTTACAAATTGTGATCTTTATGCTTCTACAAAAAAAAAAAAATTAAAAAATAAAATGTTAATCATATTTCAGAAATCTGGGGCCGAAGCTCGAATAGTATTTGAAGTATCCCTGGAGGGGTCAGCTCGGAAATTGGTGACAGTGCGGTCAGCATTGCAGCTAGTGAACAAGTTACCGCATCCTGTGGAAGTCAGGGTGGATCATGCACCATCAGCAGGTGAGAACTACCTTCTTCTTTTGCTACAGGTTTCACCTTGATGCTTATAATCGGACTACATTCACAGAAATAAAACTTCGTCATATTTTTATTCCAAATTAGTCCCCTATAAACTTATAATTAAATTCTCCAATTCCGGCCTGTCCCTACAGATACTCTGTTTCGTTTCATCACTTTTAGGGCTGTATTACATTAGGACACCATGGTTTGCACAATCATAGTCTTGCTGCCAATAATACATTCACAACGCGTGTGACTGCTTGCGCAACAATACGTATGCCAAGGTTAGGGTTTTTGGGCCCGATTTCTGGTACAGACCGCTGCAAGTTGATCTTCAGAAAGTCGATCGGTATCGACTAGTCTTTACTGGGAAACCGTTTCTTTATGCAAGTTCCTTAAGAAACCCAGCATAGGGCTGTATATATGGTTGCGCCAACATGGACTCCGAGTGAAATATAGCTGATGAAGCGTAGATTTAGTATCGTCTGTTACCGCACTTGACAACGATAGGGTGTGTCCCATACGTTAACAGAACTGTGTTGTGTTACGCGCGTGCAGAGCGCGTGTACGCGCTGGTGCGCGCGCAGCTGTCGGTGCGCGCGTGGTGCGCGGCGCTGAGTCGAGCGCGCGTCTCCGCGCATGCGCCGCGCGCGCCCGCGCCCTACTACCCGCTACACCCTATACTTGTCAACTGCGGTACCCTCCCTTATCCTAACTTATTGTTGTATGACAACTTAATGCACAGCGTATACTAGATTATGAAATGAGTAGCTGTAGTTAGTATATTCGTCATGTAATCATTTTAAGTTTTAGTGTATTGGTTATTTAATTGTAATTTAGCATAACATACATAATATTACGCTTTTAATCCCCTTTGGATTAGGCAGAGTGGTACTATTATGGTACACCTCTGCCTAACCCTTCCCGTAATGTCACCCACATTTCGCCAGTAATAGGCTAGTTGACAGTAAGATAAATACCTATGAATATTGTGTTGTAGAATGTTTTCTATTGTAGCAATAAAAACTAAAGGGGATAAATCTAATAGATTACGTGTGACTCCGGATTTTAAATTTGTCTGTCTGAGATGACTTGTTTATACCTTTTTAGTTGACTTTTTTGCCGTAGTTGGGTTTTAGTTTTTATACTTTTATTTTTATTTAAATTATTTTGGGGTAATAATATATGTATTTTTGAAATGTGCTAATTAAGCCCTTTCATTTGATACTTAACATGGTACCATTAAAAAATATATTTTTTTTAGTTCATGACTTTTTGCCCTCTAGAGGGCGCTATATTCAATTTAACGTAACTTCACATAGCCTATAACCAGCGGACGACCGAGACGCTTTCAATGATTTCATTTCATTTCATTTATTTCATAACAATTTTTACATTGTGTCGAAATCACTTAAAAATTACACACATGCATTTAATTATATTTATTAATAGCGATCTTATGAGCTTATCACTGTCATTAACAGTAATAACATAGAGATTTGAGTCTAAATTATGATCATAAGTCATGCAAAATAATAATGTAAAATAATAGGCAATGTAAAAGAATCATGTAAAATATTAAAGGTCATGTAGAAGAATAATAATGTCAAAACTTAACACGGTCAGGATTATGTCACCATATACTATCATTATTATACAATTTTATTGGCCTAGGTAAACACGTCAGACAGAAACTCATCAATAGCATAATAGCATTTCTCTACCAAAAATGATTTTAATTTTTGCTTAAATTGGTTAATATTGTAAACAGACTTCAAATCTCCTGGAAGTCTATTATACAGCTTGATGGATTGAAAGCTTGCAGCATGAGTAACAACTTTCATATGTGGGACTATGTTATGTTGCAAGTCCTTGCGCCTAGTAGCTTCTCTCTTATTTCTTTGTTCAGTTGTTTCTGATCTGTTAAGTTTCTTTATAAGATCCGTGAGTACAACAAAAATATACAAGGATGGGACGGTTAAAATCTGTAGCCCAGTAAATCTGATACCCCATTTGTCAAATTATGATGAATAGTTTAGAAGTTATGAGGGAACAAATGAACATACATACATACATATATATATACATACTTACATACATACATACATACATACATACTTACATACATACATACATACCGGTCAAAATCATAACCCTCCTTTTTGCTTCGCCGTAGTCGGGTAAAAATATAAAAAAACGACTTCATTTTGTAAATGATTTTAAATGAATTAATATGTTTGAGAAATAATTGCGTAATATTTTTACGAAATATTCTTTCGCATAAATAGACGTATAGACGAATGGAATGGGCTTAAAAGAAACAGCACTTCTTCTTGTCAGCGTGACGATTCACAATCGCACAATCTAAATGGACTCGGTTCAGAATTCGGCTTCCTACGTGTTTGGCGTCATCACTAGTGATTTTCAAATCCGTCATAAAATATAGGCGCGTTTTATACTATAAAATATATTTCCTAGCGCATTGTTATATATGCTATCGTTATAACACGTTGCTACAAAACTTGGCCGCAGTCTAAACGCAGAGACGTTATCATTTTATCTGGCAACACGCTAGACTATAAACAACGCGTACGCATTAGGATAACAGATCACGCGAGCCGGCTTCACCCGACTCGCTGTGTAAGACTATAAAACTATATTGCTATCCCGCTTTGGCTCCGCTATGCACGTTAAGACTTTTAGGCTGGATTTGACCAAACACGAATAAATTATATCCGCGGAATAAGCTTTCTCTTCCGAGTAAATTTTGAACTTTTGACAGTTTTTCCATACGAAAACTGTCAGAATAAATCTTATTCCGCGGATAAAATTTATTCGTGTTTGGTCGAATTCGCCCTTAGCCGTTTAGTTTGTTGAACTGTTATATTTCTAGCGCGAAGTCAGAGTCGATATAACAAACTCTAGACGCTTTGTTTATCGTAGTATTTTTTGACGCTATAAGTTTTATTAACGTCATCATAATAGCGTCATCTTTCGGCTGAGTGAATGACTCCCAGTCTCGTCTAGAGACCCTATAGACGGAGGTGGGCGGTTAATTGTGCCCGTAAATGTATAAACCTTATGTGTGAGGCCAGACTGCAAACGATACATCGTCAATACAAAAACAAAAAAGCTGCGGTCGACTGCGGACAGGCAGAATCGCGCGCGTTCCCGCACCCGCGCCGCTCCCCGCACCGCGCCGCCAGTGTGGCCAAGCACTATCTATCAAGTTTTGAGAAAAGTTTGGTAATCGTCGTGGTATCCCCTCAGCCCAGTGGAGCAGCGGCGGCGGCGGCGTGCGCTGCGCCACCGTAGCGGCGGGCGCGCTGTGGGCGGCGCCGCTGGCCGCGCACCCCGCCGCGCTGTGGACGCGCCCGCTGCTGCGCGCCGCGCCCGCCGCGCCCGCGCCCTCGCCCGCGCCCATCGACTGGCGCGCCGCGCCCGCGCCCAGGGCGCTGCTGCACTACGAGTGCAGGGCCCCGCCTGATCATATCTACAGGTACGCTTATCATACACACCGCGCTGTGGGCGGCGCCGCTGGCCGCGCACCCCGCCGCGCTGTGGACGCGCCCGCTGCTGCGCGCCGCGCCCGCCGCGCCCGCGCCCTCGCCCGCGCCCATCGACTGGCGCGCCGCGCCCGCGCCCAGGGCGCTGCTGCACTACGAGTGCAGGGCCCCGCCTGATCATATCTACAGGTACGCTTATCATACACACCGCGCTGTGGGCGGCGCCGCTGGCCGCGCACCCCGCCGCGCTGTGGACGCGCCCGCTGCTGCGCGCCGCGCCCGCCGCGCCCGCGCCCTCGCCCGCGCCCATCGACTGGCGCGCCGCGCCCGCGCCCAGGGCGCTGCTGCACTACGAGTGCAGGGCCCCGCCTGATCATATCTACAGGTACGCTTATCATACACACCGCGCTGTGGGCGGCGCCGCTGGCCGCGCATCCCGCCGCGCTGTGCGCCGAAAACTCATTCCATTCACACACACATCATTTAAATAAAAAGCGAATCTTGCTACGAAACATACAGTTATATTCACCTAGAAGTTGGCTCTCTTTCTATCGCATAACTCTTATATCTTCTGATGACGTTACGCTCATTGAATTGACCCGACAAGACGAATTAACTGCGTACTTGTAGCTTCATACCTAAAATGTGAAGTGAACCGTTATGTGTATTCGATAATACTGCACTTCACAATAAGAAATTAATTGATCCTTGGTGTTTATTTTAGATTCTGCTGCGTGATAATCCGAGAGAGATTCCCTCCAGACAGAGGCTCGCCGATAGCCGGCCACACACTCACATTAGTACCTGCCCTAAGACTGGAGAACCTGCTGCCACTAGAATTGCAGTACCGAACTAATCCTGCCGCACCGGGGTCTGCAGCAGCGAGTGTTGCTGGCAATATACCGCCCGGAGATACCATGCCTTTCCATGAGGTTAGAAATGGCCGATAAGTTGTTACATAGCTATAACAGTTTCGCTTTCAAAGATTAACAGCAAAAATGTAATTTATAAAATTATAAATGTCACTTAAACATCATCGTGCCTGCAATATGTGCCATCGTTGACTAATGATAAGTATTGTAGGCAAGATAATAACATCCTGCACTGATGTCTCCAATGCATTGGGTTTTTATACTCACTAAATTATAAGTGCAGAGTAGTTTTCTTTTTTCTAATTTGAGGATTATCTTGGGTGATCTTTCTGGGTCATCAAAATCGAAGGGATCCTTATTTATGTCGTTTTAAGACGTTATTTTTTGGTAATGAACCTATTAAAATAGGATTTTTATTGAACCCAGGTGAACGTTGAAGAAGGCGTAGAACTTAGCGTGAAACTAGAAGGCTTCAGCTGGTCCACCGCACTCAGCGTGTGTGGGTCTGGAGGTGGCAGCAGCAGCAGTACGGCTGTGGGCAGCAGTGGAAATGGTTCCTTCAGTGCTAGGCTTAAGCTGAGGGACACGAGAGGAAGGAGGCTGTATCTCAATGCAAGGGTCACTGTAAAGAAGACTGATGGCATCAAGGTGAATGCAGAATAACTGTTGTTATATGGAAAAAAAGGGTTTTAAATTAGATTCTTTCAAATAAGTCAACTAATACGTTTTGGCAAAGATATTTTGTTCAAATGAAGGAATAAACGCTTGACGGGTGTTGCTTATGCATATTTTAGACACGATAAGGGCGACTGTCTCTTCAATCATGTTGATGGGGTTCAAGTGTTAATATGTGTTGTTATCCGCCTGTCGTTATGGAAGAAGACTTTTGGCCGCAGGACGTGTAGTTCCGTCGCTTCTTCGCGGACAAATTCCACAGTACAGCATAAAGTTAAACAAAGTGCAAAGTGAAGTGCTACTAACATAGTCTTAAGCCTTATTTAATAACACAAGGTTGTTTACGATAAAAACATGTAGGCATAAGTTAGGGCTATGGACCTGGTTCGCGTAAATGAATAGATTATCACTTACCATCAGGTGAGATTCAGGCCAAGAGCTTCCCCGTTGTGGTTAAAAAAATAAAATAAATATATAATTATAGAATAGAATAGAATAGAATACTCTTTATTATGTACACCAAAAAATTACAGACATAAATTTGGACATTTTACATAGGGTGACACAATGGGCGGTCTTATCGCTAAAAGCGATCTTTTACAGACAACCTTTGGATGGATTCAAGGGAGAAGGAGAGACAATACTGCAGGTAGTCAGTGGTGTACCATTTACATATACAATAAATACATACATACATAAAGCATAAAAATAGTTATCTGTATAAATAATAATAATGTAATATCTCTCCTCCAGGTGTCGATATCCGCCGCGTACTGGCTGGTGAACCGCACGGGGCTGCCGCTGGTGTTCCGCTCGTCGGGCGGCGCGACGGAGGCGGCGGGACAGTTCGCGGAGCACGAGCTGGCGCGCATGGTGGCGCCGCTGCTGTTCTCGTTCGCCGAGGCCGACGGCGGGCCCACGCTGGCCGCGCGCCTGGGCCGCGGCCTGCCCGGGGAGCCCGAGGTCGAACGGTTCCTTATTTCTTGGGAATTTATTTATTTACTATTATTACGGTTCCAAACCATCTTCATTCTCTTGCTTTTATACAAAATAAATACATTTAGTATTTGGGGGGCGACGGAGCATGTCTTTTTGTTCCATACTTTTCTATTAGTTGTCATCTGAATAGTCACCCCCTTTTTAGCCATAACATCTTGCACATAGTCTAGTAGTTTTCCCCAACACTTATAGATATCCACATTCATACTCAAAACTTTTCTCACGACATTTTCCTGATTCCTATGCAGCACGTATCATGACAACCAATTCAATACAATAATAAATAATTAAATACAAAATTATAAATTTGTCGTTAAAACATAAAAAATTAACAATACTTTCTTGAATTCTTTTTCACAGTACTTCTGATATGCTGATAAAATCTTCGTCCATTATTAAAAATAAAAATAAATAGATCGTTTCTTATGACGAATTGCTGGTGTAAAATAGAGTGTGAAAATTTGTACCTATTGGAAAGTATGAAATCCACGTGGATGAAGTCGCGGGTAAAACGCTTGCGCCAAATAAACAGAACTTACAACAAAGAACAAAGTCAAATAATTTATTTAAATTGGACCATTAAAAAATAGAATTATATATTTATTGATTCTAGTGTTAGTGTGTCTTTTGAATGGACAAGAAACTAGTATGGACATAACGCAATTAGCTAAATAGGTATCTTTGATATTTGCAGTGGTGTTCGCCATTCGGTCTGGGGGTGGGCGTGGGCGTAAAGAAGCTGGAGGTGCGCGGCGAGGGCGAGGGCGGCGCGGCCGAGCGCGTGTACGCCGTGGGCGTGCGCGTGCGCAGCGGCCGCGGCCGCTACCGCCACACCAACATCGCCACCTTCACACCGCGCTACCAGCTGCACAACAACACCTCGCACCACCTGCAGTTCGCACAGAAGTGCTGCGCTACCACACTCGTGAGTTTCCAAAATATACAGTTAACTGAAGAGCAGTGAGCAGTTTTTTTAATGCTAATGGCATAAATGGCTGTATTTTTTATTAGTACAAACTACCTCAAAGGGCAACGTGTACAGCGTAGCAACAGGTACATTAACATTCAATTTAAAATGGATGCACCAGTCGTACAGGCCGGTTGAAATTGCGTCAAAACCGGAAACCGCAACAAAAAAAAACATACAAAAAAGAAAAACATGATCCAACAGAACGACCCGGGCGCGATGGCGACGCACGTGTCTGCAGTGTCGGGCTGCTACCTGCCGTGGCACTGGGCGCGCTGGGAGCGCGAGCAGCTGCTGTGCGTGCGCGTGCTGGCGCCCGGCCCGGCCAACAGCGCCGCGCCGCCGCCGCTCACGCTCTGGTCCGGCGGCTTCCGCGTCGACGCCACGCGCACGCTACACATCGCTTGCAGGTCAGATTATATATCATTATTGTCTCATTGCGTGGCAAAAATTAAGTGACGGTTTTTTTAATTCGCTGTAGAGCTATTGATATTATTGTGTATTGATCGTCGATCGGTCGGGCAGAGAGCCGGGCGGCGGCTACCAGTTCGTGCGCGTGGAGGTGGTGTCGCAGGGCGCCAGCATGTTCGTGGTGCTCACCGACGCCGACTGCGCGCCGCCGCCGCTGCGCATCGACAACTACTCGCCCGTGTCCATCATGTTTCACCAGGTATACACACGTTTCAATACTTAAAAATGGAGCTGTCGTAGGAAAACAAAAATAAACTGACTACTTAAAATGAAAAAATTAAAATTAGCGGGCTGCTTTAGCGCGTCCCCCTTAATGAAATGTGTAGTACAGCACGACAGCCTGCCCCCAGGTGGGCTGCGGCGAGGAGTGCGTGGTGGGCGCGTGCGCACGTGCCCGCTGGGCGCTGCCGGCGCCGGAGGGCGCGTGCGCGCTGGCCCTGCGCGCGCCCGGCGGCCCGCGCACCACGCTGCCGCTGGACACGCTGCCCGCGCACCACCAGCTGCTCTACCAGAACTTCATCTACGTCGCCTTCACCGCCACGCACCAGGCGTACGTACACTATTATTTATTTACGAGCCGTTCGCCTGATGGAATTTCCCATCGACAAAGACTTTCATAACAAAATGTTATCTCCTATTTAACACCTTTCGCCGCGCCAGTCGCACCGCAGAATATTCGTGTGAGCTTGTATATGACACGACGCACCTCACTGGTTGTGTGGTATACGGCGTCAGTGCCGTGCCGTAGTGCCGCCGTGTCTGTCGACACACTTCCATATAGTGATCCATACAACACTGACGACCGTGCCTCACACCCGGCGAGTCAAATAAATACACTATAACGACAGCTGATTACCAGGTCAACGGCCGCCGGTAGTGTAGTTACTTAATATTATGAGGTTAGAATTTTGTTCTGTCGTCTGAGTGCGGTAATAAGATTGTTTGTAACTTGTAGCAGAGACAATGGCGTCACCACCGGCAAGCAGTCGGCCGCTGCGCCTGACGACAACGTGCTGGTGCTGGAAGTGCCGCTCGGGACCACGCGCGTCGTGCTCGCCAGGAAACGATATGGAGACAGGTTACTAATCCGAAATCTGCATTATAGCTCTCAAAGAAAATATATACCGGACATAACTCGCTTTCTACATTCTTCTTTTTGTGAACTTGCTATGTCATCTCAAATCATTAAAATCCTCACGCTATTAATTTGTTATCGTATCTAACTTTGGTTGTGTCTAGATCTCAACTATGGCGCCGCGGTCCCAACGACCAGCTGATCCACGAAGGCAGTTCACCGCCACAGCCTACAGACGCTCTGTTATCTGATGATGCACCGCTCTCACCTCATGCTATGGTAAGTCTCTTTTTGTCTCGTTAAAGTAAGATGGTAATCCTCTACTAGTATAGTTGTTGTATTTCACAAGTGCGTGTCAATCATTGTAATCATCCATCATCAGACATCATCAATGTATTGACAAAAGATTGGGGAACGATATATTAAAAATTTACATAATGCATAAAATTTATAGAACCTTAAAAACTGCACTGTAAATGTTTTTTTTCGTATTTTATGCTTGCCAACGATGTCCATTAATATAAATTTCTGGCACACAGGTGCTGGACATCGAAGACGCGGCCCCCCGGCCGGGCCGCGCGGCCGCGCTGCTGCTGCGGCGCGCGGACCCGCGACGCGCGTCCACGCAGGCCTGGCGCCTGCTGCCGCCGGGCCGCATGGCCTGCGCGCACTCCAACCTGTGCGTGCAGCCCGACGGCCTGTCGCTCATGGCGCTCACACCTGGTTAGTCCCCCCGAGCATGACTGTCGATGAACATGCCAGAGTCCAGACTGAAATATCAACCGTACATTTACTTTGCGAACGCAGCAACCTACTTGGATGTCGTGTGTCACAAATATTATGCTATAATTATAAAGTTGTAAGCGATGCACATCGCGTCAGACAATATCTGTGGAACTAACCACTTGTCAAGAGAAAGAATCGCTACCACTTTCACTTGCCAAACTTCTACATTTTAATATAACTTTAAACTCAACTTGTGGTTCCTTCTGTGTACTCCATAACTAAACCAACATTTTTGGTTCCTACAATGTAACACACATTATTTTTTTTACTGTTGTCTTTGTAACCAGGCCTCGTACAGTTTTTGAACGTGTCTCCTTTCACTACGTCGGACTCCCCTGTATATCAATGACTTGCGTTGACAGGTACCCGCGTAGTCCTCGGACTGCCCGCGTCCGGGCGGGCCGGCTGGTCGCCGACGTCGCCGGTGCCGGCGGAGCAGGCCGTGTCGTGGCACACGCTGCGGCCCGGCTCCGGCCGCCTCGACGTCACGCTGTGCGCCGATGGGCCCACGCGCGTCGTGCGGATACACGACCATAAGGACCCTGTATGTATTTATTACACTGTTTTTCTTGCTTGTTATTTACTAGAATACCCGCGAAATTACACTTTTTTTTTTAAAGATTTTTAATTAATTTTCTTTATGGCACCTTTTTGGGTCATGAGCTATTCGAATATAAAAAAAATATTACGCCTAGGTTTTAAGGAAGAGGCGTTAGACTTGCGTTAAGTTGCTACTTTACTTTATTACAAGCGATAAAAGTTCTGTATTGTTGTTTTATCATTTTTAAAGTTTGGAACAAATGGAAACTGGAGAATTGGGTTTTATTACAATTTTTATTGAACTAATCGGGTTAGATGTCGTTTAAAGTCGCCGTTGGGCGGTTTTTTTCTAGTTGTGTATATTAGGTATCGATCCCCAGGACTCGGGCTGGATCGAGACAGGCTCGGAGCCGGAGAGCCCCCCGGAGGCTCCTCGGCGGCGCGAGTGGGGCGTGCGCGTGTCGCTGGCGGGCGTGTCGCTGTCGCTGGTGTCGCGCGCGCCGCCGCACGAGCTGGTGCACGCGCTGCTGGACAACGTGCTGCTGGAGCTGGCCGTGGCGCCCGCCAGCCTGGCGCTGGCGCTGCAGGTCACGCACATGCAGTGGGACAACCAGGTCGCTAGCTTCTCTGCTATGCTCTGCTCCGAAAGTATTTGATGAACGTGTGAACGAACTCTGTTCAGCTTAAATTCTTACGCAGTCACTCACGAAAGGTTCAAACACATAAGTAACATAATATTCATCTGTATTTCGAAGGTTTCAACTTTAAATCCGTTTGATATAACAACAATTTTGTTATTTCCAACAATTATGAAATTGCATCATCGACGAAAATTAAACTTATAAAATGAACCTAAACAAACATCTTTATGGTGATTTAAAATATGAAGTTCTGGCTTAAGTATTCAAATAATCAAATCAAAGCACTGAATTTGTAAGTGGCACTGCAAACGAGCCTCCTCCACAGCTACGTTTTCTGATCCATTTGATTACATTTTCATCAAATACTTTTGGAACCGGACTATACCTACCAAATTTCAATCTTCTTGCAGAAGTAATGTTTGTATGGCTTGCAAGCAATTGTTTCAGATCTGAGTCTTTATATCTATGAAATTGCTTTTATAAATTCACCCACAATGGTAAAAACTAAATGCATAATTTCTATAATATACTTTCTTGTCAAATAGTTACTGGGCACCCCAAGCCCAGTCCTGCTATACTGCCTGCCGGACCGCGGCAGCAGCAGTGGCGCGGGCCCGCTGCCGGCCCTGCACGCGGCAGTAGAGCTGCAGAAAGCGCCCGCTAAGCGGTACAACGCGTACTTCTTCAGGCATCTCGTCGTGGCGCTCAGACCGCTCGCCATCAGGCTGGAAGAAAGGTAACACATGAAAAACACAACTGACGCGATCGTAAAGCATTAGGAGCGGTCTTAAATTTCTGGCACATTGATTCGAAACTCATACTGAGTTTTCAAAAAGCAGCTGAAACTTATCACAAAGGGCTGGAGACCTAAAAGTCTGTTGAAAGAAAGTTACATTATTTGAGAAAAATTGACTAGGTGCGGCAAATACTCTTCCTGATGCCGTACTATGGAGTGTCAATTACGAAGTTTCTGTTGCAAATAAGCTTCATTTCTCCATCAAACTTTACGAAGATGAATATAATACGCCCCTGCATAAAGAAATGTGGCCGTCACGAGATGCCCGTCAAATTTAAAAAATCATGAGAAGAGCGTAAATAAAAGATACAAATTAAAAACATAAACGGTATTTTTCTCCGTAGACTGATCCTCCAGCTGTGGGCGTGGGCGTGGCGTGGCGAAGAGGAAAGTGCGCGGGAGCAGCCGGACGAGGCGGACTACGAGACGCAACGCATGCTGAGCGAGCTCACCGCGCTGCACAGCACAAGATACTACTTCGCGCTCATCAAGATCATACCCAGCCAGGTGAGCACATGTCATCACTCAAATCAAACCATTTAATTATAGCACAAATATTTGCCAAAGCCATATAGACTTAGGATAAATCGCAACTGGCGTAAGAGTAGCGTAGGTGGCCGTCGCACGTATAAACCTATTTTCGATAAAATCACGTCCAAGTACGCAATGTCTACGCATTAAATTCGGCCAGTGCAATTTTTGTCTATAAATTCAAATCTAAAAATTAATTTATTTTTATTTTCATTCCGCTCAGCTAATGGTGTCCAACAAGGTCAGATTCGATGTGTCTGTAACCACTTACTTCATTTTTAACCGTCGATACGTGGCTGGGCAAAATGGTAATGTGCTAGTTATCATCTCATAACCCCACGAATATGTATTTGAGTCTTATCCAAGTACGAATAAGTTACTCGCTAGTAAGATTTGGCTAGACGTCATGGCAGTATCTCTCTCAATCAGTTGATATCAATTCTGGTGAACCTCTTGTACCGTTTTGAACCTTAATGTATCATGCTTTTGTATCTAATAAAGCACTTGAATTAAAAAGAGCCCGTCGAAATGTTATATGCGTAAAACATTGTACTAAAGTAATAAATATGCTTTGATGAAAACGTGTCGCTGCAGCGCTTTATCATTCCTTCGCCTCCCCAGATCCGCCTCTCGATGTGTACAGCGAACAAGCTAGAAGGGTCGCTGAGCGCGCTGAAGCGGCGGCTAGGATTGACATTCATCAAGTTTGAAGACGCGGCAGTCGAGCTCGAGCCATTCGTGAGAGCGCACGTGTTCGATACTGCTTCCTACCTCGGCAGGCAAATGTTAGCGCACTTCAAGGATGTAAGTGCACGCTTCTTGAATGTTCTTCCAAATTCATGTGTAATGTCGATGTGCGAGTGCCTTCGGCAACCGCGATGTGCATAGTAATCGATATCGTATGAAGTCGTCGCTAATGACATTTTTTTTCGTGGCCGATACATCTGTATTTCAACATGATCCCACAGGAGTTAAAATGGCAAGCAGCGAAAATCCTGGGATCAGTAGACTTCCTGGGCAACCCGTTGGGCTTCGTGGCCGACGTGTCAGAAGGAGTCAGCGGTCTACTGCTAGAAGGCAACGTAGGCGCGTTGTTCAAGAACGTCACTCACGGCATATCCAACTCCGCTGCTAAAGTTACAGGTAGGATACAACATAAGGAAAATGATTGAATTAATACTTTGAATACAATTGAAACTCGCTCCGAACGCGTTAACCTTTTGAACGCCAGAGCGTAAACGCATTGGCGTCCTCTCCCACGCCAAGCCACTGTGGCGGCATCTACATCGCCACATGCGAACTAAGCATCAAAGACCTGACGTCACAAATCCTGCATCGCGCTATAAGAGTTAACCGCGCGTTTAAAGCTGGGTACTCACTTAGCAGTGTTGCATGTAACGTATCAGATACTGTATCCACCTGCAAGTGGGTACGGCTCGTCCACGGTCCACCGCGTATCTAGCTACGAGCTGCCGGATCCGCAGTGCTCGCGACGACGTCACGCCGACAACATGTCTCAAATGGTGGCTAGTGCTGCGTTCATATTCATGTACAATATTTTAGATAATTATAAAAGCCCACGTCGTCCCACATTACTGGAATATTTTGGTAAACCTCAATTAGATTTAATATTTTTTCTTCAATCCACTCCATAATGAATACGTAAGTTTGTGTGAAGCTCGCGCCTACGTACTCACTACACAAGCGGTCGTGTCGCCGTCCACGAGCACAATGCGAGCCGCCTTTGTGTTCGCAGTGATACCGCCACTCGGCGGGTCACTGCGAGCTTACAGCGCTCCACGCGCGAGCGGCTCGCAGCGGGCTTGTGCCTACGTACTCACTTGATACCGTATCTGATACATTACATGCTACACTGCTAAGTGAGTACCCAGCTTAACATATATAAATGTCTCGCTGGTGGTGGCGTGTGTGTTGGATCGTTAAGTTCCCTTCAAAATGGTGAGCTAAATGGTGCTGATCCATGCGTCGTGTTCGTGAACGGGCGCCGTCAGTAGGGACTGGTCATCTCTTAGCTGCCGCGGCTTATTTAAATGTTTGAATTGTTTCTTTATTTTTATTACGGACGCTTTTATCCCGCACGTCTTTCTACATTGTTCTCACATGTATAATTTCAACATGAATGATGTAACATATATTTTGTAACATTTTTTTTTTAACATTATATGCGGAGTCACACGTGTTCGGCCATAAATCGAACAGTTTTTATTACTCGCGCGCGTAGTGTCATGCTATTAAAATAGTATCAGGCGCGAACAGTAGGTAATACCTCCATTGACTCGATTTACTACCCTAGAAGAGTTTTTATAGTTTATAACGGCACAATTTGGCATTTTTATATCCTCAACGACACAACTCGCCACTAGCGCGATTGAACAGAAACTAAAGTAGTAGGGCGTCAAGTTTGTGCGTAAACTTCGGGCGCGCTTGGACGGACGGCTTGTCTAGCCTACTCTAAGGCCCGTATTACAGAACCTCACTTAAAACTCAAGCAATACTTAAAACTCGTTTAAAACCTTTTGATTGGTTGAAACTAGTTTAAAGTAATGCTTGAGTCTTGAGTAAGGTTCTGTAATACGGGCCTAAATCTGTGAGTAAGCTACGTTCTATTAAATATTTCATACATTTGAAATATAATTTACCTTACTTACCCATCACTAGCTGTCATGTCTTGACGACTGTGGCGTGGGGAAGCACATCTCTTTATGGATTTGGATTAGCATTTTTTGATGATTGTTTTTTCTAGTGAAATGTAACTAATGGGTGACGTGACTGTGACTTTTTACAATATTTAAATAATGTAATTTTAAATAATAGGAAAAATAAACAGCAATAGTAATATAAAATAAATAACAATAATTTTGTATACTTATTTTGTACTTAAAAAAATATAGTTTTCTTGTCGGCTGTAGCCGACGGTGAGCGTTGCGCTCTAAAGGTTAAAAATCGCATCATTATTTTTATAGCAGTGTGGCTTGTCCCGAAACGTTTTAAATGCGCCTTATATAATTGGAAAACAGCTTGGAGGCATGTGGCACACTCGATTTCGCTTCGATACGATGAAATGTAAATTTTCACGGAACCCGGTTCCATGAATTTTCCTCTCCCAATGCCTGTTTGTTGATACTTATCTCCATTACGATAAAAAAAGGAGAATAGCAGGTATAGTGGTCATAGCTGGTGGCGTTCTCTAGTTTCTACCTACCTATCCATGTGTATTATTTTGTTTATGTACAGAATCTCTGGGTGACGGACTGGAGCGCGTGGTGGGCGACGAGGCGCACGAGGAGACACGGCGCCGCATCCGCTCCGCCGCGCCCGGCGCGCACCTCGCCGCCGGCCTGCGCGGCCTGGGGCTCGGCATACTGGGTGATAACCGACACTTTCTATTCATTACGTCCGCGCCGCCGTTACTACTTACTTCGATGTACATAATCCGTTGATAACGACTATCTGACGGGTATATCGGAACTATAAAAAATATGAATAATGTATTAATACCTTATACAGGGTATAATGTATCGTTCAGAGGTAGTGTAGCTAACCATTGGTATCCCCAGGTGGCATGACGTCGCTGGTGAAGCACAGCTACGAAGGCGCGACGTCGGAGGGGCTGGGCGGCTTCCTGGCCGGCGTGGGCAAAGGGCTCGTGGGCACCGTCACCAAGCCCGTCATCGGCGTGCTGGACCTGGCCGCAGAGACCGCGTCCGCGCTCAGGGATACCAGTCGCAGGTCAGTGTCGAGAATATAAGTTCCAAATTCTCATATTGTAATAAAAAAATAAAAACTTTTTACAAAATAAAACAACCGACTTCCAAAAAGATACTACAAATACTTAAATACTACAATAATTGTTTTACCTTGCTCAGTTTGCTGTGTCCCTCCCACAGATCGGACAAGTGGGTCCCCATGCGCGTGCGCGGGCCGCGCTGCGTGGCGGGCTGCGGCGGGCTGCTGCCGCGCTACTGCTCGGCGCAGGCGGCGGGCGCGGCTCTGCTGTACGCGCTCAACCACACGGACTACTCCGAGCACTTCCTGGCCTACCGCGCCGTGCGCGACACGCCGCACGACATCCGCGCGCTGCTGTCCGACTGCTACGTGCGCATCATCACGTGCAAGCACCAGGCGCCGCAGGTCGTCATGGAGACGCATCTCAGGTACCGGGACCTCCGGGCTGTGCCAGCCATTTACAACTTTATACATCTGCTGAAGCCGTCTGCTGTGTTACGTTAACGTACGCGACGGATGCGGTTTTCTATAGTTCTTTGACGGACGTCCGCGTCAAGTAGCGGTGTTAATAATTTTTTCTAGGAATAGTCTCAGACGCGGACCGTTCGTCGCGGGACGTCCTCGGTCATCCTAAGGTCGTCTGCTGCGTTAAGCGAGTACATGGAGTGGGCGCCCGCGAGGCGTCCTGTTTTCTATTAATATATTTGCCGCTGCTCTAAGGATGATAATAGAACACAGCACGCCGCGCGGGCGCCCGCTCCGTGGACCCGCTTAACGCAACGGACGGCCATAGTCGACCTCATAGCGAATCTTTTAGTAATGAACTCTTGGTTTCCCAGCAACCTGGTGTCGTGCACGGTGGTGGCGTTGGACGGGGCCTACTTCGTGGAGCTGGGCGTGCGCGGCGGCGGCGGTGCGGAGGGCGTGCGGAGACCGCGCGTGCAGTGCGACAGCAACGAGCTGGCCGCCTGGGTGGCGCGCCACGCCGCCTACGCGCGCCAGCTGTACCACGAGCACGTGCACACGCTGCTGCCCAGCACCGACCTGTAGCACACCACACACTACTGCGCCAGCGACGACTACGGCGAGGGTAGGAACACATTCCACACAGCGTCGAGGACTAAACTGGAGAGCGCAATTAAACCAGGCGTCTTTTTTGCTTCGATAGGTTCTATTTTTAAAAACGTTGCCGCACTCTTTTATGTGTCTTGTATCGTGAGTGTTTATGCAACATATTGAATGTGTTTATAAACTTTTGATCTCGTCCTTACGATATTATGTCTACGAAGTGATACCCTCAACGTCGATATTCTCCTTGTTATGACCATTCTTGACAAATTGATTTATGAGTAAAATCTAGCAAAACATTTTGGCTTGCGATTGATTCAAAAGCTTCTCATGGATTTACGAATAACCATGATACTACTACCTGATTGACATTGCATATTATGATAATTGAATAGTTAACATTTATGTCATCTAAACTAAAATTTACAATACGACACGAACGACATATTTCAATAATATGAAAAGAAATGTTGTCATCCGACCAGTAAGCTTAGTACAGCAAATGTTTTTTTTTTAACTATGACCTTAAAATATAGAAAATACATTCACAGATATACCAGAGTGTTTCTCCTCTTCTATAAATGTATTCCATTAAAATTCAATTTGGAACGAACACCTCCCAAATCCTTGTTAGACTGACTACTTCCTGAAGTTAATAATCATAATATTACGTAGTAGAGATATCGATAAGTATTCGTAAGTATTATTGTAAAAGACACCGCGAGGCAACTATTGTAGTCTTACGTTTTATGATACTCTTTTAATAATGGCGAATCTACAAGATATGATATTATAACATCCTTTTTCACACATACATCATAATATTGAAACAAGTTGACAGTCCGGTCACATGAATGAATGATGAAAATCATTTAAAAATTGTCCCGAAAGCGGACTGTTTATTCATAAATATAATTCGACTTTATGAAATATTGATATTATCTGGTGTATGCAGGTATTTCCTTTTTATGATATTTATATGCAATCATTTACTAATCCTGCTTTACCGAATCAGTATACACCGACAGTATAATAGTCGTTATATAACAAATTTCTATATGTAACACTTAAATAAACTGCTGATTTATTTAAAACTAAACTCTTAATGGTGATATAATCATAGACTATCAAATATATTATCATAGTACTTAGGATTAGTATTCCAATTTCGTTGATTTTTAAACTTAGATTTGACCAGATGATGTGGAACTTAAGAAATTAACGTAAGCAATATGAAACTGTTTCGATATAAGAAGCAACATTACTTCACTGCCGACAGCACAGATGTTACACGCATTAGCTGGTTACTTCTAAGATAGTTGAAAATAACGCAACAACTTCGTTGTGATTTTCTAGTAGTTATAATAAGATAAAGGTAGAGATCGTCCAATTTAAAATTGCACACCCATCCACTAAAATATCTATACAAACATTTGAAATGTGTATGTTACAAAAAACAACAAGCAATGGAGGGAAGTGCACTTTTAAATTAGACGATCTCTACTGCGTCGAAAATGCCCAGCAGAAAATGCTGCTTACCTAATGTTAGATGTCCGCTGTTGATGTGTTATATGTTCTTATGTATAATGATATGCTACGAAGTCGTGACGCTCTCGTGGGGAACTACTTCATGTGTGATACTTGTATGAGTCTGTATGGGTGACTTACTATGTGACTTTGATTTAGAGTAAAATGAGAGAATCTTTTTAAAGCGTTCTAGCAGAGAAAGATGAGCTGTTAACGGCACTATCGAAATCAAGACAATAACGAAAGAAAACGTTGAGGAGAATCGAAAGATACTCTTTCCAAGGTCAATTCTCAGTTTGTAGACTGTCGGGGCAGAACGCGTTAAGGACATTCCTCCAATATAATTTAATATAACTCCAGATTAATATATTTTGTGTACGTTTGGGAGTAGAGTTGATGAGTCTAGAATGATCAAAATTATCTTAGGCTGTGATATAAACCTATGAAAAGTCGACATATGAGCCAAACTTCGGACCTGGGCAACACTTCCTTTTAGCATACATTCCATTGCGGATTCCTTGACGTGTCGATTCCATGACTTCGCAGTGATAGAGCAATGTAATGGAGGTTGTACTACATTACGCTTTAGACCGCGTATCCCCTGTGGAGTGTTGCCAGTTTCTGCAGTAAAAATGGCTGTTCAAATATAGTGTCGTGGAAAACGAAAATTGTGTATGATTATGTTTTATAATGGTGAAAGTCCTGGTAAGTATATTAGTAACGTTGGAAAAATTTATTTCATAATTTTGGCGATTTTTTCTATATTATTAGAACAAATTCTAATAATATTTAAAAAAATGCTTGAATTGTTGGAATGGAAATAAATTGTTAATTATTCCGTAGTAGTTATCGGGACGTTGAAAGAAAAGTGGAAAAAAAGTGGTGCCAGTAATAATTAAATTAATATTGTCTTAAAATAATGCGAATTGGCTTTGATAAAAGACGAAAGTAAAAAGAATGAGAAGCGATTATGTTTATAAACATTTAATTTGTTTGTCTGTTTGTGTGACTCTTGTCTCTGCAGGCTATGAGTTCGTTAGAGATTGCTCATTATTTTATAAGTGAAGTCATTTTTTCTGTTCACGTTACATCACAACAGCGCTCGGAAACCCGTTTACACTTTGATTTGCTCGACTAAGGTCAGTGCAAGTACTTAACTAAATGAAAGTAAGTTACATTTACACGAATACCTGATTTTACTGATCTTTTATAATAAACGGAAGTATAAAATAGTCTTCAGATATGCGTAAAATAGTTTATGAATTAGATTATTGGAAAACATGTGCAATAGCTTCGTGAAGCTGCTTACATTGCAAAGCTTCAAGCTGTGTCTATCTCGAACGGGAAAGAACACAATTAATTATTAGTTAAAATAATTAAGTATTTCATTTGACTATGCCATTTGCTAATTTTATTTTGTGGTACATGGAATGTACGATCAATTATCATTTTAACTTTAATGGTTTTTAAAATGCATACCTATGTGATGTCAAAGTTTATGTTCATAGTAATTAGTTTAGTTAACCCAACATTACCAAAGTGCGGCTTAAACTGTAGTGGAGAATGTTTCAGTTTATTTATTTATTACAAGTATGACAGTGATAGAAGTTAACACTTATTTATTTAATACCAACTGTTGTGGTTTAGTTTAATAGAAATAAAAATCTTCAAATATATGTTGTTTTATTGTATTTCTAACTGATTTTAGATGTCCTCCAACTATCCCGGTTTCTTTATATCGATTCAGAACGAAATACTTTTTGCGTGGAATGAAAACAAATAAAAATAAGTTGAAAGCAACGAAGAAAAAATCATAATTAATAAAAACAGCTGTTCTTGGCACGCAAGGCCACGTCTTGCTTTTGATCTGTACGTGCCTGGAATCCCAAACAGATACACACGAACGAATACAATCTGTCAAACCTGGGAATCGAACACAAGACCTTGCAACAAGGAAATGACAAACTAAGTAAGGAGATACTTCAAAATTTTGGATTTGTAACTAGCAACTGTCAATCACAGTAATAACTGTTTACATAACATGTTCGGCGACCTCGACATGTGTAGTAATTAAACTGGAAGCTCTCAAACAATGATAAAGCGCCCTCGTCAGATAGCGCGCAATCTCAGCGACATTGACGCGCACACCGCCACAGCCACGCGCCTCAGTCGCACGCCGCCACTGGTCCGCTCACCTCCGACAATCACTGAGGTCACCAGAGGTCAACAGAAACGCAACAGTTGAATCCTCACGCTACATATTAACGTATGTATTACAATAGATCATTGAGTAAGGTTAGAATGCTCGCAAACTTATTGTTCGCGTGGTCGCTTGTTGTGGTAGTGAACGCGGCGACCTTGAACATGCCGAGGTGAGTAAAAGCAATGACACTATGTTTCCTGACAAGTCAATCGAAACCTGACGATTGCCCATTATGAGAGTAAAATACTTACGATAATCCACTTCAAAACGTAATTTTTGCGAAATGTATTACGATTAGTGTGTGTTTAGAAGAATTACATCTGTTTATATAGGTATGCCTAGTCTTCAGATTTTTCTGAGCGTTGTGATAAAATACCGCGGTGGAGTGAGCTGAAACGATGCTTGCTGATAGGTACCAATAGATTTTTGAACAGGTAATCTACTAAACTACTCGTATATTGTTTCAGCATGACGTCTGTCGACTACAAAAAAGTTCCTATAAAGGAGAAAGCTTTATACCAGCCACCACTGCAGGAAATAGTGGACGGTAAGTTTTCCTTCCTATCTACTCAGGCCACGGCATCCCACTTCCTTCGTAATGCCTACACGCAAACAGCCCTCCTAAATATATAATTCGCTTCTTAAGTTTTGATATTTGAATGAACGACCGACAAAATACGTAAATACGACAGAACCTGAGCCTCTTTTCGGATGTGCTGTCTTGACCAGCACCCTAATTGTGTAAATCACGATCAATCACAATCTGAATTGTTTTGAAACAGATTGCTAATCCATTGCTTCTTAAGTTCAAAAGAATTCTGCTCAACAACGTAAATAACGTAATGAATGTTCTTGAACTGCCAAAATCGTTTACAAAAATGTGTTACGCAATTAGATACCTAGCAGGGTGGTGCGAAGATTATCTAGGTATTCTAATCTATGTCTTGTTTCCAGTGCTATCTGTAGGACTGACCAGCACGTTCGAGTCGGTCGACGTGTCCGCGGTTGACTCTCCGGACCTCACAAAGTCGCCATACAACCTCACATCACCAGGTATGATCAAATAACATAGTTTTTGTACTTATCTACTAAAATTATGATTATTTGTGAACAAAAAAAAAACACGAACAGCTAGGAATCGACTGGCATGAAATTGTTGAAGATGTCACATGGTGCTGAGCTATATAAGCATACAATTGTTATGACTTTATTAATGACACCGGAATGTTTTCCTGTTCAACTTGACTCGACGATATTCTTTAGACTAGTGACAGTAGGTTAATAAGTTACATTAATTGTAGGTATGTAATGATGACGCCTATGAAACAATTATATAATAATTATTTGACCTATTCATTGTTGTTACAAATCTCACGCTATCTAAAGTAAATAAGTGATAATGTGAGACAATATTTTGCTACAGTTATCTATCAGATGAGTTACCTACTGAATATTAGAGTCGTTACAGCATCCAGTATTAGAATAAAATTGAATAAGAAATTATTGGGATCTTGTAAGAAAAAGTGTGTAAGTAGGTTCAATTCGCAGATCAAATTGCGGTTCTGTCATACAATGTATATCTTTTTATACTTAGGTACCTATTTAAACATCAAATTCATAACTTAGTCTTATTTATTCAGGTCTGACTGGCAATGCTAAGCTCATCGAGATTGGTGGTCCGCCATACTTGCTGCCGCTGGTGCAGCGTAACAAAATCTATGACCTGGCGGCTCTCGCGAGCCACCTCAACAGCGACCCCGCGCTCATGGCCGGCGCCGGTGCAGGGCCCTGGCCGCACCTCGGCGTTAACTGCGAGGTTAGTTGCGGTCGCTCACAAAACAATCTAGCAAACAAAAAAAAAGTTAATCTTTCTATAAAATGCTGCTTAATCGATAACAACAAATTAACCGAAAGATACCTGATGACCCGGGCAAGGTACTTCGCAGGACGTAACTAACACACTATTTATGAAACTAAATCCACTAGGTACATGAAAGTTGACAGAATATAAAAAACACATTTCAAAACCGACAAACATGAAAACTGAACTTATTTACTGAACTGACAGTATTTTCTTTTACAATTCCAGGGTATAATAAACTTGAGCATCCGCAACGGCACAATAGACCAGGGGACCCGGATAGTGTCCATAGAGCCGGTAGGAGCCGCCAAGGGCAAGGGCGGCTACCTGCAGCAGCGACTACCCAACACCGAGACCAGAACAGCACTGCTGGGGAACTACCTGCTCAGCGAGGGAAAACCTGGCAAGGTTTGTGATTTACTGTTCTAACTTCTAATTGTCTCAGGCTATAAAGCTTCTGTGGACAGCTATGACTTCCAAACGATGCTGGTAAGTTTCCGAAGAAGCGTTTGACTGAAGTGTCCATAAATAATAGTCCTGTAACTTATAAGCTGCTTGGGGAAGATAACGGGTCCCCCCTTCAAAATGGGCGTACCTAACCAAGCACTTGAGTTCTTCGTCATTTTCTTTCTTCTTTAGCAAATAGTCAAGCCATTTGTAGCTCCCATGTCAGTGACATGATCAAAGCAAACTATTTTAATTTCAGGTGATCAAAGTAGTAGCCAAGAAACGCATCGGTCCATCAAACTTTATCACCGCCATCAGAGAGACGCTCAAAAAGCATTATGGTGACAAAATTGTCGGTGAGTAATAGGGATGACGACGATAAATACGGATATTTCTTGTCTATAATTACATTATGTCCATACAAGCTGAATGTAACATGCTATGAGGCAGATCGAACAAATCTGACAATGAGGAGGACCGCTGGACACGTAGAAGCTTGCACTGTACATAATCCTCGTTGTGCCAGGTCTGGGCGGCATGTTCATGCTGCGCTCCGGCAAGGTGAAGTTCCACGTGATGCCGGACTTCTCCAGCACTCGGCTGTGCACTGACGCCGACGTGGACGGCTGGCTGCACTTCTTCGAGATGCGCGCCCCCATCACACATGTCGGCACCCTCGTTACCGGAGACCATGTTAGTATTCCAACTAGTAGTGAGGCGTATATATCGTAGTAGTTAAATAAAACAGGTATCACAAGATAACAGACTGTAACTGTGACAAAAAAACTGAAGAAACGGCTTCTGTTCCACGACGAGATAACAGAATCCATCCAGTCACAAGCTTGTCTCTATAATCTATTCATGCTTATGGCAGTTACCTTAGTTAGAATAAGATAAAAAAAAATACTGTTACACTGTGACACCCTGTTACATCGTCCGTCACAAGCTCTTTCCTTTTCTTGCATAGGTATAACACCTTAGTTAGAATGAGAAGTACCTACGTGTCCTAAGAACAGCTGTTACACTAAACAGGTTAAAAGTTTATAACTGTGCATCTGTGGTAAGAGAGAACACATAACAGTTTGTTCCCACATAGTATGAAATAACAGCCTGTTATTTACTAACAGGTTTTTAAAACCAGGTTTTCGGAACTGTTATTTACGTGGGACAGGAACAGGCGGAACAGATATGTGATTTTACCTGTTACAACCCACTCCTAATTCCAACTAGTTGCGTCTCCACCTAACGTTTCTCGGCTAAAACACTCATGATGGTCCGTGGTCCATCACGAGTGTTCTAGTGGTGGCTTCGAGCATTTGAACACTTGTTTGAAGACTGCATACAGTACAAACAGATGACAAAATAATTTCAATCTTTGCACACATGCTCGTCGATCAGTACCACACTGATTTAACTTTGTAGCTACAATATATATGCATTTTCTGCGTTTGAAAGAAAGTTTTAATTGAATTACCGGTTTTTGTTCGTCTGATAGCTTTGTGCTTTGAGTAATAATAACACAACTATATTGGCCTATCAAACCCGAAATTAGAACAATTCCTGTCTATGGCGCATGTTTTAACAATAAGCCACCTTCTCCCCAGGGTCTAGACCTGCGCGTACAGCACTTCCACGGCTTCAGCGAGCACGGTGACGGCGGGCACTACCACTACGACACCACCCCCGACGACGTGCACTACGAGGGTTACTTCGCGCTCGCCTCCTCCATCATCCGCGTCGACGCACCGGAAGAGACCCACGTCATTGGACGAGACTAGAGGCAACACCAAACCTTAAAAATAAAGACGGTGATGAGGATCATTCCAATACCAACCGGATGAAGTTTCTTAACCTAAAATGAAGACTGTTCATTTTATTAATTCATATTGCTCAATAATTGATGATCGGATCGCGACGACTGATAGAATTTTATTTATTTATTATTGTTTTTATGATTGTAAAAGGTCAAAATGGTGCGTTGCATACTTACATGTTACATATTACGTTTCTGTTTGTAAAATAAAAACTATTAATAGGCTATGAAGGTCTATCATTTTCTTTAGTTTAAGAATTTGGTATTAGATGTTTGATGAGCTATACACAAAGCGCATTCGATACCTATATAACTCCAAAATTCTGGACTGATAAATACACACTCCATAGACTAATATACAGGGTTATTGGTTATATGTCGGCAATCCGTTAAGCGGACGTAGGAGAGGTCATTTGCAACCAAAAGAGCATATTTACTTAGAAATTATTTTAAAGTTATTGTGTTGTGCATGGTTATAAAATAAAATGACAATTAAGGCTTTACCGTGTATTTAACTTATATATGTGTTACAATTTTATGGATATGATTGTAATTTTCGTTTTAATATTTACACGGAACTTGTTTTATAATTATTTATGAAAATTGACCGTATGGTACAACGAACGTTGGCTATAATATAAAATGAAAAAAAAAAAATAACCTAGAAATATTTTTTTAATTATATTTCGCAGGCTCGCAAGGAGACTTAGAATTCGAAATGAGAAAATAGGATCGCTAGGCATATTGGCAAGTTTTATTATTTAGTCAAGTTACGAAGGAAATATAAAACTACAGGAATTTAAAAACTATTTACGTCCCAAGAATTCGCCCCAAGTGTATTGTTCTATACCCTGTACTCCTACATTATTGTTGTGTTCCACTAGAACGCTCACAACCGAATTGTATCGCCCACTATAGCAACCCAGCATGTTACAGATTTCACGCAACGTCAATATAATCTTGTTTTCATAATATGTCGCTAGTGAGTCGTCTGTATTTGTTGTTTCATAGATATTTGATGTTCTTCGAAGGCTCTAAGAATATCCGTAGCCTGTTTTAAGAATAAATATCTTAAGGTTTAACAAGATTGCGTGCGATGGATGTCACCGACCGGCGACCGATCGGTTCAGTGTGGTTCAGACGCGCGTTGTACCATACGAGTGAAGACGGTTCCTCGCCGTTGCTGTGGGCATACATTCACAGACACTGGGTCTCAGCTACATACAAAAATAAAGTACATATATATTATATACAATTACATGACGGCCGCGATCCACACGGCGCGATTATTATATCACGTCAGAATGTTACGACCGGCGGCGGCGGCCGGAACTTTCACATTTATGTTAAAACGTTCTAGGAAAACTATTTATACGATACAGCATAAACGCCTCTTCACCAACTTTTTTTTTTTTAATCCTTGAAGATTCAATGGAAATAGAAGAACTTTTAAATATGGATAACGCTGCCAAACAGGTCTATGATTACTTAAATATAACGATACATAATGGGTAAATAATACATTTTGAAACTCAGTCTTGCAGCGCCATCCAAAGTGAATAAAAATGGGGATCTACCGTTTGGCTTAAAACCTTTCAGGTCATTTACAATCTTGTAATATACAACGCAAATACAACTCATTATTTTTCAAGAGTATAAACAAAACTCGAAATCAAAATCAACAATTTTCACGAGATAAAATACCAAAGGACCAAAATCTTCCAAAATGCGTTATTTATAGATAAAACATTCATTTACTGAATGATACATACAGAGCAACATCCATTGTTCGTGTTGTTTAAATAAAAGTGTACATAATACTAACATCACTAACAGCATGTCTGTCGTGTGCGACAGTCACACGTTTGTTGTCTCATCGTCACAAGTCGTGCGACAACGCACTAACATAACTCTTGAAGCATTACACAGCCTGCACTTGCTAGCATACTAATAACAATTTAAAAATAAATTAAATTAAAGACCGTACGCGAATATAGTCGACCGCATAACGTGAACATTATAATATCGTTTAAAAACCCAAATATCTTTTGATTTGAAAAAAATATATATTTGCGTAATATTATCATTTGCGAAACAAACAGCGTGGGCGTCGAAAGTAATTCATAAGACGCTAGCTCAAAGGTCAATATTGTTTGCAAATCAGTATTACCAGCGCATACGGTCATGAGCTGAGCACAAAGCATGTCGATGGTCGTCTGCTAGCCCAAACAGAACGAACAGGTCTCAGTTCTCCTCCCGAAATGATAACTTCGTGTCAACCTTGTGATGCTTTTCACTATGCGGCCGACTGCAGTCGAGTATTATCAACATACAATTTTGAGCTAATTCTAACCATTGATATAAATGTTACAGCTAACGACAGCTGCGAACGTACATAATATATATCTTGCCGCATTTCAATACAAAAATGTTTAATTATTGTCAGTCTATCCTGATAAAACGCATTTTATAATAAAACTTTACATATTTATTTCAATAAGCTGTAATATAGTCAAAATAAGTGAGTACAACATTTTACTTTGGGTATGGTTTAGTGATACAGTCAGTACGTTCAGAGCTTTTACCTTGTTAAATAAATTTACATAATATTGTAGTACACGACGAATCCGAATATACATGATCATTTGTTTACGATTACAGCGGCTGGAGAGCGACAATTTTTATTCAACAACAGTTCAGATTTCTATAAAAACTGGTAAAAATATTAAAAGATATAATATTTACACGATCAGTTCTGTACTTTTGGCATAGACTGTGTGACGTGGTCACCGAGTTGTATTGTCGATTGCAGGCCACTGACAACATGTGAGAACTCTCGTTGGTAAGCAGCGTTTACTGCGTCGAGGCGATATCTACGAGGACTCTGCAAGTATGCTCAACCGCGCGCTCGAAACATTTGTATGACGAAAATCGTTCCGGTGTCAATCTTTTAATGTTTTACTAAGGGCAAGGGGTTGACTGTACACATACGTGTGAACAACAATAGGGAACGACTAGGGCTGGAATTATACTGTACCGCGTGGCCAGGCGGCCTTGCCGCTCCGTTGAGTCATTGTGCGATAGTACGAAACTCTTTACAACTATAATTATTTGAAGAGTTTCGTACTGAACTACTTACTGCGCTTCCGGTCGCGGAGTATATATAATTCAAGCCTAAGAAGCCAATATCTCTTGCCTGACAGAACCCAAACCATCACTACAATGCCGTGAGACGCCCACTCATAGTGAGCATCCATCCTAAGACGCAGTAGCGCGGATATTACATAGTTACCATCACCTTTAGTCTTCACTCACCTTTGTCTTCTAAAGTTAAATTAACGCATGTAGAACGCAACGCGAAGTATAAAGTAACGCATGTAGATCAGGACGACCCAAGTCGCAGGACACAACCACTGCTAGGAAATTCATAAAATACACAATATTAGATTTCACTGAAGGATTGTGTTTGTCTCCTATTTTATTATCCGATTACGTGATAAAAAAGATTCCTTTCTATCATAAGTTCGTATGAAATAAAGCTTTAAATCAGCGTTTGTCGTAAGGATCCGGGGCGCGTGCAGGCGTCCGCAGGTCCAGACGCTCAGGAGCGGAAGAAGCGCACGGCGCGCACGACGTACTGGCGGCAGATGGGACACTCGGCCAGCTGCTTGGCGCACGCCGTGCAGGCGGCGATGTGGCCGCACTCCAGCAGCACGCACTCCAGCGGGGCCGCCATGCAGATCTTGCAGCACTCCTCGGGCGGTAGGTTGTCTATGTCTGCGGTGCGAGCGTTATATCTATATTTCGCAGTAAGATTATTGAAGCCGTGATATAGTTATAGCCCTAGGAAAATAGCTATATACCGTAATAAAGTCATAATAAAGCGGTTCATAACTGCCGGAGTGCCCTAATTTTGTTACTGCGACCAATTTCGACGTAGCGCTCGCGGCCAAAGCGACCGTCGCACGCGTCTGACGCGCGGCCGACGACCAGCCCGCTTCCATGGTGCTCGCTGTTACTCGTATGTATCGCTCCGCGTCAGTCGTGTCGTTACTTGAAAAATGGCGCTATCTAATGAAGCATATTGGACATGGACATAGACATCTTTGATGAAGAGGAGGAGGATGATGAACTGTTATTGCTTTATTATGATAGCTAAAACAGAAAACCAATTCATCCGATATTCGTAAGCAGAAATGACGAAGGATTTTATGGCATTATAATTGAAGGACACTTGAAATGTGATGAGAAAAAGTTTCGGAAGTTTTGCCGATTAAATAAGACAGTTCAATTTTATACTATTTTCAATTTATGAAGATATAAAACCTCAGTTATTGCGCTATTTCGTCCTTTATCTTTTTTAAATGAATTTTTATACTCCGGGTTATTTAAATCAAATAAAATAGGTTTCTGAGCAATCAAATTGATCAAAAAGTTCTTCCCAGACATCTTGTCTCCGCGCGGCTCGCGACATTACTAGACACGTCGTGAAACGGCCGCGCGCGGCAGTCGCGGGGGTCTCAGAAGCGGCGTCATACATTTTCATATGATGACTATAGCCGCGCAAGGTCGCACGCGTCTGTCGCTTCCGCCGCGAGCCTCAGAAGTCTCCGTTTAGCTCGCGCGTAGTTGGTCACAGTTCTAACCTTACCTCGGTCGGAGTGCCCTAATAGTTATATTACTAGATCGTGCTGGTATCATACTAATATCCCTAGTAAGGCAGTTATGAACCGCTTTAACGTAACTATATTATGATATATAGCTATATCTCTAGGTATATAATTATATCACGTCTTCAACCATCATACTGCGACATATACATAATATTAATATGTCTGTCTGTGTGTCCGCGTTATTCTTCTAACTTAAGCAATTGATTTCGATCCGGTTTTCACCATCATTTAGAGAATTAATGGTTTATATTTATAGTACATTCATATTAAACTAACATAAAGGAATCTTGATGTTTCGTCAAGTTGTAAAAACTGTGCGAAGCAGGGGCGGGCCGCTAGTGTTGTTATAAACTGTACTCTCACATAATGATACAATGGATGCCATAACCTATTTCTAAAACATTTTAAAAAAAGCCACCCCAAAAAAAATGCTAATTTTGGTGACTGTCATCTTGGATTTTGATTTTAGTCTACATTTTCGGCATCAGGACCCCCAAACGATTCGCAAATTGTCACGGCCAATAGTAGGAAAGCAGTGGTGAGTCGATCTTACCATCCTTGTACTGCGCGTGGTTCCTCCACAGCGTCTTGGCCCGCTCCAGCAGGTCGCGGCGCTCCAGGCAGCCGCGGTACTCCACGCGGTTCCGCACGAGGAGCTCCTTCAGCTGCTTGACGTTGAGCGCATCCAGCTCCGAGGCGCGCGAGAACTGCTCCAGGTGGATCTGTTTGGCGGTACCTGTTCGTTAACGTGAGTGTTAGTGTCGGTGATCAGTTAGCTATTCAAACAAACTTAAAGGCACCATTTTTCCTAAGTACAAATGGCTTAGGAAAATTCGTTCCCTACACGAGCCCTCGCGCCGCGATACTACACGAGCCGCCGCGATGCCCCGCGCGGCGCTTTCAGTGTGAATAGAGCTTTATCGTTTCTTTTTAATTTTTTTATACTACATTTTTTCGAAACATACTAGTATTTTATTATTATTTATATTATTTTTTTGGAAGATTAATACTCGTCTCGTGTTCCGAGCCGCCATTAACCTTCAATCGAACTGTATGAGACGACAGTGTAGGCTTGTCAACAAGATACTTACCAAAATAGAAAATAGTCTGCAAATCGACAGTCTGTTGAACGTACAACGTTCTCACATTCACAAAATATAAAGGAATCTATATAAAGTAAAACTTTAACCAATTTGAATGAATACCCTGTATTGCATACCCGTATTACAGTAGAGGAAGACCCGAGTCACCTAACACAAGCATCTCCTTGCTTAAAAGGTGATCTCTAACTCACATGTGTAATGTATTCATATAAGTGCAATTTTTTATATTCTACAAAAGCCTCTAATAAATATTTGAAATTAGAATTATAGGTATATAATGTCAAATAATGAAAAGATATGTCAAGGAAGTATGTAAAAAAAAGTAACTCCACACTCTTATTATTTATTTTCACATCACACACCAACACATTCTCTTCACTTTCAAACACATGAACTTCGTCTTTATCACATTTATATTCATCCCTTTCATCTTATATGCTTCATCCATCACAGGCACCATGTCTTGTAACTGTTCTGCCGACGATGCAACAAGAACTTGATCATCTGGGTAGAGAAGGCATTTGACAGGCAACTCATTCAACCTCTATCCACACTCACCTCTTTCAAATCTGTCAGATAACTACTTTATGTACGTATGTTTTTTAATAATATTGTGCGTACCATTATCGTTGTCGGTACAGTTATCGTCGGACCCGTTGTCGGTGTCGTCCATGAGCGGCGCGTCGTGCAGGCTGGATGTCTCATGGTGGCCGTCGTGCAGGCTGGTCGTGTCGTGCAGGCTGGTCGTGTCGTGCAGGCTGGCCGTGTCGTGCGCGCGGCCGCGGGAGGGCGGCGAGGGCGAGCGGCGCAGGTCCAGCTCCGAGGCCGCGCGCTCGGCCGGGCCCGGGCGCCGCACGAAGCTGCCCGACGTGCTGAGGAGGACGTCTGAGTCTGGGGGAAGAAGGATAGGTTAGTTATTCTGTATGATATCGTGACAAGAGCAACTTCAGCTAACAACATAACGACCACAATCGCGCTATCAAGGGTCTTGAACGATGGAATTATGTGATCTTCGAACTACGCTCAATTATTATTCTCTTGTGACGTAGTAAAATGCAGAGGAAAAGTCTTCAATTCTTCAGTAATATTGCGTTAGTGACGCTTCCCATATCACTGGCAATCCCTTTGGCGATTTATTTTCGCCGCACCCACAAGTAGGCTGACCGAAGTGGTACATCCAGGATCCAGCAGTGAAATTTCATGAATTGGTAGTGGTTACCGTTGGGCAGTGGGTCGGCGGGTCGGTTGACGAACTCCCAGCCGGTGTCGTCCAGGTCTTCTATCTCGAAGCAGTCGGCCGTGTCAATACGCGCGGTCTCGGCCGACGTGCTGCGCGACACCGACGACGACTCCGGCACCTGCACCAGGATGTCTGGCTCGCCACCTGCGTACACGCAACGGCGATGCTGGCTATCATTCTTTCATATACCCCACGCCTTCCCAAACATAGGGACGAAATCTAATTGATGTTTCATGCGGCATCATCAATTTATCGATATCGTGATGGCCCAATGTTTAACGCCTCACCTCTTATGAACGAGGTTGTAGGTTCAAATCCGGCCAAGTACCACTGTGACTTTTTCAATTCATATGAACTTTCTAAGTTTATGTTTGACGTCACTGACATCAGTGAAAGAAAACATCGTGAGGAAACCTGGAGCTGTATAAAGTGTAAAATCGCCTTGAGCAAGCGTGGTTAATTCTCTTTCATTCTTTTTTCATCCATTTTCTGCTTTTTACTATCATGGAAAAATTGCTAACAGTTTTGGCTTGACTTTGCATGAATAAATAGCTATAATTTTGCATTTCAAAGTGTTCTATGCTAGTTGTCAATCTTTTCTACTTATTGTATGTTAATCATGTGCGTGCTCACCTGGTGTGGTTGTAAATCGTTCTCCATGCGGCCACGGCCTGTTGAGCGGAACGTCGTTCCCTGTGTTATTGTGCACATGAGCAGAGTTGAAGCAATTGCCTGCAAAAAAATAGATATACAGATCAGAACAATATTTAAAAATATGTAATACATACAAGGAAAATAGGTTATCAATATGTTCAGATCTGATCAGCTTTTAGATATACCGATAATAATCCTTCTATTGTAACTCTACGTAATTATAAAAAAAAAACTAATCTCAAATGTTTAGGTTACGGGAAACCTATTCGTTAAAAATTAGCTAGATTTGGTGAACGAAACAAAGACGCCGCCGACAGTATGTATAATTATGTCATAGACTCATAGACCAAGTGATTACTCAGGGCACTACGTATAATGCCCGGGCATTATGAATCTAGCTCTGTCGACTATGCCCTCGCTATTATTGATTGGAACTACAATGTTATTAGGAGAACTTAGGATGCATGAAACACATCGTTTTTTATCCTGCCCAATAAGTGATTGGCATTATTCAGAAAGCCCGGTCAATTTAATTATTTCAATAGTTTTTATCATATTGTCTACTCATAGTGGGCATTTTTCAAATTGCCCGGGCATTATGAATAATGCCGTATTCATCACTTGATCCGTAACATGGTATATCCAAAGAACAAAGATCAATATTTAGCAACTAGCGTTACTGCGCGTATGTCGGCCGACCTGCTATCACATCAATAAGATTCAGCAGAATATTCAATGATAAAACTAATCCCACGTGTAAGAATGACAGAACTGAGATAACAGCGACCAAAGTATATTATTAATGTTACCTTTTTCTAGACAAGTGGATAACATTGACAAAGATAAAATATTCATTTATCTATCCTGATACTGATACACACTTATCCTAGAATTGATTGAAGTTAATTGATTAGTCATTACAATTCTATAATTTAATCAGAATTATAATGACAATATCAATTACACACAGAATGACATGTGTAAAATAGATAAGATAATATATAACGGTAAATTACTTCGGGAATCACGTAGAGTCTTCTCGTCCCTTTTATCACAAAGTCTAAAGATTAAGCTCTTCAATCAGTGTTTTTGAAAGTCGCTGGACTAAAACTTGGAATCTCTCTGAGGGATCGAATGTGGGTGATCACACAGAGCACCGTAGAGCACAGTAGTCTACATAGCTCACAGAATAAGCAAGCTGATGTGGCAATGGGCCGACTATATTAGTCGTAGAGAAATGATCGTTAGGGTAGACTTGTTCTTGAGTGGAGACCGCGTATCGACAAGTCTAGGTTGGAAAGTCGCCATCAGGCTAGTCAGACGATCTTGGGTAGCCTCGTAGCAGCTGGATGAGAGGGGCGAGGAGCGATTACAATAACGTGCGATTGAACAAAACTATGTTGTGAGCAGTGGACTAAGTGGTGGTTGAGTGACACAACCACAAGTCAAAAACGTTTATATTTGCGTATTACTTGCGCATCCCCGTGAGGGCGGCGGCGGCGGCGGCGCCGGGTGCGGCCCGTTGCGGATGTCGAAGGCTGAGTTGATGAAGTCGTTAATGTTGCTGGTGAGCCCCTTGAGCGAGCTGAAGGGGCTGGCGCCGGCGCGAGATCCCCGTCGCCGGTACGCCGCGCTGTTCACGTGGGATACGCACAGGCTCAGGAGTTCCTCTTTCTCTGGAAATTGACGTGTATACATTAATATGATTGCTGACATGGGGGCATGAATGTGCATGTTTTATTTTCTTCCTTTACCCCCGCACAAATTGACATTGTGCCATCATCAATAATGTGCTGAATCTGATGAACAGATGATTTAAATTGAATCATGTAGATACATTTTTGGAAATTGGTTAAACTATGCCATCATTTTGGTGCTTACTTTTGATTATTTGAGCATTTATGTACACTTTTATGTGAGAGATTCACCTTCATATTTATCATACAGTGATCATGATAACTTAGCCTAACATACCAGTTGACAGATGTATGGATAGGATGCCGATTTTCAAAACATAAATCTCCTTACCCTAACAGTTGTAGTTGTGGTGGTGGGAATGTTTTTCATAGCATGATTTTCCTGTAGGAAACTGGCCATGATATAGTAAATTAATGTTGCTGATATGATTATGACAATTAGCAACAAGTCATGTTATTTTTACACTTAGTCTTAATAAACATAACTAAATAAAATTTTCAGGATGACTTATCTGGTGATCTTAAAAGCCATGTTATCCTATAGAAATAGGAATAATATTAGGTATTTCAGACATGAAAGGGACAAAATAGTAAAAATAACTATATTTCTAATGTTTCTATTTTCAGTTCTAAACCTCGCATTGTATAGGCATCAATTAAAGAAGAAAGACAAAATTAAAATGTTTTGATGCTGTCCTAACATGAAGAATGCATGAAGGTCAAATAAATTGTATCATGTCATGAACACAAACCTGTTACCTTTTATATTGTTTTAATAATCACACATTGGTAAGACTGCTAATTACAGGCTTTTACACTAGAAGTAGTGCAAAACTCATAACTGCACCAGAATAATAATATAGCAAGGAAAATAGTATGTTATAAAAGATGCAGAGGTGAATTGAGACTAGAATAGAATACTCTTCATGACTAAACGAATAATATTTTTTTCTAATCTTTGATACCAAAAAAAGAAAAAAGATCGAGAAGGGTTTGGGATATGTTAATTCAATGTTGTTTGTTGCAAACAATGACTTTTAAGTTTTATAAAAGAATTCAACTAATGTTGAAATCCTTTTTGAAGCTTTAGTCTGGGTTCACTTCTGCACCAACATTTAACAGTGTAATTATTATGATAGTAATGAATGTATTCAACACAATAAAGGATAGAAGGTGCCATTGAAAACTTGACCCGACATAGTTGGGGAATTACCATGATACAATATGTTCAAGCTGCACACACAACACACAGCTTATGGCAAAATAACATGTGGTTAGTGTATAGGAACCCTATTTATGAAAAGAAATCACACTCATATTGTGAAATAAAAGTTAGTTACGCAATTGTTGTTGTCAGAAGTTGTTTTATTTTATTCCCCCTTATCCCAGTATTCCTAAAGCTAAGCGACCAGAATAACAACCAACTTCGGGATACTCAACATATTATGAGCTTGTTAATAATATTAGTGTGGCCTATTCAAGTGCATATTATTACATTTGACATCAATACTTTGAACAGCCTTAAGCTAAACCTACCAAGTAATAAGTTTCATGAAAAGTTTGAAAATATGTTATGTTTATGAATAAAAATACTAACCATCGGTGTAAACACTGTATTGGCAATGATTTGCACATTTATGATGTCTCATGAGTCAATATTTAAGTTGGTCGACTTTGGCTGCAGGCCAGTCATGTGAATGAATTAAATAAAATGTTAATAGGACTGCATAAATTATAATTAGCATGGGTACTTAAAGTTTGTTTTGAACTGTTCAGCTGCAGTCATAAAGTGGTTATGAGACGTACCGACGCATCCCCTGGTGGAGACGTTCTGCCGCTGCAGAAAGCACTGCAGGTCGCGCACCTTGAGGTGGGCGATGGCCTGCCTGGTGAGCGGGCGGGTGGACAGCACCCGGCACGGCGCGCACATTGCGCCACCGCCGCGCCGCAGGCAGCTGCTGCAGTAGTAGCGCTCGCACTCGCAGCACGCCCGCTTGCGCTTGAACATGCTGAACTGCACCGCGCAGCTCTCGCAAGGCATCTTACAGACCCCGCGTCCCTCCACTACCGTCTAGCATACTCCGCGCCGCGCACTCCACTGCTCCAGCTGCGTCACATACACATTACAGTCACGCGGACACTACTGTATTTACAATTTTTTTATTAACATTATCAGACATTTGATATTTTTTTAACGTAATATTTATGTAAAAAATCAAAACATATGAATGACACACCTGCCATCATGAAAACCACGTTTCTTTCTACGCAGTACAAAATCGAAGGAGACATAATTTTAATAAAATATAGTCTGTGTATTAGCTTTAAAACATATTTTTCAACTGTAAATCATTCAAAAACTTTTACATAATTTGAAGAGCTACCACCAGGCTATTGTTTGAATTAAAATGGCAAAATACTGAAAGCTTTTCGCTGAAACGAACATTCGCGTAAAGAAGTATTGACATTTACTTATTTTTTTTTACATTTCTTGTATGACGCAGCGATGAAAGATTATACAGCCTAAACACGCAATACCCAAGAATCCCCTCAGCTCATACTGATAACATTATTATTGATTTGATAACGCTTTGTCGAGTAAGTTTGCACTTACGTGTCATGAACCTGATGCTTCTAACAAAAAGCTTTTAAAATCGAACCAGTCTGCCTATTTTGGTTCGACAGGTTCGAGGTGAGACAGGTTCGGCTTTAGTTGCTTCTGTTCATTAATGCAAAGAGTAAAGTAATATATAGCATTAATGGTTCCAGGAATTTTGACCAGAATGCAACAGCATTCCCAGCATTTTCAGCATTCTAGCATTGCCTTTGTGCGTATTTTTGCATTCCTTTCTTCTTGTCTGTTTATGTGTGTGCATTTAATGTTATAATAAATAAACAATTGAACTAGGTACCTACTTTTAACTGAATATAGAGCAAAGTGACCGTCTCTAAAGAGGGGCCTAGCACGAACGCGCAGAGTAAGGCAACGTAAATTCGAACGATTGTGATAAGTGCTAACGAGTACCTTTTTTAGGGTTCCGTAGTAAACAAGGAACCCGTATAGTTTCGCCATGTCCGTCTATCTGTCTGTCCCCGGCTTAGCGCGGAGACTGTTAGAAAGCTGTAATTTGGCATGAGTATACATATTTTTATTTTTTAGGTTACCTCCGCTGCACCTAAATTGGGGGTATCTTTTTTTTTTCGACTATCCCATGGTGTGAGGTATAAAATTCACAGCAGTAGTACAGGATAAGTAGGCTCTACAAGTTAAGTTAAGTTGCAAAAACATGTTCTCCCATACATTTTGTATGTTTTTCAACTACAATGTTAAGTTTGTTCTTGGGATAAATTCATCGTGGTCCGACACGCACTTGGCCGGTTTTTTTCAATTTTAAATTGAAAATAGGTACTCGTTCCGCACCCATCATTTACTTAGTTTTTTAACACTTTATTATTATTATATGTGTGATACTTAATGTTCTTGTCGCAAAATGTTAAACTAAAATGCTATGATATTTATGACATTCAGAGCCTCTAAGCTAGCTAAGTTCAACGAAAAATATGCAAAATAATAGCAGATGAGATGTTTATCAATGGAATAGGTCATGTGTATCCTCAAAATTACTTATATGTGAACCGGTTTTTATTACTTGACATAGCACACAACACAAACCACCTACATGGTCAATGTATTAAGATGTGATGCTGACGCCAAATGCAACATTAAAAAAAAGAATCGCTGAGGACAGGATTCGAACCTGCGCGGGTAGAACCCATTGGATTTCAAGTCCAACTCCTTAACCACTCGGACACCTCAGCTGTACATATGAATGGTTAATTTATTGTCGTGAGCTGCTGAACATTGGGTGCCGTTATAAGATCCGTTCAGATTTGTTTATTCAAGTGTATGTAACTTTTAGAACCGTATAGGTACAGGTGTTTCATTTTTCGTAAAAACATTAAAAGGAATACGTAAAGAGGTCCACAGAGAGACGAGGTCGCATAATGTGTATACAGTTCGCCATTCGAAGCTAAAACGTGTGAAACGTGAAACAAACATGAGTGCAACGTAGCGCTGTTTTAGTTTCTGTTGGACTACCATTTCTGCAAGTTGCAGGTGGAAATAGAGTTTTCCAATTTATGTTTCAATGAATCCTAGAAAAACATTTCAAAAGTTTTTTAGGTAAGTATAGGATTGTGTGAGGGAAATTAAATGTTAAGCAAATTGACTATCAACTTAAATTTGTCCATATTCAAATCACAACTGTTACCAAACATAATAAACAACAAAATTCTCGCAATTCCAATCAATTTATTTCCATGTCTGTTAAACCAACATACTTATAGGTAGTTTTGGTAAAGAATCGTATTCTATTATCTACGGCAGTTCAGCCTGCTATCTAATTGCATAACACATTTTCGTAAACGATTAAGACTAATCTGTTTCATTTTGACAGTTCAACAAAATTCATTGCGTTATTAACGTTGTTGAGCAGATTTTTTTTCGAACTTAAGAAGCAATGGATTAGCAATCTGTTTCAAACCGATTCAGATTGTGATTGATCGTGTATTACGCAGTTAGGGTGCGCTGTCAAAAAGTTGATTGTATGGGAGGGTGCCGCAAAAAAACTAAAACGCGACTTTAAAATGAGTTTCAGCTGCTTGGTAGCCCAGCGAGTTAGTGGAGTGCACCCTTTGTATAGTGTCAAACAAATGCATCGGCGAGTGCGCTCGGCAAGTCGGCACCACTCGACTGGCGCACAGTCGCGGACGACTAGTGCGAGCGCCTGCAGTTACAACGAACGCAAATTGTCACACAATTGTTAAAAAATGTTGCACACCACTTTTTTAACATGCACCACTTTAAAAAAAAAAAAAAACTTAACCAAATTGACCATAGCTACAGGCAAACATAATGGTTAACTGCTAAGTGCTGTCCTGACGTCGAAGTTTAATTAAACAGCTGTTAAATGGTAGGTTTGTTGTTCTACGGAAATTTGGACAGTTTGAGGTGTCGCTGACTAAAATAACACGTTGCGTTAACTTCACGTCACCACGGAAAGTAATAGCAAACAGAATGTGTGGGACATTTCATCCTGGCTTCTTTAGATAGGCTACTTAACTTGATTTGGGTAAAAACTTAAAAAGCCTTTTTACATTAAAATTGATTGCTTAATCGTCGCGTCATCACGTACAGAAAAATTAAAAATACGGAGTCACACGTGTTATTTATAAGTCGATAGATTACGTGTGACTCCGGATTTTTAATTTACAATCCGGATTTTTCTTTTCCGGATTTTTTTGTTCCGCCAAGTCACGCCTGCATCAATCAACTAAGTATGTTCAACATAGGTATTACAGTTGTTTCGCTATCACAAACTATATAGTATTTTAGAATAGAAGTCAAAATCGGTATAACGGACTGTAAAATGTTTTGGTAAAATGTCTAATCTTATTGTGAATGGAGTATAAGTGCCTACTATGAAGTAACAACATTCACACAGTTCCAGTACTTCCTCCGTCTTTTAATTACAAGCCTTCTTGTAAAACGGGAATTTGGCGAGAAAAGTTCTCGTAACGCGAAGCACCGGCCTCCAGTCTATAAATTATCAGTATTTCACAAATTGATATAAAATCAATAATAAACTCTGGTTTATCAAAAGAATTTAATTATTTTCTAAAGTCCTAAAAGCCTCGGTGACGCAGAGAGGTGTGATAAATTACTATTATTTATGAGTCACGAGTTACTTTTATTTTCCTAATACATTACGCCTGTGTGCGTGTAGGTAAACAACATTAGTTTAGTACAGTAGACACATTAACCATCTAATAAAGTAGGCTATAAAAAGACTAGGTTGTTTTTATGGAATTCATCAGCGTTTTTTGGACAGAGAAGAAAATGAGGTCATGCGACGGACTTCACTTGCTATCTCTTTCTAAAGGTCGTTCATACGTACATGCTATGCTAATGCTAGGTGATTGATCAAAATAATAGCACCTGTAAATTGTGTTACCTACTAAGTACTAGTCATCTTTATATCGATTATTTTATTGTTGTGGGTCGAGCATTAACCTTTTATGGAATCGCATTAAACAATTTCATTATAATGAAGCAGTTCCTATTTCTATTTACAAATAAACTGGTAACCTTTCCGTCATTATCTCTATTGTTATAGTGAATGATGCGCGTGCGACTACAGAAGGCGCTATATAACTAAACGACAAGCGTCTGCGTCATAAATAAGCGCATTGAGCTACTCGTAGAGTGTTACTCAAAATTTGGCGCTCCTCACTACAGCTGAGGTGTCCGAGTGGTTAAGGAGTTGGACTTGAAATCCAATGGGTTCTACCCGCGCAGGTTCGAATCCTGTCCTCAGCGATTCTTTTTGTAATAATTATTATGATTCATCTTGTTTCAAAATTTTGCGTCGTGCAGTTTGTATTTTGGACAATTGCCATTTGCCATTTGCCAAATGCTAATGAATATTTGTACTAATAATAATCATAATGATTGATTGATTTTGATTTGATTTGAAATTTTATGTAATTTTACATAAACAAACAACAAAGATGCATTGTTATAATAATTATGTTTAAAATTATAATAACGGATAATATAGATAATATATTTTGTGCGATTCGTCAAACCTCTTGGAACATAATTATATTCGCTAACGTTTTATGCCTTATCAGTAGCATAAATCAGAACAGTTTAAACAGAGTTATCAATAGCTCTATGTTATTATTTACCATCCCGCATTATGACTTGCAGTTTTGGAGATTGCTTTGGACACACTCAACTTTCATTTTATTGTTCGAAGCCGCTTCTAGAAATCTAGATAGGTACTTCCGAATTCTATCAATATTCACAACAACTAGGTTGGAGTTTGCCTAGAATACGTTATGAGGAAAACCAATAAGGCATTATTGTGAATTTTTTACAAAACGATTTTGTCTGTTTCCTCGAATTCATCATCCATGCAAGTGTGAGTCAACGCTTCTGTGAAACCATTGATACCGGTACAGTTTAAAGGTTGTCGCTGACAGGCGCGACGCGGCATTGATGGAACAATTTCTATGAAAACTTCACGGAAATGTTTTACTGTTGTCGGCTACTGGACACTAGTGGGTGTCCGCAATTATTTTATTGTACTACCTGGTATTCCTGATTGGTAGAAAGGATTATCTCTTACGACTTACGGCTCGTGCAGACAGGCGCGATATCGCGTGAGCGACAGGCAGAGTGATCCTGGTCGCGCCCGCGATATCGCGCCAGTCTGTACGAGCCTTTACGATTGACGTCGGTCGGGTACGGGTATTTTTAAGATAAATTTGATTAAGGAAGAAGTTGGTTTCTTAAAATACGTAGGTACATATGGTCTTTTTTTACCCGAATATGGCGAAGAAAAGAGGAGGGTTATAATTTTGACCGGTATGCATGTTGTTAATCTGTTCCCTCATAACTTCTAAACTCCTCATCATAATTTGACAAAAATGAGGTACAGGTTACAGGCGTGTGTGACGTCACACAAAATTACCCACAGCGCCTTTTAAAGGACATAACGGCATGAATAAAAAAAAATGCTACCATGTTGGGTATAAAATGAAAGTGCTTAATTAGCACATCTCAAAAATACCTTAATATGTTATAACCACAAAATATATTTAAATAAAAATAAAAGTTATAAAAACTAAAACCCAACTACGACAAAAAGTCAACTTAAAAGAAAGAAGGCATCACAGACAGACAAATTAAAAATCCGGAGTCACACGTAGTCTGTGATATCTTGGGTATACCTTTATATATAGTTGAGTTTTTTGCCGTTTATATTTTTATTTTGGAAATCCTCGTGCATTTTCTCTGAGTGGTCTGTCAGACTCTTACTGAATAATCCTACTTTTTTTAGTTAGTTAGCGAGTTAAATTAACAACTAGTACCTACCTACGCTACGGCCCTTAGTATGTATAAAGTTACACATAAATATATCATCTCCAATGTTCAATAATCTGTAGGATAGTTATACATAAAATGTTCACCTTGTTTTGTAATGAATTAAGTAAGAACCTAAGAATGAGGAGGAAATATGTGTGTTGTGTGTGGGCGGCTTGCTTTAATATATTATTATCATCTGCTGAAACATTGGAAACCGGAAACCTCAACCAACTAAACCATGATGAGGACTGAAACCCTGCAAACTGATTCAAATCTAGTAGGCCATAGGTCAAGAAAACGATCAGATAAGGAGTATACACGTCTGACTGATGACAGTAAGATTGCTCATAAAATAAACGACTGTTGAGAGTTGGTCTTGACAAGAAATGTCGTCGAGGAACAATCCTCACACCACTGGTCATTTTCACGGTTGTTGACCTCTCCAAACTCTGGAAATTGAGGAAAAGGAAACATGGAAGTCATTCGTATGGTCATGCGGAAACGTACTTTATAGTGGTAGAGCTAAAGTTCGTTTTCAGTGCAAGCTCTCATGTAGATGTTAAGCTTCACCTGGTCCATTCTAATTTATACTCTGCGGCGTGGAAATACGGTTGTGTTTAGCAAGTATGGCATCGTTTATCAGGAAGTAGGTTAAGCACAAGTTATTTTTCACAGTTCCTCGTGAAACTGCGAGCGACCGGAGTCGGATTGAAACTGGGATAAGTTCAGCACAATGTATGAATTGAAATGATTTTACAGCTAGAATCTTAGAAGAGTTGCACAGGATTTCTTTAAATTTCCTGTGCTGTTTTCTATCTTGCAGTCTTATGAGGATTTTTAGAATTGTTGTGGTGCACAACGATATCGTCGTCAATTTTTTTAGTAGTAGTTAGAGTAGTACCTAGCTATTTGGTCACGCCAACAGACAAGTGAGGTCTACGTTGTCCTACAAACTTGTCCCAAGTCAATATCATCAAAAACTTTTTCTTTTAGTCTTCACTTTCGATGTTATTCGCACATGTTTTGGGCATTACACATGCACCCTTCTTCTATACTGCAGTTTCTGGTGATCCTAGATCTAGGACCCGCATTGGTGGATAAAGAGTGTCAACCATTTTTTTTCGGAATACTATGTTATCCTGAAAAATAAACCTGCATGCTTATTCTAGATGGGTTTAGTATTCGCAATATTGTCTGCTAGCAACCTGTAGGTAGCACGTGTACTGCTTTCGATGCGACAATGCGGGCTGTCCACGTCCAGACTGCCTGCACTCCCGAGCTTCGTAGCAGCAGCCAGCTTTGTTTACCGTGAGGATACGTGAATGACACATGCGGTGAACCTTTTATTGTCTCAAAGTGTTTGCTTTGAAAGAGTTATTATAGAAGGGTTTGCAAAAAAATATGGTAGGTACTATTGAGGATTGTGTGTTTTTGCTCATAAAGGGGGCTCATGACCCAGCACTGGGAACATTATAGGCTTATTGTGTTGTTTTATGTTATCTACTATTAAGCGCCGGGTATGGAATTAATTACCTATTGCCTTACAGTCTGTGATGTAGATAGATCTTATTAACTAGATTCATAGCGAGAAACATGGCGCCGTACAGGCTAGAACAGTGGCAGCGGTAGGTACCTACCTAAAGGTTGTACAATAACGCCAACTAAGTTAAAACATAATCAGGTGACTCAACATGGCCTTCACTAAGTCTTTATGCTGCAAACTACAACATAGCGACACATTTTACTAAGCAAATTAGACAAATTGTTCATGTTTAATAACGCGCAAACTATGTAAATTGATGCATCATTCACACTTTCAGGGGATTTCCTGAAATCTGCTGACTATGTCTAACAAATTGATATTGTAAAACTTAGGCATTCTGATTTAGTAATACGTAAGGTACCAAATAGCTTCAGAAGCAGACCAGTCAGAACCAGGTCAGTCTTTTACTTCATTGGATATCACTCCAGCTGACAGGATTACACAGGGTCGCTTTTTCTTTAAATTGGAGGCACTCGCATGAACACCGGGGGGTTGAATTCGATGAAGTCTACCTCAACTGGCTAAATATCAGAAGCCTGAGGTTTTATGGTAGGGTTTGTATCAAGGCTATTTCTTTGAAAAGTCAGCTCACTTCACCAACGTTTTCACGGTGAGATTATTACAGAGTAGATCGGCAGATCTTACTCAAGTGTACAACGTAAATGGGATTTCGCTCATGCTTATTTCTTATTAAGTCGTCGTAGTGGTGTCAATTTAGTTGAAGTGAGCTACGACCGTGAATGGGTATGGCCCTACGACATGTATTACGTGTCACGTCACGATGAAATATGCAAAATATTCAACAGGCCGAGAGGCACATGACCCGTGCTATCCGTGAACTGTGTCATTTGACACGCCGCCATGATTGACGACAGGCGCGTGGGCAGGTTTGTGTTATGTTGACATTATCAAGTGTGTGGGCGTAGTAATAATTATAATTAATGGGTATTAGAATGTTTCCTACTAACTAGTGTGATTGGTTGTCTACTATTAGGGAATGGAAAAGGCTGAATGTAATGTAACGTGTAATGGGGAGCTAGTTTTTGCGGCTCCGACATAATGTCATTCTTAAAAGTAGTAAGTATTCTTACTTACTTATTATAAAAAAATTATATCAATGGGTTGCAGAACACGATCAAAAGATGTTTAATAACTGTAAAATTTAATTTAACATTGTTAGCAAACAATAATTCTTTGTAATGTTAATAAAAGAATTATGTTTATTAGAACAATGCACAGGTGTGTGCTGTGTGATGTTCGACGCACGCACGTTGTGTCACACAACACAATGCAGAATTTTGAAATATCGCAGATGCAGCGGCGTCGTAAAAGAATAGTAATATTGTTGTAGCCTATTTATAAACTCTCTATTGAGTTGAAATACAACAGTTTTTTTTGTGGAATCATTGTTGTTTCCTAGAACAGTGGGTGCTAGTAATAATTACACAAACTATGATTATTTACTGGAAAACAATAGGTATTCAATATATATGTAAGGATAAGATAATAATTTCAATCAGAAACATGTATACTCTAAAATTACATCTTACGCCTACGTAAGATTGAAGCAATTAGAGCAATTAGATACCTATATCTAATTGCTGAAATGTTTCCACTTATGATTAAATTTCATAAAACACACGAGCCTCGCTGTGGTTTATAATTGAGAAAGGTCGAGGAACCGGTGGAACATTTAACGGGCTATTGGCACTAGTTTCAGTAAAAGTCTCCGGATGGTCGCGCTGGGCGGGCGACGCGCTGGGCGGGCGGCGCGCTGGGCGGATCGATACAGGCTCCTGTACAGTAACCGACACTGTACAAGATTGTGCAGTAGATCAAATACTACTAGCCCCTGTAATTTTCTTTAGGTATATGTATTATATTTGTTGGATGACGGTTTCTATTTCATATAAAATTGATTAAATGCAGATGAGAACTTGTGTATCTATTCGGCTGTAGTATTTTAGTGTACTGCCGTGAGGTTTTGTAGCTTGAACTACTTTCTCAAGATTGCAGTAAGAATATAGTAGAACTTGCGTTTTTCAAACTGTATACTCATAACAATAGATCTGAGAAGGAATGTGTGCATCCCTCTACCTATTTATATTTGTCTCTGATCAGATCACAGCTTGAGTACGCAGTGCCAGAGTGGAATCCCTTTTACAATAAGGGGTTTATTTATAAACGTTGTCTAAAGTTGTTGGACTTGTTTAGCAATGTTTATAACTGTATTGATATCCGTAATAAAATAAGTTACTGAGTTCCTAACGACAGTGTGCCGCGGGGTGCGCGCACGGCCACTGTTGCACTTACCTCGTGTCGCGGCACCTCTGCGTCGACTTATGCTCGGTTCCTATAAACGAAAACGAATCGTTTTGCTTACCAATGGTAGCATTTTTTATTGCCAAACTTGGCATATAGATAGATTCGTAAGCTTATTTTACCTGTGATAGCTACTTCCTTATGGGAGGGTCTACTATGCAAAGCTATGAGGTCTTTGCTTGATTATTGGTAAAGATACAAGAGTCTTATTGATAACCAAGAACGGTCCGTAAATTATAGGAATCGGCCATTACTAATATGTTTGCTCTATCTGCTGGCACTTTCAAAAACATTGTAGTCTAAAGTAATGTTTTAATTAAGATTTGTATAAGTTTTTCTTTACATTTGTATTACATTTACTCTTTAGCACAAAAAATGTTTTCTTAACTTAATTATTCTAGTTCGTAGGTTTAAGTTTAAATAGCACAGTTTGTGCTTAAAGATTATTTTTTATATGTATTCCGTGGAAAATGTTGTTGATTACACATTTGGTCGTATCTTTTTGTATTTCTTCCTCAAAATATAATGTGTCACTGTTTGTTTTCCCCAATTAATAAAATAAAATAAACAAATTCCATAAACTTTTGAACATTATTTATCAAATGGACTGTTTTTACAATTCCGTACGTCCGAAAGGAAAAATGGAACCCTTAGGATCACTCGTCTGTGTCTGTCTGTCAGTCCGTCTATCACAGCCAATTTGCTCCGAATATAATAGACCGATTAAATTGAAATTTGGTACAAATATGAATTGCTGTGACCCAAATACGGACGTGTAACGTAATTAAATGAATTTTGAATATAGTGGTCACAAAAGTTTTGCAGTCTGTATTGGTGACATACCAAATGACAGGGCTTACTTTGAGGGTCATTTGCAGTTGGAATTTATGGGAGCCATGTTTTTCAACTTCCATGTTAAGTTTGTTTTTGGGATAAATTCATTCCAACTACGAAACCCTTCACTGTGCGTGGTCCGACACGCATTTGTACGGTTTTATATCATTCGCGTTTATAGAAACAATAGCAATCGATGCGAAATCTTTAATTATTTGCGACTCGTAGATACACTTATTGTCGATCTGAGAACCGATGGCGATGACATAAATGTCAACTATGCTGACCTCAACACATTGAACAACGTTGCACAACGTTGCCATCCCATCGTGTTATCTAAACTAGTTGCCTATTGATTAACAGGCACCCATAATTGTGACGTCTTTGGGTTTCCCAAATACCTACCTTGGATTGTTTAAATTGAATATTTAGTAGTTTAGTTTGATAAAACCAATCCTTCTTCGGTTTGTGAAGAAGATACGGGAAATACGGTTAGTTCGAGTATTTCCCGTTAGATATCTAAGAATGTTAGTTATCAGATGAAAGTTGATTATGCACTGGTGACTGATTCCAGCTACTAATAGCAGCTATTCGTTTTTTAATTTAGAAAGTATACCGACAGCTGGGTTTAGACATTTGTATACAGACAGCTGCATATTCTGGTTCTAGCTCTAGACGGTTGCAAATTTGCATGTTGGTAGTAATTCCACATGAGCTATCTAATAGGAAAAAATGTAAATAGTGCTGGAAAAATTACATACTTAAATTAAGATGTTTCTTAATTTCAATATTTTCTTATTTCAAAGTCGAAGTAAGCCTTCTGTTTTCTTTCCACTGTAGTCGCCAGGAGTTCCTTTCAGCGTCACACGTGCCCCGTGACCTGACTCAATCAGAGGTACTATGAAAATATGATGAACAAACTTTATATTTGATTATCTTTCTATTGCTGTTTACCTTCAACCAACAGGGAGAAGCTTCCAAAATAAAGTTGCAATGCACTGCGAAATAAGTTCTCGTAGGTAGTATTTTTGTACCAAATGGTAGACGGGCTTACGTTAGGTAGGAATACAATATTGAATATGATGCTCATTGAATGTTTACATAACTTCGCATCAGGAACATTTACGTATACCTACGTAGTAGAAGGGGTGAGTCAGTTTTCCGATTAAACGAAAGAGTCTTTTTTATATCTATCGAATTATAATATGGATGTTTAAAGGCACACAAAGCGTGCCTATAACTGGATGTAGTACCTTTTTCAATGTGACGTAATGACAGTGTTTTCATAGACTTTTGTTTTGTTTAATTATATTGTTCGGTAAGTAGTTGTTTTTACTATCTTTAAGATTGTTTTGATGCTATTATATTAGATCTTTATAATTACGCAAATTAGCTAAACTAATCACCAGAGACCAAAATCTCGTACATTCGTCATCATAAATGTAACAAACTACACGAAGGTAAAAAAGCTAAGAGGCTTATGTCCCGTTGGCAGCGCCAAGACTCCGGGAGCCCAATGTGGCGTAAAAATAAAGCAATTATGTCGCGGACGGTTTACGAGCGCCGCGCCCGCGCCGGCCGCCGCGCGGCGGGACAACCTCCCTGTTAGGCTTATTACACACACGCGGTTAACTCTGGGATGCTGACTATTGGCTGATATTGGACATAGCCTACTTGATGTTATTTTAGTACGGGTGTATCATGTTAAATAGTTTGCTATCTTCTAATAAACGACACAATACGCATATAGACAGAGGTGTTGTGTAAGTAAGATTCGCGGAAACTGCATAATTTTATAAATACCTAAGCTGATTGAACAAAAAATGCCAATGCAGAAATTGTTAACGATTTAAATGACATGAATGATCGGGTTGGCACGGTACTGAATCAGTATATGAATTGTTTGCTGTTTTCGTGAAGAGTTTAGCCTTTGGTCAACTAAATGATTGTGCTTTCATACTAGAAGTACCTCTCTCCTATGTATTTAATCCATGAGATAGAAAAAATACCGAATTATAAAATGGTTCTAATACGGATATAATTAAAATGATACTGTTGTCACACAGCTATTGACGGAAGACTATAACTTACTATGGTTTTGGTCCTCTAAGATTCAAAAGGTCACTAAAACAAGATTTTACTTAAGAAAGGACACTCTCCGCCCAACGATAACCCACCGTTGGGCGGAGAATAAGCTGATTATGATATGCTAGCTAGCAGAACATAACATAATCAGCCTATCATGGTCCCACAGCTGGGACACAAGTTCTCCCCTCTTCTAGACGGAGCTAGGAAGTGACCTAATTATTATTTTAGCAGATATTTAATTAAACTTGCAAGTCTGCAATCATCCTTAGCCCTTCAGTATTTAGCAACACGAGGGTGAAATAAAACTTACTGTTATATTTAGCGACTTGTCGTTTACGACTTTATCGCCCGCCGGTAGGACGGCCCGGCCCGGTCTGGTCGCCGGCGCCGGCGCAACCTGTTCTCATGTTATTAATAGTTGTTGTTGCAACATGATGGAGAGCTACATGAGTTGTCAATTCGCAGCCTCTTCGCGTCGTTCGGAGGAAGATGGGCGTAATCACTGAGTTGACAAGTCTGTAGTTATAATTTATGAGCGTATGAATTGGATGTTACTTTGTTATAAGTACATTGAATGTGTTTGCTTTTCATAAAAGATTGATTGAAAATGCACCTACATTTGGATTTAGATTGAAAGGTAATAAGAACTTATTATTTTAGATTATCCTGCTACTAATTAACAGTTGGGTATTCGCAAACTTTCAAATCCGTAGACTATACAATAGGTACCTACATATACACTGTAAGCACGGCTTACTTTTTGGCCAGAAATACTGTAGAGAGCTAGATCTTACTGCTTGCTCTTATTAATTGAGTTGCTAACTAACCCTGCACAATGTGACTTAATTATGCTCCTGCAATACGGCACACAAATGAATGTAGCTCGGTCTGTAACGAACGTATACGTGTACGTTCACGTCAAGTTAAGACCGCGCAACATTGTTTGAGCTAGTTGTCGGATCATAGAAAAGGCCAGGAGACACGCCAACATCGTGTAGAAGGTAGATCGAGGAGGGAAGTAACTTAAGATATAGTTGGGCATATGTATTGTCCCACTAGTGAACATAGGCATAAGAACACAAAAAAAAGATAAGATAAAGATCATGTATTTGTCCAAAATATGCACACAGGCAAGATGCTAAATTAAATTATATCAAAGTTATGTTTTTTATTATCGGCGTACAAGGAAAAAGGAGAAAGGAAAATAACATATTTTCTAATTTTACTGTTGTGGAAATGCCGGGCAAGCACTCAAACAGAATTAGCGATGGGCAAGACGTTCTTCTACCGCAAGTAATATATTATTAATATTTGTCATCGGCTTGGACGATTGCTGTTAAAATGCATAATTAAATTGTGGATCCCTTATTCTGACACTTGTCACAACTCTTACGTCAGAGGCTTATAATTTTCACTAAATGTCATATCCATTTGTGATAATGCTCTGGGACGCAAAATGTATAATTGAACCCTGCATTGACGTGTGGCGTCCCTCTGGTACCAACGGTCTGGTTATAGTTGATACAAGCTTCTTCAAGAAGGCAAATGTCACATATTGTGATGGGGAACTAATTTTATTAGAATGGAAATACACGACGACAGCTGCTGTGAAAGGTTGGGATTGCAGGGTTACTTGAAAATAGCCGACAGCCGGATAAACCATGAATTAGATCAACCTTTAGCCCCTGGGAAAGTTATATTATAGCATCTTTATCAAGTAGATTGACTACAATTCTAGTAATGCTATAACATAACTTATTGCTATATACTCTCGGCCCTACATTCTCATGTTTTTATGAAAATTAGTTAGGGGCCGGAGCGGTTAAGGAGTGTTCAGGAAGGTTACCGAGGTATTGGTATTTTTTACCTATACATGAGCTCTGTTTGTCCTACATTCTTAAGGGTTTTAACCCATCTATGTCATTTACCCCCAGTGTTATCCCATCTACAGATGTCCCAGTCTACTGCTACCCGGAACAGACAACATAACCGAGTGTATTTGCGTTGAACCACTGTCAGCTGGCAGAGAGCCAACTACCAACAACTGCCAACAAGGCTCACAGCGCCACAGCGGAAACTGTTCCCTACTCAGTCTCGTTTTAAGTTATATTTCTGTTTGTTCTGTAACATTGTTGGTAAATAAGTATTATTTAGGTGTCGTCGAGACAGTTATTGCTTAGGTTTAGAGAATATTTAGTGCCTTGGAAGGTGCCCGAGTGAATATAAATTATTTACAGTGAGGAATTGCTGATGTAGTTTTCAGGACCCAATGGTTTTGTACTTAATATTTATTTATATTCGGGATCTACACAAGTAATGGCTCTCTAATCTATCTCATTACATAATTTACATTACATGTTTTGTTTTATTAGCGAAATGTTTTTGACTTTACTGTCAGTACGAGCAGGGTTTGAGTATTGTGTGTGGAAACCTAGCAGTCTTACCAAAGCGTGTCGTGTTACTCAGTTACTGGGTTGTGGAGGTCAGATAGGCAGTCGCTCCATGTAAAATACTGGTATTCCAGAACCGACACGAACATAGTTGGGAAATAACTCCTCTCACTAACTTCACACTGTCGATGTCGCATTCTTGATCCTTCCACTTGCATGTCGCATGGTCGGTAGATCAAAGAGAACATAAGACATATCCTCAGATAGTAGACTTCAAAGGATACAGAATATTCAAATGAACAGATCTCACTCATGCCTAACGCCAGGGTGACGGAATCTCCTACAATACACACATACTCTAAGACATCCCTAGAATTCGTAAACAACGCATTAACATTGACGCACTTTTATCATAATGGACGATGTACATTTTTAATAATATGCTATATGCGTTGAGAATCGACATTAACTTAGTCGACTGTGATGTACAGCGGTTTCAGAAGGACCAGTTTACACGGTTCGAGATGAAAAGCTCTCGCGGGAAAAGCCCCCAAATGATTTTAATTTCGGCTAAATTGAAATGACCTTTAAATAGGATTGCTGCACCAATTAGGCATTTCAATGACCTCAAGCGTAAAGCCAGCTTTCAAGTGGAAGTAGGTATTTGGAGGTATCAGTGAGACTGCCAACTGGTGATCAGGTCGTCAGATTGCCAGGGCCTTTATGGTGAACCGCGAGCATGTGAGCTTGACTGTTTGATAAGGAGCTTGACGTAGGTATAGTTCCGTGCTATGAGAACATCACAAAGCTTCATTAGTACTTATACGACTGCGATGATTACTTGATTAAGAATATTGCTTTGAACCAAGTCACAGCTTCTTAATAGGTGGCCTTGTGTATTAATAATGCTAATTTACCTTCTTATTTCCCGACTAGTGCGTCCTGGCTCGCGCGAGCACCTCGTGACGTCGAGGGCGATGCGTGCGCGCATATCGGCACATCACTCGCACGCATCCTTCTATTGTTTTCGATAATGCGTCAACAGACGGACACACACATTATTGTGTCATCTGGCAAATATTTTAGACCCACCGCAGATGATGCATTTTGTGTCAAGAAAGGACATTGTAGATTATGGTCATGAACTAAACCACAATCAGGGTCACTAGTAAACGTGCGGGGCATACAAACACGGTGAAGATATTTTTAGACGTAACATCATCTCCCTGTTAGTCTTAAAATTACGAAAAAATGGTACTCAGACGAATGGTATTAGATGCGAAGCAGTGTACCTAGGTCCTATGAGCGAAATCTGGAAACCTTTACAGAAATCCTACATGTAATGCAGGCGTTACCTCGCAAGTTTAAGCAAGCTATTAATTTTCAACTATCAATCAATGTACTTAGCAAACATATTTATTGTTACAGTATTTCACAGTAAACTGGATAGCTATAGCTCAACTTCAGCAGCGAACTAGATATGGCGTTCAGTAGCGTGTGTTACAATGTAGCGATAGTAAATAAGCTACGGATAGACAGGTGAGCAAGCCTATTGTTTGCTGGCACTGTTTGTTACAGTGTCCATTCACACGCAAATTGGGTGGTGGGTGGGATAGGTAGGTACGATGTGCTTCACTCTCACATTTTTCATGACCTGCATTTATAAACGTGAGTAGGAATGACGATAGTTATTTAAGGTAAATACTGACTATTTTGCAGTATCTAAACCAGATAATGCATTTAGTCGCTTTCTTTGAAATCAAATTCCATTATGCAGATATAAGACCGCCATTCACACATACTAACATTGTAATCAAATGAATAAATAAGATTGCATCACATCAACTTTTAATTTAAACACATATCGTACCTATTTGTCTTTGCTATTGATTACTCATAATAATTGTGTCTATTAGTGCTGCTTCAGCAGAAAATACATCGTGTCAGACTAGCAATCGGCGCAGGCGCAACATGACACCCGCCATCCTAATAATGTGTGCTGACGATACAGTTGTAACACGTGCATTTAAGTAGGTGGTCAAATATTTGTAAAGAAGTAGGTTTAGTTTAATAAAATGTGATTTGCAAATACTATTTTAGTCACGAAAATTATTGTTCTACAACTTAGTCATTGTATCCTATAATTATGTTTATTCTTTAATAGTTATTTATGCAACTGTTGTATAATAAGGGGTATTAAAACACGAATGTTGATAATAGTATCACATGAGTGTTTTAATACCTAATTATAACAGTTGCATACAAGACTTTATCTACACCCATGATATGAATCGTCTGTAAAAGTTTCTGAAAGAGTTAGCTATTGCCAACATTAAACCGACCATAGCCCGTACCCGCCAAGCGTGACGTATCGTATTTTGGAAAATGTGTCAGATGTGTCGGCGTGGGGGTCTGCACCCGCTGACCGCAAGGAATCGAAGGAGCAAACGAGTTGTATTATGAAATTTAGTACAACATTATAACACTCGTTTGGATGATATAATGGTTACTATGACACTGGTCGTTTTAATGTTGGCAATAAGCTAATTCTTTTCGAAACTTTTATAGAGGATTTATAGCATGGGAGTAGATAGATGCTAGATGAACAATTATTATGGCACGACCATACGTAGTCGTTATTATTTTGGTGACAAACTTTCTTCAACTGTTGTTGAATTCTCAACTGATTTATGTAGGTACAGGTTTTTATAAAACACTTTTACACGCCAATTTTATAAAATTTCAAAACTAGGTAATTTGCATAAGTGCGATAAACGAATGATTTGTTTTAAGATTCTATGGAACGGTATACGTAGTACCAACCTCCCAACATCCTATGTAGTAAACTATAATAAGTAACTTCTCATTTTAATTCTGTAGCGTGGCGTAGTTTCGCTAAGTAAAGAAACAAATCTTAGCTCCTTGTAGTGTAGCTGCATGGAAGTACATACATGTAAATTATGCAATACGCTGTGTACACTTTACACGGCTCGCATATGTACCTATAACATTTAATATACACTTCCATCGAGTGGCTGACGGTGTATTTCTCATAGTACATGAGGGTTCTGAGCTTAGTTTAGTGACATCGTAGGATCTTACGATGTGCCTTCATCCCACGCATTTTCAAAATCTAGTAACACGATGCGGTTTTGAGCCGATATGAAACTTGAAGAATAACATAAAACATTTTAAATCACAGAGATCCCGCTTACATGAGTTAAAAAGTTGAATTTGTAAAAATAACCGTTGATCTAAGCGCATATAGTAAACGAATAAATTACCGAACGGTCCACTGATCCGGTGAGATATTCCACCCAGTATCATCCGGGTAATAACGACCTGAAATATTTTAATTGGACATCGGAAATAACTCGCTAAAATATCGATGTCAAAATGTATTTCTGAAACGGGTACGGTTGGGTGGCCGCCGACGCCTGAACGCCGCCCGCCCATCGCGTCCGCCCGAGCGCGCTCAATTTCCACCGCCTCTCGCCTCAAAGCCTTCACGCGCCGCATTATGCAGTCTCCGTAACGTGAACATCAGGTGGAAATAGATATAGACCCTGCTAAATTAGCAACGAGGGTCATCCCTAATATCCATGGTTATTCATGCCTGTTCTACGTATTTATATTATGCCAGTTACAAACTGCGGGAAAAAAAAAAGATTATGCAAACGAAAAATTGCATGGAATATGAAAATATTGCTATTGCTTGTAAAATACGTAGTATATAACATAGGTACAGCTTCCTTGTCTCACTACAAATAATTACTGACAATGTCGACGTCAGTTGTATAGGCGCATCTTTGAAAGGGTTTCACCAGGGAAATAAAATTACCGATATACTTTTATCTGCTGCAAAGCAACATTGCTATGTTTCTCTATGAAAGGTATATACACAACTCCCTTCTCCCTGTCGAACCTTGCGTGAAGATATACAATGTAATCGAATGCACAAGACTGTCTGCCACCAAACAGAGGCTCTAACGAAGTGTGACTGATCGTCACATTGTAAAGGCTGTCGGCGGAGCTATTCAACCCGTTGATTACGATGTGCCTGCCGATGGCGGTCCGAGGCGCTGATATTCAACCATTATCATCTAAGGGTTGTAATTGAGTAAGTAAGTATGTACTTTGTATTGCTCACAATGCGAGACGTGTGTATATTAAAGGCTGCTGTAAAGATTTATTGCGCGGATAGTTTGAAAACTCTCTAGTAGTTATTAATATATATTTATATTTTAACTCGACCCGCTCCTGCTTCTCACGGGTGCAATGGTGAAATGTCAAAGATCAGGATTTCTGTGCTATATCTAAGATAAATATTAATTTATCAAACACATATGCTCTAAATGATGATGCGAACCGTATCAAAATTCATGGTGCAATTTAGAAGAGACTTTATTTTATATGAAGTATTAGACATTAATGTTGAAAGCCGTCATGGTGCTCACTGGGGGTTTTAACTCAGCACTGGTATAACTGAAACTTTTCGCCGGAGCTATTTCAATTTGATGAATGTTACGAAGTATTAGACTTACATTTCTTTATTCTCACTGACAATTGGCCACTTATTTTATTTTTTATCCTTAATTAAAAAAAACCAGCGGGGTAATTGCGTAACACACTTACAATGGCAATGCCATTTCATTCAACAGTTCAATAACATTCATTGCGATATTGACGATATCAAGCAGATGTTTTTTTTTAATATGAAGAATAGGATTTCTTTCAAAATCTTTCAGGTTCTTATTAATTAATTTCAACCTAGCCTATAAGACTATTATGTAACTTTAATCTAATTTAAATTTTTACGTGATAGTTATTTTAAAACTTACAATTATACTTTACTCAAGTCGGTTTGACTTTCTTAGAGGGTCACTTATCTAAACCGTTTGCTAATTACTTCCCTCTTGCACTTTGAGCACCGCTTCTCTCATCGAGCTCGTGTACCGGTGTTTGCTAATAATGCAGTGTTCTGGAGCCTTTTTTAATAAAAAACGAATTTCCGATCAACGGTGAATAATTTACTTTGAACAAAAAACACCATCGTTCGCTGCGAAAATGTCGCTCGCAGGTGAATAGCTGTGTGCGGTTATTTAACTATGTATGAATTTATTAGTTACCACACTTTTTAGTTTTTTCGAAATGTTCGATATAATAATTCGAAATATAGGCTTGCACACAAAAAAGATGAGTCGTTTTCGAGTCACCTTTTTTGTGATATTGTGCAAGCCTATATTCCGCCTAGGTTTGTGAAATGATTTACGAATATTTTTTAAGTTTTATTTGAAGTAGTACCTGATAGAGAACTGAGTACATAAGAGGAAGTCTGAAAGTGGCACCGGTGACTGAAAAGTTGTGCGGAAATCGGTTGGCATGGTATGGGCATGTGATGCGGAGCAATGAGGAAAATGTCGTGAGGAAAGTTATTAGTATGAATTTCGATGGCTATAAGACTAGGGGAAGACCAAAGAAACGATGGATGGACTGTGTGAAAGATGATATGGCTAGAAAGGAGGTGACTACCGAGATGACGACTAATAGAGAGGTATGAAAGAAAAAGACATGTTGCGCCGACCACAAATAAATTGGGATAAGGGCAGGAGAATGATGATTTGAAGTAGTACCTGGATTACTCGAACGTAAATTCCTCCTTTCCGATAAAAAATTTTGTATCTTGAATTAATGATAGAAAGATGATTATTTTATGTCTAAAAGAATACTCTAAAATGATGAAAATTGCGAAAAAGGAATGCGAAAAAAAAAAAAATTGTATAAAATGTTCAAATAAAAGCCGTGACATAATAAAGATAGTTTTTTTAAAGCGGTTCCTATGTATATGCCCTTTTTAATGACGTCACTATTTGGATCCTGTATATGTAACTGCAGTTACTAATGTGTTTTTTGGTGATGATATAATAATAATAAACCTTTTATTTGAGACAACATTACAGTCCATATTATCACAAATTAAAGAATAATATTAAAGCCGTAATGAACAGTTAATAATTTGCAATAAGCGGAGCTATACAGTACCTAAACCACCTAATATTCTTTAACACATTTTGAGCACTAAAACTATGAACGTGCTACGTGAGCGCTACGACACGCTACGCGTCGCTACGCGTCGCTACGGCTAACTACCAAATGTTCCATAAGTTCCGGGAACGGCGCACCACTTAGGCCACATTTATGAACCGATGTGTAACAGTAGGTACATAATGAATAGGAATACAAAATAATATAATTCAAAGAAAAATATATGCATAGGGAGATGATTCATAACTCAGGTAGGTAGAAATACCTTTTACATTCATAATTTTCATTTCATATTAAATATGGACTTTTTCAATATGGACTGTGTTGATAAATGTTAAGAATTTGTGAATAAAAAATCCCGTTTCGTAGGAAAGTGTCCAGTCATGTGTTTTAGTTAGGAAAGTGCGGCGTCACTTTGTAGCGCGGGCTTAGACATGAAAATAATCTTATCTTCTTGCTCTTTTATTTTCAAATATGCGTTGATTTGAGTTTAAGTCTAATCTTCAGGGATAAAAATGTATTGAAGCAACAACTAAACCATGATTGGGGGATTACATCACAACCATTGGGACTCATTTTAGATTAAGCTAACTTTCGGACGCCCGCATTTTTCCCGAACCGAACGATTTAATTTTATGAGTATGTTTAATAAATATAAGTAATTAATATTGGGAAATAAATAGAGATATTCATTACGTCATCGAATCGGATCTCACCGTCTTAAACTCAAAATGATCTGTTTTTACAAGCAACTTAAATGCCTTCAGTCACATTGTAGCCTGGAGGTATTCTTATAAAAAACAGGTGTCAAGTGGGCTGCAGACAGAATTACCTCTCAATGTCTTAATGTAAACAATGACCTTACTAGTATCAGGCCATGCAGGCGCACTCCGCATTTTAGGTATGAAGCTACGAGTACGCGGCGGGCTCGACTTGTCGGGCCAATCCAGTGGGCGTAGCGTAGTCAGAACATAATAAGAGTTACGCGATAGAAAGAGAGGGAACTTCTGGGTGAATAAGGTAACTGTAAATAATTAGCGCTGTGCGACCTGAATTGTGCGCTGTATTGTGTCGTATAACAGACTGCTTCTTCCGAGTTTAGACAGTTTTTTCAACAGTTGAATAGAATTTACATAAAAAAACTTGGTTTTGAAGATAATTCTCTGAATAGCAAGGGTGCGAGGAATGGACGTGCTTTTGTTAAGGATAAGGAATAATCACTAAGTATAATTTGTTTGTAGTATTTTTGAGGGTTTGTGCCGTGAAATAACCATGCTAACAAGGATATTTAGATTGATGTTTTCAAAAATTCATCAGGGTTCTTCAATACTATGCACAGCGAGAAGGACATTTCAACAAATCTCCTTCTCCGTTAAAGAATATTTTCCCTACAGTCAATTGACTGATACAAAGCTGACTATTATCCTTAATCGCCTATTAAATATTTTGAGTAGGGCAAAAGGTCATCGTATCAAAATAGGGTAACAATGGATGCAGAGGACGTATGGGTTAATGTCCGACATGCATCAATGTCTATTGAAGGATCATTAACTACTTGTATGGACGTTTAGTAAGGCCAGTGTGGGTCGGTTAGTGGCTATAAGGATAATGAGACAATACTACTTACCTACAATTAACGAGTAGGTTACTTTGGAATAAGATGGGACGTGTAGGTGCACTAAATTAATTTAGAGACTTAATGTTCTTTTGTCGTGGGTTTCGAAAGGTATACTATAAAAGTATAGAGATTTAATTGTACTCTAGTCTTTTATTTATATTTCAATTCATCAATCGCCGTAGCTATAATAGGTACGGTTTTATTCAACAAGATCAATACTTAATATCTACAATGACAGTTGTCTTTAACTTATAAACACAAATCTAATAACTAATTGGTCGATTGAAATTATTAATGCTACGCATAACGCCAGCGCCGGCGCCGGTTGCCGGTCATGATGTTAGTTGCGTGCGCCACAAGCTGTCGTCGCGCACGCAACTTAGGGCGACAACTGAGGCGCACGCGCCTCGTCCTTGTTTATTGATGATAATGACAATACAAGGTGTAGCTAAATAAACAGGATGTTGTACTGAAACATTTTAGATGTTTGGAAGGAAAAAATACGCACTCTGACCCCAAAATTAATTGGGATACGGGCAGGACAATGATTCTGATGATTCTGCTGTTAATAGAGAAGCATCTACTCATTGCTAGCTATTTTGGTAAAGTAAAACGAGTTTTCTCTTGGCCAGTTGCCCCTAGAGATAAGTCAACAGTGTTGTCAATAGGTTGTTAAATGAACCTCATTATAAAAGGCGTCTTCCAGATACCACCATACAATATTTTTCCATAATGCAACATTGCTGGGGTTTGTTTGTCATTCGGAATGGTAACACATCAGCAAACTCCATTGTGCTACTGTTCCAAGTATCTTAAGACGGGCCTAGTCAGCATTTACCATTCACATAAAACTGAAAGAGAATCACGCAAGTGCGTGGATGACTCTTGTGATAACTGGAGTCAACGGAAACTGAATAAATAAACACCAGGACTGTTGTGACAAGTAGCTATAACACTACACTAATACTAACAAATAATGACGGAACAATGTTATGCTGCGTTCTGGGCGATTGGCTGGCACGCTCGGCTGCGCCTGCGCGTCACACGTCGCGCTCAGCGGTGAGCAGGAGTCGTGATCATGGCATTGACTGACGATGATGTTCACAGCTGTTTACGACTGAAGTATTTTCACTCTATGAATACCTAAGAGAAACACCGGTCAACATATTTTGCGAGTTACTATTACTATTAAAGTCGTTGAATTGGACTAACCACTTTATTATTATTCAATTACCAAACGGTTCACTTTACATTGATGAATGTTGTATTCCCATCGTTCGTCTTCAATCTAACCGCTAAGCGAGCAATCCGCGGCATTCTAAGCCTATCTCTGTTACCCATTTAGATCTACGAGTGTTTGTACGTTTAGCCAAAATAAAGAATGCAACAAAGACGGAAGTTCTCATTTCCAGCTCCACTTAACCGATCCTGAAAAGAACGTACGAAACAAATTAATGTAAGTCTATTTCTGTTCATCTCTTTGCCCCCAAATAGAGGCTAAATTACTTAACAGGTCTGGAGGATCACAAAATCTGTAGTTTCTAGAACATTCAAGGTTTCCTGGAGTTAAGCTACAACTTTGTAAAGGTTCGCACAAATTAAATGCGCCTAACTTTCCTTACTTGTTTTTAGTTGGAAGGGTTCTCGAATACATTATATTAGGTATGTATTTAAGTACAGCCAACTTTAACTGCCGTAACAAGTTGTTAACTAGCTTTGAATGCATCATAATTCCAGCCATATGATCGATAAACCGATTTCATGGCACTTACGATAAAACTGCGGCGTCTCAATATGAGTTACACGCGTTAGCTTGTCGAATGGTGTGCCAGTTGTTACCGCGGATTGTTCACCGAGCAGCGCACCGTGGTGCTGAGGTGCGGAGTCAGCACGCGTCAGGTCAGGCTGCTGAAGATGGGTCGCGTGGCCGTGGCGTGGCGCGCGGGCGGGCGTCTCCGGGCCGCGCGTGCCTGCCGCGGTGCCGCGCTCACACCCACTCGCGTCCTAACCCTCGCCGCGAACGGACGGCATGGCGGTCTCGCGCTGAACGCCATATCGAATACGTGTCTGTGCTGTGAAACATAACACGCTGCTGCTCCGCTCCGAGTCGAACATCAACAACACCATGCTCCGGTGAGTACCTAGAGGCTGTGCCGCGCGCCCGAGGGCCACTCATTTAGTAATTTCCATTTTTCCCCGGACCGGTGTTTTCCCTCCGGAAAATTGTAACTACAGACATCCTTACAGATTAGTTTTGATATATCGAATTTATCAGATCTGTGTTATTTCGAGAACAGTTGCGCGAAAGCGAGTCGTTTGTAGATTGTCCTCGAGTAAATCGTTGGTATTGTATTGGCAAGATATTTGTTTTAATGTCTCAATACGCCAATGAAAGGTCACGAAATTTCAATAACAGCCGAAGAGGTGAATCACTGCTGACTACTGAGTCACCGCGGAACACTCAGGGGGGAGCTATAGGAATCGAAATAATTGGGTATTGGAGGGCTGATGGCAATAATCCTATGAATAATTGACGTACACACTAACTGTGCTAATGTGCAGTTCAATCAAAAGACGTTTCTCTGATGGATTGTTTAAAAGTAGTTTAGAGTTCTGTGTTTAGTTTTGCACACAATATAGGCGGTGTTGTATAATAAAACCTATTATCGAGATGCCATTATGTCGGAGCGTGAGTGACGGGTCGTAGTGTGATATGACTGCCTAGACACTAGTGTTGAGGGCTGGGCAGTGGCCTGCGCAATACTGAGCTCATCATCACGTCGATCTGCCATCGAAGGCTGAGGGACACCACACCGCACCGAATTTTAATACGTGACGCAATGACCTCTGACGCTTTTATTTTTTGCATAACGCCGAAAAAACAATGCAATAACCTGTTGTATCATCGACATCGTCCACTCAACGTGAGTCAAGCTGGTTCTCCTTGTAGCGCTCTGCCGGTCGGTGGAGCCCGGTGTGTGGTGCGGGCAAGCCGCGCGGCCAGCACGAGACGCGCCAACCCGCGGCCAAATACCGGTACATTACATTACAACAATTGCGTTCTCGGGTCACTTGTTCTTCGATTAGAACTAGTATAACTGAATGTAGGTTACGATTGTAAGTAGCTGTGTATGTGCACACCGAGCTCCACAGTCCACATCATACTGCCACAGCCGACGGCTGGTGGTCTTGATCTTTCAATTGTATGCAGATGAGACGATGCAATGTTATGTGAAACCAGTTTTAAGAAAATAGCAGCCGTCATAAATTCGCATTTAATGCCTGTAAACAGCTTATGCAATTAAAACAGCTGAATTAAAGTAGTCAGGAGTGACGCGCGGAATGTTAAAGTTTGAATGCGGATACTTGCGCAATATAATTGTTGGTGCGCCGCGTGAATCGCGAATAATCCATGTTAATAATTGTTGCGCCGTGTGTGTAGAATGTCGCGCGGGTGTCGCAAGCGCCGCAGTCGCGCGGCATCAGGCCGGCGCCGCGCCGCGCCGGCAGGAATCGCAATCAGTCGTCATGTGTGATCGCTGGCGCATAGCAACAATGCACCGGACACGATCAGAACACGATAACGCGAGCTTCAATTTCATTTACATACCGCGGACCTCCGGAGCGAGTGCTAAGCACGACGCGTGCCCGCGTGCTGCCCATACCATACAGCAAACTTAGCAGTTTTGAAACAACCTCAGAACTGATATAGTTAGCGTATTGCACAGGCGCAGGCCACTCACAAATGCAATAATTGCAATGTGTAATTAAAAATCTAGTACAGAGGCAACTTATTAAATAAATAACCACCCGTTTGTTCTGCGAGAGACGAGACTAATTGCAAGTTTGTACAAGAATGAGTCAATTTACGTTCATTACTTGTCGAAGCAGGAACGACCAACCTTCGGCGTGGTGACGAGGATGAAGGCTACGCTAACTTGTGTACTTAGCTAATATTCAAGCAAACAGATTTAAATTGAGGACATTTAGATTTTGTTCCGCTCTGGCGTTGCTGCCGCCGCCAATTATATCAGGCAGCAGAGACGCAACGTCTTGATCTTCATGGAGATAAAAAGAAGGCTCTGCAAGCTATCCTTGTAACGTTCGCTAAATCCACTCTTTCCACTTCCAATTCCACTGTTTCAGTAATATTAAATTCTGAATCTAATTGATTCAGAAAGCAAATTAGGTTTAAAGTTTATTTCCAGTGTTGCGCCCAAAATACCGTACATTTCGCATTAGCTGAGCTGCACGTAGTCGCGGACGCCTGCGAACTAACTTGCTTAGCGTGCGAGTCGGCAGTGGCGTGCAGCGTGCTTCGTTTACATCCATCACGTTGCGGTATTTGTTGAAGACGTCACCACATTTACATGTTAATGCAGATGTTTTCTGGTTTTATTAACTATCGTGTTTGAAGAACAATCGAAGTTAACACTTCCTGGGCCAAAGGCGCAGTTTATATGAGGGCCGGACAATGCGGTAGTCCCAAAACACGCCGCGGTATCAGTCGCCATCGCGTACCTGTCCGGAGCGCTCCGCCACAGGAATGCGAAATTCAATTATCTTTTTTTCTGCTCCGTCCATCTAGAGTGTTACTGCCAGAGATAACGCGCCCACAGATTATGTGAGGTAGGTAAGACGTTTTGGCGCCAATTAACTGACGCGTTCAGATTTTTTGTGTTACAAAATTTAATTGAATTTATCAATTTAACCAACTTATTACTACTTACTAATAGTAACTACTACTTGATGATTAGATTGTGTAGATAAGAGATGATGAAGTTATCTTGTCTATTCAAATTTATATAAGTATAACGAAACCTTTCAAGTAAGATATTAAAAAATAGCAAAATATAGTTTTAAGCAACTTTCATCTAATTAGATAAGATGTTGACATAAGTTGTATAGTGCTGGTCTAGTGTCATTTTAGTGTTCAGTGGAACAGAATTCACTTGACATGTGAAAGTACCTAGCCTGCTAATTAGCGAGCCGCGGTTAGATCAGCAGTGATTGGCGTAATCTTAACGATTCTTAAGTAAGGCTTTAGTAATGCTTTCACTATAATTAATTTATTATTACTTCGCTTATTCAGTATTTCCTTCGTGTGCAGTTCCTATACAACCTCAATTTATCCTACGAGAATATATAAGCCACGTGCAATTTTTTTTTTACAAAACATTTTTATTCTTATTTTTTTTACTTGGTCCGTGTTTGTATCAAGATGTTAACACCACGTTAAAGGTACTAATCTGTGCTTAACACGTAGAAAGACATTTGAATGCAAAGCCGTAGTAGATATAGAATGTAGATAGTGCACGTTTGTGATAGAGACAATTGCACGGTTACTGAACGTGCGAAGTTTTACATTATCAGAATGTTTAGCAATGAAGATAACTTAGATTTACTGTATTTTAAACCATTTACAACTTCCAAGATGTTATTTGAGCTTATCATTCAGCACCATAATGAAACTACTGGATTCGTTGTTTATTAAATAGCGTATCATAGCTATACCTGTAATTACAAAAGACTGTTGGCAATTTTGCCCGTGATGCAAATACTCCTGAGAGGCTTTTGTTTATGCTATGGATATTTTACGCTTCAATATTAGCGAAGATACCAGAGTTAGTCTTAACTTATAACGGTTAGTAAGATAGCAGGAATCGGGGATGAGTAAAAGTTCTTCGAGTTTATATTAAAGCTTAGGTAAGAATAAGGCATGTGTATACAGAGTATTTGCTGACGCCAACACAGACTCCCCATAATTTGTTTGTAATTAACGCAGCGTCAGAATGTATTGTGAGTTTGTAAATGATGTTATTAGGTTAAGACGCAGAATGCCAACTGCATTAATGTTACTTGTGCTTATGAGCTCTTTTTTAAGCCCGAATTCCATATCCACGTCTAGTCTTGATTTTTGACGGGCAGTGGTACGCATTTCAATGGAGCCTTTCTATCATTAAAATTATTTTCGTCTCCAAAGACCAAGTCGCAAATGACCATCATTATAGGAAGCAGACGCTTTCGAGGTCCTCAGGCGACTGTCGAGTGGCCACTGTTCCTCCACATCGGTATTCACGCCGGGGAGGCTGAGCACGTGTCGACGCATTCATTAAGTTCATTCAGTTTCGTTATTCAAATCGAGTGTGCGTCGAAAGTGGAAACGGTTTTATGAAATGTACTTGTATTATATTATGTACTTCGCTTTGGCTGAGTTTCCCAACTTGGTCAGATGTGGTGCTGAATGTAGAGGGATTTTGTTGGTGAATGCTTTAACTCAGTTAGTTATTTGGTTTAGTTGTGATGAGTCTGTGTTGTTCATTAAACAAAATAGAGGCGGCCTTGATAGATTTTGTGTGCAATGAATTGTAAATGAGGAATAGTCTCCCATTTTTATTGTACATAACATTAAATAACAGTAGTTATTTAAATATGTATGTTTATTAGTCTTAGTGCATTCGTTTACGGGTTTGTCTAAAAGTACATCGCTTGACATTTGGGCTTAGTGCGATTGTAAACCAAAATTCCATGAAGCTATTTTGTTGTCGAAGATAATGAAACATCTTAGTGAGCAATCAATATTCTGAATGCGTAAGCTGTATACGATCAAAATAGTTTGAAGCTAAAATAGTTACTGACATGTTTATAGTTAAACTATGAATAGATAATTATTTGATTGTAAGACAAGCACTAACTAATAATTTGAATAGACTTCACGAATTTGAATAGTAGGTGCTGTATATTTGACGTGTACTCTTCAGTGATGTGGTGGACAGTCTGTAGCGGCTCGTGTTATGACTAGTAAGTTCAAAACATGATATCATTATTTGACAGATTACAAGCAGACGGTCAGTTTGAACCTCTCAGATTGCTACAACAATGTGGACAGAGTAATAATTATCTACTAACGTATTTACAAATTCTGTTGGTTCTTTGGATCTCAAACGAGCAGCCTCGCTCGGTCAAGGGATTAACATGTCAAGAGAATTTGTCGTCTGTAAACTTAAGCAGTTAATTAATTAATTGATTGTGGCAAGGCTATGCTGCGGCTACAGGTATCTCTGATACCGTGCCTGCTGGAATTATTGTGATGTAGTACAAGTGTCAGACAGAGATCTCTTCTACTTAATAGAAGCATGTTGTCAATTTAACAAAACTAGATGAAAAGACTATCTCTGAAAATTCTCAGATTCTGTCAGGTTACAAAACAGTATTACAGTAAAAACTAGGCACAAGATGCAGTGACGCAACTCCTGCGCATACACTTTCACTCGCGTGGACAATGGCTGCAGACTATTGTTGTGCATAAAATTCCGCCGGTAACAATAGCCGGACGATGTCTTCTTCACTAATAGTAAACACACCAGCAATTGATACGCTCCAAGACAAATTGCTTTGTCAAGAACCTTTGTAGTTTTCGTGAGGACATATTGAGCTATTTGTTGGTTTTGCTATGGGTTTTCGCGAGGTCACTAAGTAGTCAAGTTGCTATCTACTGATCAAATTGGTTGTTAAGTGTGTCTTGGGTTGAACTTCTCGTCAAATGTTAGTTTGTTCTCTTGAACATCTTAATTTGTGAAAAGGAAGGGATGTAAAAGTTTGATTTGCTGTCAGTGCCTCACCAACCTTTGCACTTAATATCTGAAACCAAATTTAGAAAAAAAACAAAGTGCAATATAATAACTACTGCAAAAAACTGCATAATTACGTTATGTTCACTATCTTTATTTGTAACACGTTTGTATCTTGTGTGGGTAAATTAAGTGCGAACCACAATAGTGTTGTTGTAGATGCGTGTGAGTCTCGTATAAAATGTTATAACTTATAAGTATAACACTACTAAATGACTTAACTAGAGTTAATTTATTAAGTAGTTATTAGCGCGACGCGACTCTAGTATAACAATTTCTATGAAAGCTTCACGGACATTGTTCTGCTAGTGTCGCGTCGCGTCTGTCTGCCTTTATCGTTTATAATCCCAATTTAAGGGCCTGAGAAAATAATGAAAGGGATAGAGAGATTGCGATGTGATGATTAGATCACAAACATTTTGCCCAGCTTAGATAAATTACTGTGCTTTAAGGATGGGTTGACACTTCCCGTGACCCTGGCTTTTACCTTGGCCAGAGGCTTAGCATTGCCATACAACGTGGAAATGCCGCCAGTCTCTTGGGTACATTATCAGTCGACAGGGATGCGGATGAATTTTTCGACGCCATGTTTTAGTTTGTGAATAGTTTTAGTTGAGTTAGTACATCATTTTGCTTATTTTTATAAATTAATTAAGTACTTTATATAAGTTGTTATGTACGTATATTTAAATAAAACAAATCCTTTATTTTTTATCCATACCTACTTAAGGATGGGTTTATGTCCACGGATTTCGTGTTCTAGGTATAAATCTCTATTTACTGCGCTCCACTAGCACTGCTTACTCGTTTCTACGTCAAGCGTGACAATACGCATGTGTATCGACTACCGATCAATAGTCGTCTGTTATCTCCTGTCGATCTGTTGGTGTGATCGCAGTTAAAGGCGCGCGATTAGCCTTGTATATAGGTATGTACGTGGTGTGCTATGTGTACGTTATATTTTAAGTCTAGACGTTATATAAATATTTCACTGCCTACATAAACGCTGTACTGATAAGGAAATAGAGTACCTAACTATTTTCTGTTTTGACATTAAGTGTGGAAATAAAAATGTTTCTATTTCTTAATACTTACGTGTTAATAAATATAAATCTTAACCTTTTGCAGCGGACTCCCATAGGAAGTCTAGGTACAATAGACACCAAAAAAAAACAAAACGTTATTTTGTGTCTAATCATATTGCTGATGGACTTATTGTCCACAGAAGTGACCCACTTTCCAAAATGTTTAGTTAACAATTAGGAATTGTGCAACATTTTCCTTTTGATCAAGATAGATGATAGTAAAAAGGCAGAGCTGGACTGTTACGAGGCTTAGATAGTTGTAATACTTTCCTGACCTTTATCTAACTTCCTAACACAGAACTTAGAACACGAAGCATTTAAGTCACGATCCACTGCGCTTTTTCCGTGACCTTTGAATTCTAACTACATATTAAACATGTTGCAATGGATTCGGAACATCCTACCATAAAAGCTTTGATGTTTGTTATTGGTACTCAATGATACCTTAAACCTAACATTTTTACAGAACGATCTCTTTAACAAATAATTAATGATGTCGCAACAAATCCTCGTAATTTTGGGCTATTAAAAAAAACAATTGCTGGAACGATTAATTACAAGCGTACTCAGTAAGTATAGTACAGAATAGATAGCATCGCGCCATTGTTTGCGGCTACCGGTCGCCGTCGCTGGCTACCGGTCGCCGTCGCATCGCATTGTATCGTTAACTACCGTTACTTTGAGACCTTTCACACTTTATCGGATAACATCGATGGCTTAATCCGAGAGAATGGATAGGATCTTCACTTTGTTAAGACAAATTAGCGTTGAAAGACTAGCGTTGTTACTAACGTGTCTATTTGTTTATATAAAATCTTAGAAAGAAAATGTTGTTTGTTAGAAGTTAAGAGCCACGGAATGTTTTATTCATCAGATACATTTCGATCAGGAAGCTTGTCGTGCCCCGGTTATCTTACAACACATTGCTTAGAAGATTAATGCCTCTCTTTGATACACGTCAAAATCCAACGTTCCGATTCGAGAAGCGATTACTTGCATTCACAGTTGTAATATTGTGCGCATGTCTTATTTGATAACATCGCGGTGCGCGCGCGCAGCCCGTTACCCACTGACTCACGCGCACTCACTGATTCATTATGGCATACTTTTACTTGTCACACTAACACCATCGGTTTACTCTTGAGATAATGATGCTTTTGAAGCGGCTCACAGCATAATTAGGAAGCCCCATTAAGTTGTTGATTTTGTTTGCACGAAGTGGAAAGACGTTAAATATCGATCTTCGGTTTATTTTTGACGTCAGCTAACAGCAGCGAAATAAATCTACTCACTGACTTCGATACGCCTCTACGGCGTTAACCAAGGCTTTCACAAAAACAGCAGTAGGAACGAGCAGTTCTAATAACTTACAAAAGTTCACGTTGATATCGCATTAGAATGAATGTATGAATGAAGGCATTAAGTCGGCCTTCGTACCTTTTTTGAGTGCAAAAAGTTTAAATAAATTACTAAATATAAGTGCGGCTAGTAGTACGTTATCTTGAACTTGACCGCATACCCACTGGTCTGCTCCGGCCAGCTGCGTGTCAATGAGAGCGAATTTCACCATGAGCCACAGAAGGTCACTGCGTTTGCGCGATAGCTACAATTTGCGGACCACAATTACCTATATTTTAATATGTGCCCACCTCCTCTATATCTTCAAGTAGGCTTTTATGTCTTATAAACCATATCACACATGCACTTAACTTACTCCTTCATTAAAACGCACTTAATGTCTAATTTAATTAATGGGCAACCTCATTGTTTGGCGTAAGAAGAGTAGAACCTTGTCTCACCCGTGATGTACCCAGCGATGTAGGCACACATTCACTGTCTACGGTTACCAGGGCGACCCGTAGCCCCGGGCCACCTGTGACCCGCCAACATACTTCCTTGCACTTGTCTTATTTGTCTGAGTATCCATTTAATAATATTAACATTAAGATCGACATTTTATAATCTTAGGTCCAAGAATACGGTCTTTTGGGTTTCAGTTAGTACCTAGTTTTATAAGCATATTCTATTTTAGTGCTTTATTGTCCTCGTGGAATTGTAGTTTGGGCTTTATTCTATCTAAATAAGCTGTCGGAGACAATAGTTTGCCTTTTGGAAACAAAGACAACTCAATTACGCTTGGGTCGTGCCTCCGCGGCCGCTCGCCGAAACTTTAGGCCGTTTGGGGTAATCCACATTTACATATAACACTAAACATGATCTCCAATTTGTAGCCAGTTATGTGACTGTATGATTAACTTGTCGTGACGATTCTGATACCCATATCACTTTCGGCTTGTGAATTCCGATACTTTTGGTGATCGTGAAAGTGATGTTTAATTTAATACACAATGATACTAAACATGTTTGGGGTTTCCCAAGCATGGCGACCTCTGGTGAATAACTGTCTAAGAAGCAGTAAGTATATCTTTCATATTTATTAGTCAGACGTCAATAATTGCACTAACTGTATCGGGATTGCAGTTCGTATTGACTTTGATGGGTTGTTAACGAGACACCGTTACCGGTCTATGATCTCGCGCAGTCTAGATGTGATCATGTGACGCCGTCGATCTTTGCTCTAGATGTTGCTCGTGCGCAAGGAGGCCGTGCTTGATTGACATCTGTCGCCCGCCAGCGCCAGGTGAAAGTGTACGGGACTTTCGCGCGAACCATCTCTCTCTCTTTCACACACACGTTTGCAAAAAAACACAACATCTTAATAGCTGTCCTAAATATTAAATCGAACAAAAAATGTTGGAATAGTTTGTGACACCAAATGGAACATAGACAGATCTGATCGCCCAAATGTTAGCAGTTTATCAATGTGTTCTAGTTTGAAACGCACTTTTACTTTTAACTTGCTTTCGCTAAAATAAGGCTAACAAATTGTCTTGTTTTAAAGTATGAGTGGCTGAGTCAGGAGGCTCAGGTGTTGACGCTCGGCACGACACAGGATGTCATAATTAACCGCGCGCGGAGTTCGTTTAACCATGACATTTGCAAGCACATACAACTTTACACCTTTTGTCTGGGCGTTCCAAGTTACACAAGCGATTTATTACTCACATTACATAATTCACGTAACGGAGGACCAATAACTGAAGTGCCGCTAACCAGCGCGAATTACGAGCAACGCCAAAACATTGGGCGTCAGAACCTCTGACCAAGGTTATCATATCAATGTCAACGTTTATTTTTGAGAAATTATTAGCGACGTTGTAATAAATGTAACGCCCTAAGGTGGCTCGATATTGAAGGTAATTCGGATGATAAATCATCACGGTCGCATTTGTACGATTAGACCCTTCAATTTAGCAAGTTTAGACGTAATTTGCAGGCGGCGGTTACTTTAAGCTTCGTTTTATTTATTGCTGAGCGAAAAGTCCCGTGAGAGAGCATAACGACCAAAAATCCGCGACTTAAATGAAGAATTATGACTTTTAAATCTGACGGGGCTTATCGACCCTCCTGTGGACACTCCGGAAATAATTATGATTTTCTTTTCGTTGAGAGTAAAGATTTTTGAATTTAAAAATGTATGTTGTATTTACGAACGTAAGATATTTAAAGAGATATTGTAATAGATGAAGAAGTGTCTTTGTTGCTTCTGAACCACTGACCTAATTATTTAAACGAGGTTTTTATTGATTTCAGTAGCGCGTAGTCTAAGCACCAGAAATTTATTCATCGTGATTTTAACTCTTTTTATAATGAATCACTGTAGGCACTCAGAGATGCTACTTAGTATTCTGAGCACTACATAAGATGATGTATAGAATGTGGGTCACGTCTATAGGAAGCTGTGACTAACCCAGGGTTTTCCTGCGCGTGTACGTCCACGGCCTCTGTGACCAATGCCAAGCCCCTACATATGCATTATATACCACTGCGGTAATAAAATATGACATTGTGGCTCCGGAAAGGAAATTCAGATCTTATTTATTTCAGTACATTTTTCCGAGACATTGGCAAAGTATTTTCCCGGCGGTATATCGTGGTAAGTGTATGTATGTATGTATGTATATCGTGGTAAGTGAACAGTGTGTTCCCGATATAAATTAGGGTCGCTTTTATGGAGCTAGTCAGTGAAATGTTTTGTACTATGTGTTTTAATAGGTATTGAAATGTGTTTATTTCAATATTAAATTGATTAACTACCAATTTTCCATATTTTGCACGAAGCATACGCTACTATATTAAAACAAACAACCTGTCGATACATGCTTCCGATTTGACAGCATTTGTATCTTATGAAATCTTTCCAACAGCACCAGCTCCTTAAGTTCTTAAAAATAGACCTTTTATTTGAGCAATATTTGATCCTATTTCTTCTACTGCTAACTATTGATATCGTCGGACCAAGTAAATAATGTTCCGCTATAAATAGCGTGTAAGCAGGCTAATATTCTACATGTGCAGCAAGCATGTACGTACATAACACTTATGTAACTGTACGTCTGCGCCCTCCGCATTCGGCTCACGCGCATCGTCCACTAAATATATATTGTTCAAACATACATTTCTATTATTTTCTATTTTAGTTACTACTCTCTTTTATGTACTCCTGGTAGTGTTTGCGTGTGCAAAAAGTACAAAAACACCTACTTATAAAGTTAAGAACTTTATAAGAACCTAGGTGTTAAATTGTACTTTTCTCTATTGTTCGACATTTCCAGGAGTCTATGAAGATAAAACGAAAAGTGTTTTTATTGTAATTATCAGAACATTATGAAAAATGCAGAGTCGCGTCGCGCTGTTGGAGCCTTTAGTTGGTCGTCTTCGTAGTACTTATTTACTTTTGCTTTCTTATATGCGGCCTGAATAGAGCCCACTATCAATAAACAAGGCCCCGGTTCACACCTCTGCATAGTAACGACCGCTACATCATCCACATAAAAAGAAATTGGGGCCCGGCATAAAGGCCCGCGCCCACGGTTCTACTCCGCAGGCTCGATAGACCGGCGATTATTAAGTTTCGGACGGCGGCGGCGGCGCGGTGGAAAACTCTTCGTATTTTTGGATCATTTGATATTCATGTAACGTTTTTCCGAAGGTCGCGATGTGCGTACGGTGACAGGCACTAGGTGTATAATGTATGTGTATAATGTAATAAGTATGTGGCTGTAAGATATGTTCCGCGTACGCTTCACGGGCGTTGCAATCACTTATTCTGTTCTATACAGTTATCTCACGTGGTTGGATTTGTTTTTATTTTGTAACGGTCGTCTACCCCTACTTGGTGCCTTCTGTAAAATTTTCCTGTTAGCGTTACTAAAATAGGTTTAATGCGCCCTCTTATATCATATCAGGCGAACTAATGACATTGACTCTTTTTATATCCAAACATGGACGTAGTGTGTTTGTTTCTTTCTGTGTTAATGCACTTGTAAGCACAATCTTCAAGCTGTTAATGCAATTGTAAGCGCAATCTTCAAGCTGTTAATGCACAGCATAATCTTCAAGCTGTTAATACACTTGTAAGCGTAATCTTCAAGCTGTTAGAGCTAGCATTAAGGATAATTCTTTCCTCATAGACGCTGCCTCATACCAAACATACCTTCCTATGTGACAGCGTCAAGACTTGTTGAGTCAGCCAATATATGTACTGAAGTAAACACAACTAGGTATATGTATGTAGTACCTGTCTATGATGTTCTTAAAGAAGAAGAAGTTCACGACATGAATATTCAAGTGCATGATTCACAAAAACCTGCTCATTACATGGTGTACGATCACAAGGCGGTTGCTCTGTTCCGGTAACTGAGAGCACGAGACAAGGGCGACAACGAGACGAACACAAAATATAGGCAATTAATTTAGTTACGTTTCTCTTCAATAAAAGGTTTAGTTTTGACTTCTTATGTTACAAACAAAAAGTTTGTGTGATTTTCAGAATAGTATGTTACTTTTGCAAAGTTAGGGTTGGTTTTTAAACAACACATAACATCACGCGTGTGTAGTATAATACTACACCCCCATTGCGCTAGTTATGTTTAAGTTACATGTAATACGTGGCAAGCCTATTGCCATCAACCGGGCACAAATTCAGACTCCGGGCTGCTACTGAGAAATTGCTGATAGAAAAACTCAATAACACTTTGCCTGACCTGAGAATCGAACCCAGGACCGTATGCTCAGCAGTAGCGCTTGCAAACGTAGGCAGTATAGGGATGAACGACTGGAGAATTTATAGTACAAGTTGAAGTTAGGAACGCGTATCTTAACTTTTAAAACTAAGTTAATAATATGTGACATAGTCCGACAACGATACTGTAAAATGATCACTACGACATTTCACGGTAATCCACTAAGTATGGTGAATTGTAATTCTGTCACTGTAGTAAACTTATGTAAATAGGGCTTAAAGCCCTATTTACATAAGTAAATGTAGCAAGGTGGAATGTCACTCTAGTACCTTAAATCTGCTAATTAGGCTAATGAAACAATCTGCTGATAAGGTGTAGTGTACCGACGCACTAATGACCCAATTATTATAGGATTTACGATTTTTTGGTAGCTCAAGTAAATTTTTCACTGCTTACGTAACAATATGAAATGAATCATTTTTAGTAACCTACTGTAATTGCTTGCTTGAATAATAATGTAAATGTTGCCGAGACTTCGTAGCGCCTACATTGACTAGCTAAGCTGCCATTTAGTCTACTCTAGCTAATCTATATTCTGCAAATAATAAGCGTTTGCATAATCATAAAGCACATACCACATAAATACGGTACATCAGTACATCGGACGAATACAACGGCTGCGCTATGTAGTACAGCGTGTTGTGCAAAAGGTTCACTTGTTACAACTTTCGATGTATTTGCGCAGCCGAAAGAAGAAGAAGAAGAAAGCTTTTAAGAAAATAAATACAGTTTCAATCTTCTGCAGTAATTCTTTACCTGTTTGTGTACTAGGTATTCTTCATCTGCATTGGTCATTTTCCAATAGAAGATATCGAATTTTCTATTGGAAAAAGACAGACAGCCACTAAATATATCATAATATAATGCTCTCTAGAAGCACTGGTTACTAAGTACATGACAACATTTAATATATAAACATTTGCCAGAACTATGTACTTATTTCTTTCTTTGCAATTCTAAAGCGTAAAGCAAATCTAAATCTTAAAAAAACGTCGTAGTTGCTTTTTGTCTATAATAGTTAAGTTAAAACCCTTCTGGTATATATTATTAGTGTAACGCTGCTCAGAGGGCGGTAGCGGACGCATCCGGACGACGCCGGATCGCACGCGTCCGGTGCCGGAAGCGTTGACAGACTCGCTCGTGTCCCACCTCTATTGTTTATGAGCGAAGATATGGCAGGCCTAGATTGGCAGCAGGCTCTCGCTATCTGTGGTTTAAAGTTTCATGCCTTATCTTAGTTTTGCAGCGTTTAGATATTTTATGTACGCTTTCATAAGCTTTTAGATATTCCACACAAAAAGCTAAAGTCTAATATATTCCTAACTTATGGGAATCAGTGTCTTAATTTATATGCTCACGAGGTCCCAGAATTCGGTGAACAAAGTTCAAATAACAGACCTAGCATTTTTTTGTAAATGACTCAAATTAACAGCTTAGCCGAAAATAACAGCTTTTATGTGCCAAGAAACCATTCTCTATACCGGTAGGTTCACATTTGGGGTTTCCCAAACGGCGTGGAATTTGCGCCACAATATTAGTTTTATTAGAATGATAACATGGCGTGTTTGGCGTGACCCGGGACACTCTGTCACGCTGCCATGTCTGGTGACTATCATGCCTGGTTCACGACAATGGCGGGTAGTACAAAATTTTTGTGTGTTGCGGGGAGGTAGTTGTGAAATGGCTACAGTTTAGTATGAATGTTTCTAGTTAGTGATGTTGTTGTTGCGGATATTGAGGTTTTCCTTGTATTTGTCAGTAGTTTAGTAATGCATGTCTGTGAATGTTTGTTATGAATGGTTGTTTCATAACTGGTCGACCAAGCGGCAAAAGCTTTACAAAGAGACGGTCTAAGTGTGATCGGGAGACGCGGCTAGTGTATGATTAATAGTTTATCTGTGTAAAACAGAGGTTGGGGTCAGAGGGGTTACCAAATGACGCAAAACACAGATGATCGCATTAATATAATCAAAGTTTTTATGTAAATCACTAATGGGTTACATCAACCTATGTGATATTTGTGTTTTTGTACTAAATGGGATCAAAAGCCATCAATTCCCACACCAAAAACATTAGTATATACAGAATTATCACATTAACATGAAGTCATTCGTTCCATACATACATGAACACATAATTTGGGGCTCCGTACATTATATCAACCTATTCGTAAACACGGGAAATATTTGTACTTCAAATTCTGCGAATGTTTGTGGAGCTAATATTTGATCGTGTATGTGTGTGTGTGTAAAGTACACAGGTTAGGGAAATCCACGATCTGTAAAGGGCAAGGGAAAATCCAAAAGAAAGTTGAGCTTTAAGTGAGGGTGAATGAAAACATTAGAAGTTTTGCTTGTAGCGTTGTGTAGTATGTATTTGTGTCTGGCTGTTATATTTGTAAGGTATGTCTTTACAGCTCCTGGGTCCTTAGTATATTACGGCATTCGTCGAATTGGTTATCATCTCATCATAAATTACTTGTCATAGGTGTAGAGTAATCATTCCTTTAACAAGTACTACATTATATAGTGTACTTACTACTCACATATGCCATAGATCATGGCAGAGTGACGTGTCAGTTGTCACAGACTACGGGAACCCATCAGTTCGACACACATTCTGTGAGTTACGACAGTTCTGAAATATTGTAGTGTCGTTTTAATCATTTTCGTTTGTGACATTATTCATGTGGACCGTGGAACCTTTAGTTGTTGGTTTTTCTGAAGGGCATTTGGTAGGTTACGTTACTAACTAATTGTGGTTTTATGAAATGTATGAAATAATGTATTACTTAAAAAACTAGTTATACATATGTATTATATAAATCAATAATGAACTTACTTAAAAATCTTGAAAGTAAATCCAGTTAATTTGATGTCTAAATCTGCAGAGAATGAATCTCACGGCCTTATCTCATACAAATTATCTTATTTCATTCAAATTCTGTTCTTTTAATTTAAAATATCTAATAATTAGTAGGCACTATCTTCTAGTACTTAGGCCCTAAGTCTTCTTCCCATCACAAAAAATCCACAAAGTTGCATCACCCAGCAACCAACCGGTTGCTAAGCTAAACTTAGCGCAAGTTATATAAAATCATCCTCACTTGGAGCCCGCTGTCCACCTTGCCTCGCCCGGACTAGAACCTGTGTCTATTTATACCAGGCAGGTTCCCGTAATCCAGCCACGTCGTTAGCGATAACTATCGCGATACTAACTTGCTCGTTATATTGATGGTACAAACAAGAACTACTTATCAGTACAGCCACTTGAAAAATCACATCACACACGGGCAGACCACCTCACACCAATCTAGTAGCTTTTTCAGAAAATGTCACAGAGTTTGTGGACCTACGGATTCTGGTTGACGCAGTATACACCGATTTTAGTAAAGCGTTCGACAAAGTAGACCAACTTTTAATACAGAGATTCGAGAGCTGCGGAATCTACGGTGCACTATTGCAATGGTTTCACTCATACCTTAGTGATCGTTTGTCGTTTGTTGAATGGGATCTGATCTGAGGATTCTCATGTGACGTCGGGTACCACAAGGCTCCCACTTAGGACCTTTACTTTTCAATATTTTAATAATATCATAATCCAGTGCTTCCATCACGCAGAATCTTATTTTTTTATGATCTTAAGTTAACCCTTCCTATAAAATCTATCCAAAGGAGGTTCCTGTTCATCTATCCTTACAAAGAAAACCGCCAAACAATTGAAATCTTATAACGACCGTGTTCATTACTTTAAATTCCAAAGCCTCACCAATCGTATAAAGTACTGAAGTAGACATCTGTTTCCTTCACAAATTACTGACATCTAAACGAAATACTGACCTTCTATCCAAAATATTTATTAATTTTCCTAGCAGGTTACCACGGTCACATACCTACAATCTGTTCTGACAATCTTTTCACAAAACCAACTTAGGTGATGATATTCTTTATTGCGATCTAAGTGTACAGAATTTTGAAGATATCAACAATAGGTAGGTTCTTAGAACTTAGTTGCCTGTTAAAGCATTGCAATTTAAATGGTTCTAAATATTAAAAAAATATATAAATACTCTAATATATCTTAAATTCTTCTTTCGTTACAAGGTAGATCTCCAACCAAAGTAGCTGACAACACGGAACCCCTGTACTAATAGTTACTATCGTCGGTTTCAGAGTTAAGTTAGTGTTACTTTTGTAACTCCACCGATAATGTCGAATGAATTGCATCGGACAATGTATTCTTAGATATTGTTGTAAACTATTGTACTTACAACGAGTTGATTTGGGCCATCAATAATTTGGGCGGACCACAGTCACGAGGCGTGAAAAGAATTTTCGTCTGTGTGTGTATATCTTAAACTATCTGATTTGATGTTTGATTAGGTTATATTCATAGAAAACAGTATCTATTTTGTGAATTTAAAATAGTTTACTAGAGGAAAGTTGTTCAGTGTCATGGTTGATAAAAATCAGCCTCCTACCCTTATTCTAATTTATTTGTGGTCGGCCATAATCGCACAATTCATCCATCGTTTCCTCGATCTTCTTCCATTTACAAAGTCATCCACATTCATACTCAAAACCTTCCTAAAAATATTTTCTCAATTCCTCTGCACGCGATCCAAATCCAATCAAAATTTTTACTTATAAGTGCACACATATCGATTCTACATAAATGGCAATTAAAAGTGTGCATCATGTATGCGGGCATGCGCGGCACACCGGCGCGGGCGCTGCTAACTGGGTCATTGACAATGCGCGGCTGTTAAACTGCGCCTGCGACGCACAGCCAAACGTTATGTGATGACGATGCATTTCCTTGAATGCAGCGAGTTCAGCTAAATGTTGTGTAAGACATATCTACGATAGGTGCATACAATTATTGATCGATAATTTGTATGAGTGATGCAAACTGTAAATATAAGTTAGTTATTAATAAAATAATATATTTTTAAATGTTTTTTATAAAAATAAAAAATAAATTAAATACTGCCGGAACACAACAATGCTGCTAACATTGTTGTTATGGCGATAGACTTAGATAAGATGGTGGTAGCTAGCCAGGCGGACTTAGAACAAGCCCTACCACCAACCAAACCGAGCAGAAAATTTTGCCCCCACTGGGAATCGAACCCGGGACCTCTGGATTTGGGATAGGTGGTCTAACCACTACACTACAGAGGCGGTAAAAAATGTAAATAATAAGTAGGTATTGAAAATGAAATAAACAAAATAAATAAAAATTGTTAGACGACGATTGACACTTCGATGGATTTCTGTAAGATCAAATGGATTTCCGGAAACCGGGAAAATGTTGTATTTATTGCTGCGTAGAAACATGACAGAGAAAAAACAATGTAATGGACACAAATTGTTCTTACATAAATACAGACCACTTTTAATCTTGCTTACTTTATTTAAAAAAAAACCTGTACAAAGTCGAAATTTGTTTAAACAATGATTAGTTTAATGTGATAAAGTATTTAGAGCGTGAAGTTTTCAGCACACAGATGAAACTATTATGTTAGGCTAACCACGAGTGAAACAAAATACGAATTGATTGTATTGAACGAAGTGGTCAACTCGTGTTAGAGCCAACGAATACGTGTTATTTATTCACTATATAAATACACATTTTATGTAAACAATGAAATTATTTACGTTGTAAAGCTATCTGCCATAGTATTATAAAAATTGGTAATTTTAATAAACAAGAAAGCTCTTATGAATAAAAATTCTGAACGCTTTGTATTTCATTTCATTACAACGCCATTCTTATTCATAATATTTTAATATTTAAATCAATGGTAATGGCATTGGAAGATGTAAAGTTATGTGCTTAATATTTACGACGGTGATTCATAGAGCTTTCTATAATAAACGCAAAGTGTTGGTTTACTGCAGGTATTGAGATACTCCGCTGACGGGACATCATTAGTTCGAGTCAATGACTTTGGTCGCTTGTGCTATAAAAATCAACTGCGCAAATAACTAACAGCTGAGAAATAATGTAGAGTTGTCAGGGTGTCTACAACATGACAATTAAGTTGCTATTTATTACTTGGAAAACCTATGTTTCGCTGGAGAGTGTGGAATCGAGACAGTAGGAAAAACCTGAGCTAACTGAGAAACTTACTTTGGAAAAAAACGACATTATGGCATAACTCAATTTTCAGCTGATAAACAAGCTTTTTTCAGAAAAAGCGGTTCTGTAGCTGCATTGATCAGTTGACCTACATTATTCACCCTTTAACTTTAATTCAGACACATTGCTTTTAGATCATTCACCCCTAGCCCCAAAGCCAGGCTCTATCTTCAAGTGATCCTTGCGAGCCAGTGCGCGAGCGCAAGGTTCCCAGCAATTATCTGTCGCGCATAAACTATGCCATGTAAGGGTTACGCGCGAATGTCTTGAAACTAGTTTGACTTGTGTGTGAGGGAAAAAAACTAAAACAGTATGGAGATCCACGGACGTTGCCTCTATAGTCTGATTACTATGTCTTCAGTTATTTTTAGGTCATGGAATGCTTCGTGATATAATGGCAATGGGAGTATCTTCAACATGTCTTGATGAACGTGAATGAATCAAGAATAATTCTTTGTCTAGGGATACATTGAAAAACTTTGGAAAATTGAAAAATTATAATACAGATTCTGCGTAGTCGAGTCATATTCAAATTAATTAAATATTTTTAACTGAAGCAATAAGACAATTCCAGAACATAAGCTCCATTTATTCTGATATTAAGACTTAGCAGACGCAGAAACAAAGTGCCTTTTACGTCGAACAACAAGACTTGAAACACGGACATGAAACTAATAACAGTATTCGAGTAAGACAAGAATTTAAAGTAGTGATACGCAGTTGAGATTGAATACCTAGTGCTCAGTGCCAGAAGATGATGGCAGAGCCACATAACGACATCTGAGCAGAATGCCAGACGCGGAACATTTGGCAGAACATCGCCGGGTGGCTCCAAACGACAGTTGGAAGTTTTAATAGTAGTCCATGAAAGTAGAACAATGTGGACACACTACTCTCTGTAAACTTATGTTGTCCTAATCGCTCTGCATTACTGTCGGCGCATGAATATTCATAGCGTTCATTATGTTTCGCTATATTTTTCCTTTGCGCTCAGACTTTCAGCTCGTTTCCTATGTACCGTCCTCTCTTTATGCTAATTTAGCACTTTCACGGGTACGAAGCCTTTTCTAAATTCAGAATAGGAATTTCTAATGTACGACTGAATAATAATGTTACACAAAAATATTGTTTGTGTTACTTTATTAAATGTAGTTTATTCTTGTTCAATCAAACCTTCGAAAACAGCTTTTAACTCAATAACTTAACAACATTTTCTTCACAATGTTTACATTGAAAACCATTTTCTCTATAATGACTTTACTTACGTCCACAAACCACAACAATACGCTACACAGATCGTATCGCCGAAGCCATCAAATTGTCAATTTGTTTACCGCGAACAATTCAATTTTCTCGACGGTTCCTCTCGTCAATCATAATTTCCCGATGAATCTCAAGTAATGGAGTTTTCTTTTATTCTTTTACCCATCTTTTGTGTTCAGTTTATTGTTATTTACAATTGTGTGCTCATTGAATGGAATTTAACCGAGTTTTTCCGCAGATTGTTATAAATTAGTTCATGAAGATGTGTTTAGCTTACGTTTAGATACGGTATGAGTAACAAAAATATTCATAAACCGCATTAGTCACTCCAAATCATTATACATTGTTATGTAACTCATTAGAAACCTGCTCACAGTCCCAGTAATCTAACAGACTGACATTGTCATCTAAGGTATACAATTATAATGATTCCTTTGTTTTTGCGGAATAGTTATAAAAAGCAGATGATGTCTGAACGTGATCTAGGCGTGGTCGCGCGGCTATACTACACCGGCTATAAATTAATATTGATGAGGTGTCAGACAGATGATCATGAGGTGTCAGACAGGTGATCATGCCACTTCTGTCGGCACGTTATTTATTGCCTGTTTCGGTGGTTTTTATTAGTTGTAGCCGAACTTTTTAGTGGAGCTTTGAATTGAATAGCCCTATTATGTTTTGTGTGTACCTAACACAGTGCAGTATTTTGCTATCAGTATACAGCATAATCAGCATGTTCCCACAGCTGGCACTCAGGCCTCCTCTCGATGAGAGAGAACGGGCCGTAATCCAGCACGAAGAGCCAGTGCGGGTTGTTCATTATCGGGTTGCGCTATATTATACATTCTAATTTAGACGTTATTTATTATTCTGTATGCTGATGACGGAAAGCATAATAAAATAACGCTATTTCTAGATGATGTCTGATGTAGTTTGGTACAACAAAAACAATTTCTTTAATTTATGATGATTATCTCTCTCTTATATGTTTACCTAATAACTAATAATTGGCTGTAAAGTTTAAGGTTATATGGGCTGTTACTAACACTAGTAACGAGGTTGCTAACTATCAGTAGACTGATATTTTCAACCCCGAGCTCTTTAAATACTACTTTCTACTAATTACTAGGAGTACGTACAACTAATTGAAATTCTCCTCTTAACGTGGTTTGTTTAGTTTTCACTTTATAATTAGGTTACTTACATTATTAAAAAATATGTTCCCCTATTTAATGTGAGAAAACATAGGTATCATGAGATTATGGCAGTAACAGTAAGAAAGAGTTAAACCCAAATAAACAGTTGCCTTAAGGAAATAAATGAGAAACATTAACTATTTCATCGAGCTTAAAGCCTTAACGCTCCCGCAGACAGGCGCGAAGCGTAGGCGCCCTGTGACGGCGCGCCTCGACGGCGCGACACGACTGTGGTGGAACAATTTTTATTAATCCTTCATGGGAATTGTTCTAACGGTGTCGCGTCGCGCCGTTGCGTCGCGCCTGTGTGCTCGAGCCTTTATTGGAAATTATAATTTTGGTTTCCAATTTTATATAGGGACGTTCTGCGAGTTTAAAAAATATGTCTAGACGTTTTTCGCGGGCTATATGCGTAACGTCGTAATTATTATTATTAACTTTTACGATTTCAATAAGTGTTATGCAGCAATAAGCCCTGGCTCATACAGGTACATCATTGATAGAAATTCAAATTTACGACCAACTGCTGACTATCTTTAAAATAAACATTAATTTCTTAAACATTATTATGCCCATTGATTTGTTCGATAAATAAATTGCGGAGTAATGATGCCTATTTGATGATACATAATTGATAGTTAGCAAACACGCTACTAGGCAAAGGACTACGTATGTGTGTGTAGCTTTTGATACTTTGGGTTACATTATTGTAATTTTCGTAGGGATTTGTAATGTTTTCGGGAATAAAATACAGCACATTTTACTCGCAGATAATGTAGCTTTTCATAAGTGAAAGAATTTTTAAATCAGTTAATTAAGTACATTTTGAAACATACAATTATCATACTAGCTATTGTCACAGGCTACACCCGCGTAGAAGTCTGCAATTATCCCACGGGATTATACTACCGGAACTATCCCTATATTCCCTATCCCTTTGTGCACAAACATGGAAATCCGTTCGGCCGTTAAAGCGTGAAACCTTAACAAACAAACAAACAGATTTGTTTTCGCATTTATAATATTATATTATAGTATGGATATGGAGAAATTGATTAGTGAAAACGAGTTCACACAATTGTATCGTAGCACACATTTCACCGTTTTTGACCAGTTGCATTCCGATGGCGCCATGACTGATAATAAATTCAGTGATCTTATTTATTTAATGTTAATTCCGTATCAGAGATTCTTGTTTAAATTAACAATTAGTGTTAAAACCGATTTAATTATCAGCGCTTTCCTGATCAATACATAAATCAATATTCAAACTCGTTTTATAATTTCACCGTAATTGACAGTCACAGAGTCAGTTAACTGAATGTTTGTCAAGATATCTGCATTGTCATCTTCATCATTCGACTTTTTATTGTGCTAATCATCAGCTCTATCCTTTAGATATATTTATTTTTAAGGAATACTAGCTGCGCCTCGCGGTTTCGCCCGTATAATTTTCGATCCCGTGGGAATATCGGGATAAAAATTAACCCATGTCCTAACGCAGGTCATGGTCTACCCATGTGCCAAAATTTCATTTAAATCCGTTCAGTTGATTTAGCGTGAAACCGTAACAAACTCACTTTCGCATTTATAATATTAGTTTGGATTTGTTTGATTCTCCATTATTCAACATTGTCTATCACATACAATCCAGTGTTACAAACAATGTTAGTTTTTATAATTACTACGTGACGATATATCATCGTGGACGTCCACGTCCACGTCACATTATCACGATAACACACTGAAGTAAAATGTATGGAAATATGAACACCTTTTTAAACCGTCGACGATAACATGCTCGTATTTCCATACATTTTATCGACGTTAGAATTTGTTAAAGCGCACAGGCCTTTCCTTAAAGGCTCGTTCACACCGGCGCGACTTGTCGCGCGACGCGACTTTAACAATACAATTTCTAATAAAACTTCACGATTGAACAATTGCCGGTGTCGCGTCGCGCGACAAGTCGCGCCGGTGTGAACGAGCCTTTAATCACTGAACTTTATCTCCTTCAAAAACATTATGCTCAATAAATAATAAAAATCTGTTCAGTCATAAATTATAATCATATTTATAAATATATCGGAATTTAATCACATGTTGATAAATTCATAGACGTCGCATCGGAATGTTGTTATTCAGACTGTCATCACTTTCTGAGTGAAATACTTTAATATCACATGTTTCACGTGTTTATTGATTCGAGTCATATTACGTCGACTCTTTACGATGTGTAATATGTGATTTAATATCGATATGACCGAGAAATGCCTACATTTCCACGTGTATGCGCGATGTAAATCATTGATGCTCTTACATAATTCTCTATTTAATAATCTTGTCTTTTCTTCTTCTAATTGTAATCTGGTAATAAGTAGTTGCCACTCGTTAAATCAGTCTTTCTTCATTTGTTACATGAAGCTGCACTACAATGTAAATTTTATTAACTTTGCTTGGGTAGTTTTTGAGTTAGCTTCAATATTACGTATTTTTCCCACTATAGCCTATGTGGATGATGTTAAGTGCGTTGTATTCGAATTTGTGTGGGGGTAGGTACCACAACTAAAACGTGAAAAATAAAAACTTTTTAAAAACACTACAAAGTGAAAAATTACTTTAATTTTGGAAGTCAGTTGTTTTTTTTCAGACTGATAACGAGCAGTTTTGAATTATCAGGATGATAGTCTATTTATCTTTACTTAGTACCATCGTGATAATAATATTTAAGATACAGTTTCCACTGACCAGATGTTCAAAGTAGGTATATAGGTACGAGGGAACTATGGAAAATAGCGTTACAAAACACACAATACATCCAAAGATTTGTTTAACAAAGAAATAGTTTGCGAGGAATGCGCGTCTCTGGTTAGATGTTCGTCAATATTTGCGCAGTGTCGGCGCGCCGGTTAGAAACCGGCCGTGTCAGCTAACCAGCACTGACCGCCGGACGCTTACCGTTGAGAGCGATGATCTGTCTGTCGATAGCTTTAGAACGATGCTATCTTTATTTAGGTGGTGGTAGGTAATTGAGTTTTTCATTGAGTGATAATTTTCGGGATGTCATTAATTTGGACGATATTTTCATCATCGGGTAGAACCTGGATAAGGCTGGCACAGGAGCGTGGGGATCAGCACGAGAGAAGAGAAGCAGTGTGAATTCGGATCAGGATTGAGGACAGCAGGCGTCCGTGCGGCCGTGCCTTTTATACCTAATGGTGGTACTGGTATGTCGAGAACCGGTAACCATGTTTCATGGTAATCTGAAATGGATCCTGTCACGATCGAAAAGGTTTATAGGTATTTGTGTGTAGTTATTTCAGAGGCTAGTGTAATTGACTTTTACCGGACCAACCACAATTGCATTGCACCTGTTATCAGAATAATCGAGCCATCACGCACGTCCACAACATGCCACTCTGTCCGCAAAAAATATCAAACCGCAATTTGTAATCGAAATTTCGAATTGGGAATCGGTAAAAAATCGATTGGGGCGCCGTTCTTCATTCGATTGTTGATTATACACAGTGGCGCCAAAACCGCTAGCTCTGTGGCAGTTTTTATTAGTTTTAATACGTTATTGGGTCAACGGACTTGTACAGTATTTAGGCCGGTGCCCACTTGGCTGGGTGACGATCTGATCAGTTGGGGTAACTCAGGCCAATTCAGGCGACGGTTACAGATCAATCAGACAATCAAGTCAGTCCAGTTTACGGATGCAGACAATACTATTCAACCGAATCTTATTAGCAACTAGCTTGAAATCCGACAGGAATATATCTAGGAATGCGAACTCTACACTACGTGAGCAGTCAATAAATATTCAGCGCGTCATACGTCATTGAACAAGAAAATCGTTTTTCCGTCTAACAGTTTGAACAAAACAGTAGAATGAGTGCTAATTGGTACAACGATCGATTATGTTTATGTTACAATCGATTCGCGTATTTATCGATAATTGTGCGCCTGCGCCTGTCGCTAATGAAAGTTGCATAATTAATGTACGTTGTACCGTCCATAACGAGTAGTGAGTAGTTCTATAAACCTCTACTGGAAGTAAGTTAATTTGCTATAACCGAGGAACTAATTTTACGTAAAGTTAACTATAATAATAGTACTCCATCGAAGATATTCATAGTAAGTAGTAACAATGTTTGACACAAATTAAACTTTTACAGATTCAGATTACCAACCCACCAACCTCGGTATATTACTTGCCTTTCAAATATTTCCATGGTTTTGTATCTGTACGAAAATAAATACTACAGAGAATGTAAGTATCTACCTAGCTAGTTACTGAGTGTGATCACTAAACAATTACTTTTTACAAAACTGACGTACAAATGTGTTCTTACGCCTGTGCGATGCTACGACCTTCCATTTTCTTGTAAATAGTTTTTCTTCCATTTTTTTGCTTGCATTGCTAATAACAATCATTACGGCGAAAATGACGTTTGTTCGACAATCAGTTTAACAAGCTGAGATGTTTGTTAACACAGACTGTGAGTTGACATAGACTTTGACAGTAATTACAACTGTTTAACCTCATTAGTTTAACTAACTAAACATTAACTATAGGGTTGTAACGCACAAGAGGTATCATCCAGTTTAAATATTAAAGGTTGCACCGCTAAAATAGGTAAGTATTTCGCAATTAAGAAAAATAGGTACCAACATAAAATACATAAAAAATATTTTACGAAAAAAAAAAAAAAACGACTTCCAAAAAACAAAGACACAACAAAGTTAAAAAAGTTTTCACTTTTTAGTTGTAGTACCTTCCCCTCACAAATAATACCACGACCTGCTTGCTATACTGGATGACTTTTTTTACCGTCTCGAAAAAAAATGGGTATAACAGGTGAAACGGAGTAGAAGCAAATGGCATACCTAGTTTTTTTTTTTTTCGAGTTTTTTTTTTTTCTAAAAATCTCGAAATAAAAAGCATACGCGACTTGCGTATGATTTGAAATTCAATATTTTTTATCAATAAATTGTTTTTTTTCAAAATTTCTCTTTCTTTGTCCTAATATGAAAAGTTTACTTTAAAATTGTAGCGTTTTTTGATGATAGATATTTTTTTTTCCAAGATGTGGAAAAAAAATAAAAAAAACTAGGTATGCCATAAGCTTCTACTCCGTTCACCTAATATACCATTTTTTTTTCGAGACGGTAAAAAAAGTCATCCGGTATAAATAACAGTGACAGGACCTAACTCAGTCGTAATCATTGATAAGAATATAAGTAAGTAAGAGCCTTGCAGGAGTTTCTAGAACATTATTTCAAAACTTTAAACTCGGTTTTCGTCGTTTGGTTGGTTATGATGCGTATAAAACTGGGCTGAAATTTAAAGTAAAACCCTCGGTCATATATGACTGAGGAAACGAGACTTCTAGGAATATAAGTATCAGACATATAATGAGACTGTGGCTAAAAACCTCTCTGTACCCACCAGCGTCAGAGATCAAGTACCAAAGTAGATTATCGCCCATTCTTCGAAGTCTTCCAAACATTGTTCACTGCAACTTTGCCAAACTTCATAGCTCAATCGACTGAATGATAGTCATTTACCTCTTCGTATCACAGTACATAGGAACTATTGTGATAGTTATGTCCGTCTGTATGTCACGCATATAGTACGTCTGTGTGCATATTTTTACTTTCGCGTCCGGTGTCCACTGTCGTGCGCTTGCGCAGCTCATGTAATACTGCTCAAGAGGATGATTATCTGTAAAGTGTTGGTTTTATTAACAAACCAAGTGTTGGTCTTCTTGTTGAAAGGCTTAGATTAATACCTTTACTTGGATGTTATGTAAAATGTATTGTTCGTGTCTGACTTACGAGATGAACGGAGAAACCAGAAAGTTGTTAAGATGTCTGAAGATATTTCTTAGTTCAAGCTTGGTATTAGTATTAACAATCTCTTTCACTCGGGTCTCGATGAATATTCTCTGCTCTACATTTGAAAGTGTCTTTATCTCCAAAAAATTCCCAAATTGTAATCTAAACTGAGCACACCTAAGCGAGGTGACCACAATTATCTCATGGACGCCATGATGTTTACTCAGCTGTTCTGTAACAATAACAATATAAACTAAGGAGCTGTAGCAGGTTAAGTAATAGCCACTTATTGACCCAGCTTGACAGATGTGTCTGTGTTGACAGCTGTCGTGTTACGTAGGACAGATTCATTAGAACATATTTATTTTTTATTCGCAGAAGGAAAATCTATAATATTTCGGTGAATTTATCACTATCACTACATATTATAAAACAAAGTCCTCCGACACGTCTTTCTGTCTGTCTGAACCCGATATACTTAAAAACTACGGATTTTCATACGGTTTTCTCCAAGGACGGAGTAATTCATGAGGAAGGTTTAGGTGTATAATTAATTACGGTTTTGTGTAAATTGGCTGAAATATGGCGATGTAAAATACTCCAAGTAGTATGAAAATCAGTTACATTTTAATCTAACCCACATGCTCGACGCAAAAGGATGACAAGATACTACGTGCGAAGCCGGGGCGGGTTGCTAGTAAAACTATATAAATACGGTGTTTGTGCACAAAACACTGCACCGCGCCGCTGCGCAAGTTGTGTTCAAACTAGACGAAGTTAGTTAGTTATAACATCGAGTGATTCTCTTCGCCCACGCAAACGTTGAAAACTGAACATCTTTCATAACTGTAATAAAAGAGTTTTACGCCCTATAGTGGCACTCATGAAGGGTTCAGTTTTATGCCAGTAATCATTGGGAGATCCTAAGATTAGCTTATTAGATTACTTAAGCTTTACTTGAGGCTAGGATGATGATCAATATTATAATGAGGCTTTTAATATATTACTTTTTAGCACCTAGTCATAGTAGGTACAAGTAGCTATACATATACTTCCATTGAACATGGGCTTTATTGTCTCTTCCCTTTTAAAATAAATATGTATTGTACCTACATAATCCAAGTGAGCAAATAACTTAGCGTCACATATCGTAACTGAATCCCCCCGGAACGTTCCCAGGGACATCTTCGCACGGTGATCGGCTCCGTAGGTAACGGAGCACATTATCCTATTGAGAGCGATCCGCGGCGATTGATGAATCACTCGCGCGGTCGTCCACCCGTGGTCGTGGACAATGGACTTGCCAGGGGTGCTCGCACACCTTGTCTCGATGTCCCACAAGTCGCCTTTGTCTGCCTCGCTATGTTTCAGATTCGTTACGAAAATTTTGTTAATTTCAATATAATACTTATTTCAAAGGGTTTGGCGAAGGATAGCATCATCAATGACTCATTCATTGATGTTTTGTTCATTATTTATTGCAACAGCAAAATCTGTGTAATTGTTTGATTTAAAAGTTGATTGTTTGAGTAGGTATCCATTTATAAATATTATTCAGTTACCTACCACCCGAAAAGATTGCATTATGTTGCCCAAGTATGTTAACTAATTTCCCAGAAACATCAAGTTCATGCGCCTACTCTTACAGAATATTAGCAGAATTTACCTTATTAGTCATGAGTCAGCACCTCTTCTTAAACTTGGTCCTAACTCCGAAGGATCATTCAATCAATTGCATCACACACGAACAAGACCGTTAAGTCGTTACACTTCAGTGAGAGGATGGCATTTATGTGACACGGTTCCCATATCGGGGGACATTCGTCTCTCAGAATGGGACAGTGGGTGGCGATAAGTGGGTGTCGTTCTTTATTTATCGGACCGCTTAGCTCCCGAGGGTGCTCAGCTCCTTTAACCGATTGATTCTTTGTATTTGTGCTCCTACCTATGTAAATGCGACCATTACTTCTACTAACTGGTCTAGTGATTACAGACGCTAATATATTTATGGCACATTTGTGCTGGTTACGAATCTAGAAGTTAACTTAATTGGATTCCCATATTGTGGTTAGTAAATAGTGCTTTAAATAGGTATTCTTATCTTATATTAGATCCAATTACTTGACCAATGTAAAATGATAACTTCTTGTTATGGAAAACCAGTCAAAAGACTTGACTCTTTCTTGATTTTTGACTAAAAGATCCGGTTTGTGAGTTCAGAGTCCACAGAACAGGTCAAATGTAATTTAATGTAAAACTGATAACTTTAAAACTGAATGTGATCATTTGAACCTAAGCTGGTCTCCAGTTCTAAGAGCAAAATCAGGAAATGTTGGAGTGGTGTGGTGTTTGTTATGTGTAGAGGCTCGTGCAGACAGGCGTGACGCACCGGTGCGACGCGACATTGGTGTTTGTTCTACCGTGAAGTTTTTAACCGACTTCCAAAACGGTGGAGGTTCTATGTTCGTGGCGTATACGTTTTTTTTTTTTTTGTATCTCCTTCGATTTCTCAGTCAATTGTGTACCGATTTTGACAATTCTTTTTTGTACGGAAGGGTAAGCATACCCTTCCATACAAAAAAGAATTTTGAATTTCTTGAGAGCTCGCAAGGTGGTCCCATTGTCACCAAGTCAGAATCTGATAAGGGGATTCCATGGAAATCGAGGAAACTCTTCAAATATTATAGGCACACCTATAGCGATTTGGGTATTTTTTTATAGTAATTTGTGCATTTGCTCTCGGAAATCACCATAATATGGTGAAGTGGAACTGATGATGAAGACCACAGACGGCCACCGGAACTACTCAATAATAAGTTTTTCACGGGTTGCGATTCGATTATTTTAATATGGTTGTCAAGCAATTGAAATGCTCGTCACAATGCATATGTTATGTTGACGTGGTGCTGATGGTGAAGCACCAGGAGAACTCCTCAACAATTACCGTCCCTGGATCGAGAAAAGCAATTCTTTGTAAAAGGTGATGAGCAGTTGCCATTAGGCTATTGAAACTTAGATAAATTACAAACCGACCCACTAGAAAGCGATAATTAAAACGTTTTTACAAAAAAAAAACAATCGACTTCTAAAAAGACACTACAAAGTGAAAAATTACTTTAATTTCGGAAGTCAGTGGCAAATAACGAAAATACAAAACCAAAGACACCGACTTCCGGCGTCTTTAAATTATTCAGTGAATTTTTCCCGAATCTTTGAAAATTCTTCTATTATGTGTAAGTAAGATGATCTCAGTGAGACTTATTCAAACATTAGACTTTTAAGACCAGTCATCAACAGCTGACTAACCATGAATAGGTTTCTACAAACTGTCGATAACTAAATGCACTAGTTAGTTTTCCGTAATGATATGAATGATGTCATCACTAAAAAACTAAACAATATGTCGTCATTCTAATAATCTCACAACTATGTATGTTGAAATTCAGTCATCCATATTTTATTATTACTTAAAAACAGTAGGTAAAAAGCTTACCTACTGTTTTGTTGTATTGCTGAGTCTAAAAAGATAAAAGGCGCAGTTTTTTTTTTTAAACTGACTCCGGCCGTTGGCACTTGTGCAATGATGATCAAACAAGCTTTTATTCTCGAGTAATATTATGTTGATCTAGGGGATGTGATTGCGCAGGAGTGGGGTCATTGACCGCGTCGGTGTGCGTTCGCCGCTTTTTGCGATGCGCCTGATATGCATTTTTGTTCAGCGTTCTCTTACTTGGCGATTGATTGCCTTGTAATGTTACGTGCACAGAAATGTTATGTGCATACGGAGTAGGTATCGTTATGTGCTTAGATACAATATTTTATGCAAATCCTTCAATTTATTTTTTAGCATATTGGAAGATTTTTTAAATATGTCGAGTTAAAGCGGTGCAATATCATGTATTTTGTACGTTGGTTTCTACCTATAACCTTATGTCAAAAAACTTTGTTTTGCTCAACATTTCGCAGGATAAAAGCGAGTGAATTTTTTCAAAGGAAAACCTTAGATGAAACCCTTTAGAAACTTGTAGTCATTAAGTTTTGTTGTTATCGTATGATGACATTTATTTTGTTGTTTGTTCCAGATCGCGAGGCGACATGTCGTCGCCGAGGCAACTGTTCCTGTTGCTGGCAGCACTCAACATTGCTGCTTTCTGTCGAGCCGGTAAGTTCCATTTGTAACTTAGAAGTTTGTAAAGTTATAAAGATATTGTAATCTGTAGATCAGGAGCTATGATCTTGAAGCCGCGCCTTATTAGAGAGTGATATATATAGGTTCTTAGGTTTTGTGATTTCTCTATCTTTAACATTATAATTTGTAACTAGGGAGGGGTAAGCACGAGAAAACGGCTATTTCTATGTTAAAAATGTTTTTATTAAGAACTTCTTTCTTGTGTCATGTACGACTATGAAAATTCGATCGCGATTTTGTTATGGATAGCAACGTGATTGGTATAGGTAGTGTCATTAATTTCTGCACTATGACTTACGTACGTCTATCTGTTCCAAAATATAGGTATATTCAAATGCAATGATTATCACAACTTCATTGGACTTCCTCAATTAAAATGTAGAAATAGTAGTATCACATGTTCAACGCTTACTGCTACAGGTACCTGAACATTTATCAAACTATCTTCCAGACGACAGACCTTGTGTCCCTAGAGACGATGTCCTCAGTCCAGCGCCGGGAAATATAATAATTTCGTTACGTTATAAAAATGCCTTTTAAATGCGTTATAAATCACACAATATGATAAGAATACTAGTACATACATATAGAAGACACCGAAAGTTGCACACCTCATTTCCAAGAACATAAAATACTAACCCAGTGCCTATACATTGGCTTAGCTTTGCTGGGAAGAAGAAACAAACTCCCCAGCAGTTACAAGTTTTTATAAAATAGGTAATTACAATGTATGGAATAACAACAAAGGAGTCAAGTAAAAGCCTTCGTCCTCTCTCCTACTTGTGCTGTGTCCGACAGGGCCCACAATGATCATATCTTTGTTAAAACCTACCCTTTGGGCGCATTATAAGCATTATAACCAACCAACTAAGTTCACATGTGGAAGCAATAAATATATTGTGTATTGAATAATAAATAAATTAAAACCGGAGTTTGAGTGCTGAAAAATAAAACAAGCATTTGAATGTTTTGCAGCGTCTCAACCACATAATAGACGATTAGGTAATGCTAATTAGGCCGCACGCTATCAAGCGAAACTGACAGTCAATAGTGATAGTAATTCTGTGATAGCCAGTCTTATTACTGTTTATATAACATCTCTCGTCCCATCAACGGTGGGCAAGAATTCCGTCCTTTTTCACTGTTCCTTCCTAAAGATTCTTGAAAATTGTTAGGGTAACTTTAATCTTAGCAATAAATATGGCGGTTATATAATAGACATACAAAAACTTTCAAGCCGTCATATTTATTCCTCAGATAAAAGATACTGACGACTGAAAAATCAGCCCCAATATTTGACACGGTATAAAATAGTGACAAAGATTGAAATCAAAGATGTTCCACCAGTTAGGACACACAGGGCACTCAGGATTGATGTAGAGGTTCAGTTTGCTACGCGGTCTACAGAAAAACAGTCAATATTTCTTGTTCGTCTACAACTTGCTCTACTCATCAATATGCAACGTAAAACATCTTCACAAAATGATTTGTTTTGATTTTTTAAAGTTATGCGCAAATAAAAAGCAATAAAATCTATTATTTATAGTCAAGCAAACGTGTTCATTTGTTTGTTTTTCCTTATAAACAAACAGTGGACAATGTCAGCCGGTGTGGCGTACCGTTTTTATTTAGTCAGCTGAGTCATGGGACGAAACCGAAGGTCATGACTGATGACGTCAGTCAGTTCTCACGTCCAAAACCTAATCAGGATATAGTGTTACATCTCCACGTTGATTTGAGCCGGTTATTATGCATACCTTCTCGAATATGCAATGGCGGAATTCGCGACGGCTTTGTTGATGCTCGAAATAGTTTTAGGAAGTTTTTCGGCGTGGCAGTGATTATTGTTATTATGTGTGTTTTTGGCAATATTTATTTGTGTCATTTATAATTATTTTGATGCTAAAAAGTTTTACTTCTTGATTCTCCTGTTTATTTTCACCCATATAAAGAAATACATCCAATATTGAAAAGCTTCTGAAATCTCATTGCACCCTTCTCACTCGCTTTCGACGTTATACTCGATAAACCAAGTTCTTTAAAGGTTAGTTACTTTAAGCGCTGTGTGTGTGGAAGCTCACAGATTGGAGTGCTTGATAAAGGTAATTTGATAGAGTGCGGTATTTCCTGGCGCCTGAGAAAGTGCAAGCCGCCATATTTTCCTGTTACCGGCCCTCTCAGGAATGTGGGCCTATCTTAATGTTATTAAATATTGGAAGTGCTTTCCTTGGCAGTTTTAGTAAAATTGCTGGAAGGGTTAGAAGTGGGCAGCTAAGTGCAGCTACATTGTTCTGAAGTATTTAAAGTCAAGATAAACCTTTTCTCTATAATAATGTAACAATGATTCTTGTCCCATAAATATAAATTCATTGTGCATTGAACTTCTATTACTCATGTGGAATTTTTACCAAATTTGCCGAAGTTGGCGCTTTTAGTTATCTGTAGTAGTTCCCCTGTTCTGTTGCTGTGTAGTTCTCAACTGAAACAGCAAAAAGTCTACTTGAGGATATCTAAAAATGTGATCAATTTTCTTGACATGTCAGTTCATATCACAACAGTGTCGTGATGTTTCGAGTCAGTATCGTTTCTTTGTATCGCTCTCAGCTTGCTCCGAGCGAAAGATGAGATGCTGCGTCTGTCGCGGAATAGCAATCAAATACGTGACCCGACTGCCGACCTGAGCTAAAATATTAACTAGTAGAGCCAGATATTATTATCTTTTTTATGGGTTTCGTACGAAACGGTTGATATTAGCAGTTATAGAAGGAAAAGAACTCCTGAGTGTTCCAGTAGTGACAAAATGCCGTCAATGGTAATGATAATTATGACATTTTACTAAAGTCTTCCTGCTGCTGTATAAATGTATGTACCTTATGTATACCTTAGGTACCCTGTATACATTATGTTAGAGGGAAACTGTGACCATGTCTTTGTATGACTCCATAGATACCTAGATGTACCTATTACCTAGAGCAATCATGATATGGTGTAGGCATAACATACACAACCTTCCGATGAGGTAATAAAATGATGAGAATGTTTTAAAAACATCCGATGAATTTATAAAGTAATTAATTAATTCAAAAATGCCAATTAACACATAATTTTCAGCAGATTATTACAGATGAACAAATTCCAGATGTTTATCAGTGAACATAATTTATTTAATGTGTTTAAAGGAATTTAAGTACAGTTTAAACAGAGCTTCATTATCATAATAATTTTAATAAATTGTTCTTATTATTAAATAATTAAATATAATAGTTTGGATAATACGCTGGGCGCAATGTTCTAAAAACTGCTGGACATAGCACTGCATCTCACAACACTCGCTGCGCCTCCTTCTTTCAACTCAGTCTATCAAATCCACTGGGATATAGGCATCTTCTAAATCGTGTGACCGCACCTCGTTTACCTCCACTAACTAAACCATCACAGCACATAAAATAAACCGTTTAATAGCAACTATATTATTACTATCTAGTTTATAAATGGCGTCGTATCATCCACTTAATTACAATTACTAACTAATGAGAATTGATGTTGTACGTGCTAATAGCGTCGACTACCAGCCAGCCTCTAGGGCACTTTAGGGTTATAATATAAACCTTTCATTTACTTTGTGATCCACTTACCACGAATTATTGGGAACATTTAGGTTAAATAATAATAGATATTATACTGACTCAACCGTGATTTTGTATGTCGCAAGGCGCACGTACCTCGTATTATATTCGTAATCAGTGTTCTTGAAAAATAAAATCGTCCTTTTTGTGTAGTCCCCGAAAAGTGGAGACAGTTTGTAAGATTTAGGAAAACTTTCGTATTCTGTTAAAGCTTACGAGTGTTATCACTATCTGTCTGATAAATATGTGTGTACATAAATGGTTAAATAAACAAATAAATAATTTATGAAACCAACCTTTGAATATGTGACAGAATCTATCATAAACTTGTCCGAAATTGATTTATAATTTGTTTAGTTAAGCTCTAAGTTAGGTTATAAGAGGTCTAGACTAATCCTTAAAGTGTAAAGTTGGCGTAAGTACATAGGTATGTACTCTTATGTGTATCGTCGATAACGCATTCCGGCAGATAGTGATGCGCGGTCAGTACAGCCGGCGGCCGCCGCGCGATATGTAGCCGGCTGGTGTGGGAAAATATCAACAATGCTTAGTTTTTAAAATGAAAATGTTCTATTTGAATAATTAAGGCTCGTTCACACCGGCGCGACTTGTCGCGCGACGCGACTTTAACAATACAATTTCTAATAAAACTTCACGATTGAACAATTGCCGGTGTCGCGTCGCGCGACAAGTCGCGCCGGTGTGAACGAGCCTTTATTCTTGTGTTCTTGGGGGTTTTGTCACTGTTGTCATGTTATTTTTAACTAATATCTTGGTTGTAATGTTGCATAGAAGAACATTTCGCAAAACATAAAAAAATGCATGTTTTACATTTGCAATACGCTTTTTTCTTAGGGAAAATATTTCAAAGGGATTTAACAAAAATTTACTACTTACCTAGTTGATCATTTTGAAACGACATATCGGAAACATAACAAATTCGGCAAAAACTATCGCAGAATATAGGTACTATAGGTACTAGGTACTTACTTACTAGTCTGAAAACTAGCAAGCGTCGCTACTTATCGCTTTTACGTTTAAGGCAAATTGCAAACATTAACCTTTTAAGACTTCAAAGAACCCACCAGACAAACTTCCTCCTTCCCACAAAAAAACGCGAATTTCCGCAATGATGAGACACCATGAGATAATAGAGCTAAATATTAATAAAATTACGAGACGGTTACTTACTCGCTTGCGTCCGGCTGAGTCACGCTCGGAATGCCGTCGGTCCGGCCGGCGCGGCGCCCCCCCCCCCCCCCCCCCCCTCGCCTCGCCTTCGAGGTCCAGTGTCTACGGAGACTAGCCATGGGAAGATGAGCTATGCAAGCTCACACAGCTCATCTATGTAGGACAACAAACATGCAGACAGTGCGAAATGATGAATCGATGACATATCTTCGATTTTGGTAGTTTGTAGCTCGAGGATTTAATGAAGATGTCATTGAAGATATCAGAGATATGGGGCATTGGCACCCTAAAATATATGCTTCGAGATTTTCTTTACAAGTTTTAGTTAGCTGCTGGTGTAAAAATACGTAAAAATATTAACTTTATTAGGTATGTTGGCAGATTGGATTTGTTTTGACTTGGCCCATCCAAAAGCCGACAAAATTTGTAATTTTTGCAACTTTATATTACTTTAGAACCATTGATAAAAACTCCGGGAATGAAACACAATTTAGATTTGCCACATCAGCCACAAAATTCTCTTCGCTCATTATCATCTTAAGTCTGATTTCTACGTAATATCAATATTTCTGTTCAACAAACACATAGCAAGTCTATACCGAAATACTTGCTAACTCAACCATTTTAGATCCCCAAAGGTTATGGTGTCGAACCTAAAGAGAGGTGTTACATAGTATACCTACAGTTTACTGCTATTAGTATGCTGTTCCTGGGTCCCAGGTGGCAGGGGACGGACCTTTAACATGCAATTAATTTTGTGAATATGTTTATGGTGTAATTTTGGGCCCCTGGCAACGCTAGTGGATCTTATTTTTCCTGCCAAGGGACTTTTCTTTGACTAAAAGCCATTGATAGATGAGCAAGCCTTAATATATTATATTTCTGTATTTAAAAGTAGATGTTGGAGTTTGTTTAGGGGTTTATGTACTGCAATATACTAGTACAGCATGATTTAATAAAGGATTCATGACTTGTATCGACTACTTTTGATTTAGTTTTGCACAAATTGCTTCTCGGTATTTTACGTGATTCATTTTAACAACGTAATATATATGCCAATAGACTGGGATTGAGATCTTTACGAACTGCCAAGCTAGTTAACAACTTTAACAATCCTTCACTTGAAGACAAACGAGGGACAGCTTATCACACTTTGACATTGAGTGAGAAAAACGAAGGGTCTAAGGGACGAAGGGATCGTTCCTCTATCTATAAAACTGTATAACTTTGTAATATTATGCATAGTTTTTTCTTCATGAAAATGAGATTTGAAATATGGTTGGTAACAATTGCTTATATTCACTAAACTTGTATTGTATAAGGGTCATTGTTTCAGGGGATAACTATATGTGGTGATATTCATTCATTCATTCATTTATTTATTCATTAACAATTTACATTGTGTTGATTCGGGTGTAGAGCTCATTTTGCAAAGTGTTAGGGAACCCTACACGTGTTGTCTCATCTTGGGACTGTAGTCTTTCGATAGCTGACGCATCGCGTATAATGGATGACAACTCTTTTTCTCTTTACTGTACTCACCTATCATATAAAAAACAAAAGAAAACAAAAGAATAGCAGGGGATCGGTTCGGGGGATCCGACCGGAATAAATCAATGAAATAATGCTCATATCGTTACAAAAACATTACCGATAATTCTAAATCGGAAGCCTTCATCATTCGGGTCAATCAAAAACTCTAAACTTTAATCGAATTGATTGAATTCAAAATGTTAGTTACAACTCAGATAGGCATGATGTTTGAACGTGGCTATAAAATGAGAGTATAAAAGTGAAAATATATGATAAAATAACATAATTCGTGTCGTAAAGTGGAGCACACAATGCAGGCGGCTTGTGTTGTGTCTGAACCAATTAACATCAGTTCTGTGTTGATGATCGTGTAATTTGGACTGTTTGTTGCGAACGGGCGTCGGATGTGCATTGTGGCATTACAAGCCCGTCGGGAAAACCTAGTGCTGAAATTACATAATTCCCCCAAAGTAAACACAGTTCGAACTAGTGCAGATTATATTTGCAACATATTTTCATATTATCCATTAATTTTTATACTTCTAAAGCAGCAGTAAGCGGATGACTGCCATCTTGCAGACTCGATACATATAACTTTTTTCCTCCGCGGAATTTCCCGGATGTTACAAATGATTGATGCGTTAGTCCTTTCAGTTTTTCTCTCCCCTGGCTTATCGAGAAGGGTCCTGCTACAATTCGTGTTTGACAAAAGTCGTAACAAGGGCGTGGGCTGGTATCGATCGCGCCCGTGACACGCCGTATCTATCCCTAGGAGCTCGGCGACGGGATGAACTATCGATTGCCACCCTCTACATCGAACCTTCTGTGGTAGCTTTAGGGAATTCGGTGAAGGTCGGTGCAGCAATAGTTGGCGAAGATTCTTTAATGTTGTGTTGTAGGTTGTCATGTATTGCTTTCGCGGTTGCTAAGTTGCTGTCGAAGGGAGAGTAAACATGATAGGTAAACAAAAGTAGATTTCACAACAGTACAGGGTTATAGGTGGTCCAGCTATCCCTTGTTAAGGGTTAACAAAAACAAATATATAAGAAGTTTATTTTACTTTTGCACTAAGTGTACTTACTGGTAGTATCTTATCCTTTTTACCTTATTGTTTACTTTGATGTTTAAATGCCGATTAGTAAACAATTATTGCGCAAAGTAACGTCATTCATAACTGTAGGAAGTACTGTAATCAGATTCACACTTTAAACTGTAACATTATAATCAAGTTGGAACAATGCCTCATAAATCGATGCGCAGCAATCGAGTTAATAACGCGGTGTTAATCAGAGTTATCGAGACTTCGGGCAATGTCGGGCAGTGTCGGGCAATATCGAGTAATGACGGCGCCACGTGTGGCATTGGATGACCGACAATGTTGGCACCGTGGCAGATGAGTTTGTGGTCAGATTGCCGTTAATTTTGGCAATGACAGGACTTGGCCCGCTTAGTACCATCTTTGACTACCAAATATGGCCTTACGTCAAGAGTATGGGACCATGCGGGTGGACCTTCAAGTATTGGCATGGAGGGTTGGCCACCAATGTTGGCACAGATGTTGGTCGTCTAAGTCAGGCAAGGTTGCGGATTGCACATGGATCGGTCATGAGTCATAGTGTTTCCATTCGCTCGGCGACAGTTACGAGTGGTGATAATTGGAAGGTGTTGGAGGTATACAATGTAGGAGATGAGTAACCTAGGACTACGATGTGTAGAGCTCGTTCCTGTTAATGGGAAAGAGACTTTAGAAGGAGCATTCTTCCGGATGGAAGGAAGGGACGGAGGCTTATGATTTTAGAGCAGCCCCAATAAGAAAACGCAGCGTTACTAGATAAACCCGCTTAATATTGTATATTATATTGTTTGGAAACAGTAATTTTAAAATTTAAATAAAATGGCAATAAGGGTGGCCTTGTTTTGTATTTGCGAGAAAATGCGAGGAAAAACGACAAAATTAAAATGATTAGCTATGAGTGGCAGGCGACGCGGCCTAGCATTGTGACACGCAATGCTATCTTCATCGATTATACCTTATATTTACCTTAACTTTGCCTAATAATATCGTTTTTATAATCTATGAATTCATCTTTTTAACCGACTTCCAAAAAGGAGGAGGTTCTATGTTCGTAGCGTATGTATGTTTTTTTATGTCCATCGATATTTTCGTCATTGTGGACGGTTTTTCAATTTTATTGCGAATTAACTTTGCTTGGGTAGTGTTTGAGTTAGCTTCAATAATACGTATATTTACCACTTAGCCTATTTGGATGATGTTCTTATAACCTTCCTGTCACTTACGGGGGTAGGTCCCACAACTAAAAAGTGAAAAATAAAAACTTTTTACAATAAAAAACCAACCGACTTCCAAAAAAAAACACTACAAAGTGAAAAATAACTTTAATTTCGGAAGTCGGTGTCTTAGGTTTTGAATTTTTGTTTTTTGCCGTTTTTTGTAAAAAGTTTTTATTTTTCACTTTTTAGTTGTGGTACCTACCCCCCACAAATTCGAATATCACGACCTGCTACGTTAATAACAGTGAAAGGAATATGTTAAGACATCATCCAGATAGACAAAGTGGGAAAAATACGTATTATTGAAGCTAACTCAAAAAGTATCCAAGCAAAGTTAATAAAATTTATATGGGACCATCTCGGGAGCATACCCTTTCAAACAAAAAAATAATTTTCAAAATCGGTCCACAATTGACGGAGATATCGGTGAACATACATAAAAAAAATAAAAAAACATAAAAAACATAAATACGCTACGAACATATAACCTCCTCCTTTTTGGGAAGTCGGTTAAAAAGACACCGACGTCCGAATTAAAGTAATTTTGAATTTGTAGTGTTTTATTTGGAAGTCGGTTGTTTTTTTCATTCTAAAATTAAAATGGTTCGTCTGTCTGCGTGTCCCTTAGCTATTATTCCAACCAGACGGCTAAGGCCCATGCCTGATTAAAATATAAATATGAAAATAATAATAAAGCAGCGGGCGCAAAGTAAATATAAAGTTATGGACAATTTTAGATTTACTTTATAAAGTAAATCTAAAATTGTTCATGATTGTGTTCTAAAATTCGCGTGTACATTATAAAACGTGCTTGTTTCGAAGATCGCTTGGTTTACTTCAATTTGTACCACAAATAGAAGAAGGTTCAGAAGGTTTGCAACATGAAACTCTCACTATCATACACACATTATAATGGGTACAGCTTTTATCAAGTTTAGAAAGAACCTTGTTCTAACCACTCTTCTAAGTTCAGGGGCGTTTCTTCTTTCTTCGTAAACTCCCATTATATTATAATTACGTGCTTTTAGTTCTATTCCTTACTTTAGTTGTGTTCTATTGAAATCGTTCGCACCTCGGTTCTAACTTTCATATTTTCTGTCTTACATTCAGCCGGTTTGTACGTAGTATGCAGTTGTTCTTCTGCACCTTTTTACTTGGTGGTGACATTCAAAATCAAACACAGGTTTAGCAAACATTGCTCTTTTGAAGTTTGTAGTGAGTCTGGACGTGATCGACGACATGATTGCTTATCCTAACGGTGCGCAGTAACGGGATCAGCAGGTTTATCCTCCTCGCTTGACGGAGTTTGAACAAAGATGTGGTAAAAAGAGGGCGGAATTTATTGTAACGCAATCTTTTCATGATATCATGCTAAGGTTTAAAGTTACAAAATTATTATTACAGATTAGTGAAGTTTTACACGTTTTCTTTATCCTGAACATAACTTATCTATGACCCGTATTATGTCGAGTGTCCTCGCTGTAGATCATTGCTACGCTTGAGTAAAGGTTGGCGTGGCCTACCAAAGAATAATACTAGTATCTGTACTGATGCGCGGCGGCAGTTCATTGTTTACTATGTTTACTTGAAACACAATAAGAAGTGTGGAACAATACAGACAAGATCTCTGGCCTAAGACCATCCATAAATAAAGTATGCGATGCACCTCTGCCTAACCTATGGCTGAATATCGACATGATGTTAAATAATGCTCTCAAAATGATATCTTAAATCACGCCAAAATAATAAAGAAATGTAGATTCCCTTTCCCAAGTTAGAACAAAAATCTCAGTCCCAGCGGGTTTCATTAACAAGCGATGTTCAAAGAGAAGCGAATGTACTCAGAAAGCTTAATTAACTTGTATGACAAAGAAGTCGGTGGCACTAGAGAGGCTCCGGCTAGCATATGTTTTAATTAAAGCCGTCGGCTATACGGCCACGGTTATACGGCCACGGCTATGTCTGGCCACGGCTAACGAACGTCCGGGATGTGAGCCGGCTTATTACGGCCCACGCCGGAGTGCAGAATTAATATTGTGGATGTTGTATATAATTTTGTGGATGTCGTGTGAGTTTCTAGGGGTCGTTCTTTTATTATTGGCTCTTTTTATTGCTTCCTTTTTGTTTTCCGGCTGAAATATTGCTGAAAGCTTTGCTTTGACTGGTTTAATGTTCTTTTTCTGACTGATAAAATTACGTCGTCTCATACATTGATGTCATAAAAGCTGAGACTATTTTTACATGTTGAAAAAGCAGAAAAGTGACTCGTGAATCCGTTACTTATCCCAAAAGAATTGGTACCGTCCGTTTCAAAGACTAAGCCTCTATATCAACAAACTAGAATACCTATCAATGTCTTTCATAGACACCTACTAAGAAATTAAGTTAGTTGGTAAGTACCTACACTCAACTCAGTTGAAGTGTACCAACAAACAGAAACTCATCGACAAGTAGATCAGATACATTGACCCCTGCCTTCCATTAACAACATCCTGCGCCAGATAACCCGACTACATCCATCAGTAAACTGGGACGGCTGCGAGGTTAATACTCTCGGTCCTGATCGCCGCCCTACTTACAGTTCAGCCGCCCGCCCTTCATGAGGCCACGGCTCATCGGTTCATGGATACTTCCTATATTTGTCGCAAGTTGCACGCACAAATATGTGAGTGTGTTCTAAATGGAAATTATGAAAAATAAGAAAAGAAAATAGGCGCGTTATCTTATGGCTGTTACTGTCGGACAGTTAAAGCATGTTATGTCAATACAATTCTACCCCTTGTTGTACAAACACGATTATTTCATTAAAAAATGATGGGCACTGGACAGCAGCATCAAGCACACAACAATATATGCTGATCTTCAGTTGGGCCCTGCACCGTGGGACAACACAGGCTTATAATAATAAGGGAACTAATTTTTTGAGCTGTTATCTAAATATTCGAGATGTTATTATGATCAGTTGAAAAACATATTGAGCAGTTATTTAATTTAATGACGGTTGATTAATTATTGCGACAGTAAAACATGGACAGTAATAAAAAATCAATTAGTCGGTTAAATGCAATGTCAATTCTAAAAATAATTGATATCTTCACAAACACTTATAATTTAAGTAGATATCACTGATGTCACGTCGTCCGACATAACTAAGAAAATCGAGGATCCAGTCTATGCGATCGATAGGTACGTCTCGCCCGCCTACTTCCAGTTCAGCCGCCCTGACGCCCGCCCTTCACGAGGCCCGAGTCACTGACTCTGGCTAATCACAGCCTTCACTAAGGTCGCCCTATCGCCCCTGAGGGTCGGCCACAGTTAACTTTTGTACAAAAATTATACGAAGGCTTTGACGGCGTTAATTATGAAGCTCCCGTTTCATATTCATCAATTTTATCTTTGTTTATGTATTGTGGGGAGGTGCGGAGGTTTATGGACCTGCTTTTAGAGCAATAGGTTATTAGTTAACTTGGAAAGTTTACTCACACTAATAATGTTTCTAAATTATTGTAAGGATTCACTGATTCGCCCCGCACTACTTACATGTCATTGTCAGTATTACGTTTGCTTTTCTAAATTAGGTTCGAGGTTTCTGTTTATGATGTGTTTCTTCCACTTCTGCATAATTCGAAAGAATGCATTACTTTCAAACGGTTTACATAACACAGTGAGTCGCCCTGCGAGGTTATTAGTAGCTAGTCAGTCGAATATTGTACGGTCATAAATAGTAATATCGATACAATATAATCGATTGGTGCTGCCCGCATTCGATGCTCCAATCGGAAACAATAATACATAAAATACATGTAGTGTATATAAAACTATGACAGGCAGGCACCATGGTAACCATTTGACATATTCTAAGATATTTGGCAGGTATTTTTAGTGAAACTTATGTACTTATAAAGAAAATATAGGTCTACCTTTTTTCGCAGAGCTTTTTATGTCATAATTTTTTTTTGCAAAACAGCGGTTAGCATAATCTTCATTTCACAAAGAATCGTTTGGCAGACACTCATTTAGCATAATCAATCATTTTTAGTCAGAAATTTCATATCCATAATAATTAAAAAGCAGAACCATCATATCTCAGAAAGTTCACAGGCAGAATCGTCTTTTGGCATAAATTTCATATCGATAGTCATTAAAAGGCAGAACTATCATATCACAGAAAGTTCACAATTAGAATTATCTTTTGGCATACATATATTATTTGGCATATATTAATTATGCAACCTGACATGGTACTTAGTAAAATTATCATGATACCTAGTACTTTTTCTCCAATTTAAATACGTACTTGTTATAGACGTTTTAATATTTCCAACAATAGAAACCCTTCAATTAGTAATTGCTTTTAAATCAGTTCAATTAACTTTATAAGCTCTATCAATCCGTATTAATACATAATGATAATTATTACCGTCTGCCTAACTCACTGCGAGCTCTATTGAGAGACGTAATTAATTAATGTCCCATTCTAAGCTGAACACGGTAACGCAATTATATTACTTACGTATGTAATGGAACACATAATGAAAGGAGAGTATGTAAATGTGTACGTAGTACATAGGAACGTCACAATGTGTACAACTACAAATATTAGCGCCTTATGTGGTGATCAATTTGGCTAGTAGGTAAGTACATTGTACCTACAGTTCTTTTACAATTAAATAAATGACTAATGACTTTGTTTCTAGAGCCTGTTGTATTATTATAATTTCCTAAAAAGTATCTGAAGTAAACATGTTTTTCACTTAATTTTTCATAATTCTCAATTTTAGTAGGTACTGTAGTTATTCGATTCTGTCTTAAGGTAACTAGATCACCAGAAACATCTAAATCTTGTAGTTCTTCACTGAGATAGAAGAATTTTCTTAGTGATCATTTGTGACGAAGCTAATGTCTGCACGATGTTTGTAATAAACTATGATATATTTGTGTTCCAACCCTAACTTTAACCCAGTGTTAAGTTGTTAACGGCAGTTTTGGCTCATCTTTACCGAAAGTTCTAAATCTTGATAAAACTTTGAGAGCACCTGCTGATATTTTTGTATGTAAATGTTATGTAACATTATGAAATATGTTTTCATCACTTAAAAGTTCAAGAGTAAACGATAGAAATGCATAAAAAACACGTAAAGTATGCGGACACTTGCGAGAATATTTTCGACTTATATTTTGAATGAAGGTGACGGTCGTCATTAAGTATTTGTGTTTATATCATTAAATCATTAGGAGTTACGTATGCACTAAGTAGTGACGTCACGTGCGTCTACGTTCGGCACGCTGCGCTGTCGCGAAAATACGACTTTAGTCATGTCGAATATTTATTGATGTTGCAAAAGTTTATTGGAATTTTAGAATGAAAATGTCGGAATTGATTGAGAAACTGCAGTTTATTACGTACCACGATGATATAATATTACCGTTGATAAAATTAAATAATTCGCGAAAGGTGGTCGTTAGATTTTGAAACAAATTACGTCCTACTTGGGACGATAACAACCAAACCTAAATAGTTTCAAAAGTTTCGGCAATAAAGTCTGGAGTTCAATAAAGTCTGGATTTCAAAGCTACTTCATTGTTATGAAGTACCTAAGTCGATACGTGTCGGTCAACCCATTTCAATTCATTCATGATTTATCAGATTACTTCTAGTAGATTATAGGATTATAAAACAACCCCCTCGTGAAGATGAAGCAGTAGCGAAGATTTGTAGCACTTCACTGTTAGAGGACCTTGTTTAAAATATCACTCTATAAAATATCGATTATGATGTGCGATAGCTATCCATTTGATTAATAAAAGACTTATCAAGACACATGCTGAATTCCTGTCACATACAATACTGAAGCAAAGATTTTTCTCAAGAGCAAGGCGGCATAAAAATAGCGAGCTGAATACAACGGGCTTCGGGACGTAAATCAAAGAGCTCCGTAATGGCGGGGAGGCGCCATTCACGGTCCGACTGAAAGGGTTGTCGCGAGCTGTTCGCGTTCTGTTCAATTACGTGAATAGGAAGTGGGTGCTCTTATGAGATTGTCATAAAAGCTTCGTGTAGCATTTTATTTATTTTTCTGTAGTTTGAAATAGTATGCCTACGTCATAAATTATGCTATGATAAAAAAGACTCTACCCGACAGTGCGGTACTACTTAAATATTCGAGTTCAACATCCAGTATCTACGAAGTAACACTATTCAAGGTTTTGCTTGTGATGTGTTAATTTCCACTAAAGTGAAACATTTCGCGACTAGGTACAGAACGCGTCAGGTAAAGAAAAAAGTCTGGTATTTCCTATTTACCGGTACATTATGACCGACTTCAGCTATTTGCTTATTGTGTAGAGATATTTCCCGATGGTGATATCTGATATTGCAGTAAACAGCCGTAAAATTACTAAGTACAAACAACAAGGCTGTTACAAACTTGCAACACTGCAATCTTGTAACGCGGCGCGGTTACCTTTATGAAATAAATGCATAGTCATATTCGTTGAATATATTCGTAATGTAATCCGTAAAATCTCAACCCGCAAGCATTTAAGCACTACGATTGTCGTAAGGTGAATGGTGCATTTGATTCGCGTATTATGCGTCCACTGGATGGGGAGCCTTACCGCTGTGCTTGCTCAAAACAAAACTTTTCTAGAAAGTAATTAGTCGCATTGATTTGACGTTAGCGGCTCTCAGTGACGAGCTTGAGTGGTGCTCAAATGACGCAAGAGGGGGAAGTTTATGAGATGTTACTTAATAGCAAGTAGGAACTACTTCAACTTCTTTCTTTTACAACCATTTTCCAGTAGGGGAGGGTAACTGCACGCTTAGCATCACCACAATAGAAACTGTTTTTTCGACGGAAGAATAGACAAAATGACATATAAGCCATCTCAATCGGTCATTTTGTCTATTCTTCCGTTGACAAAACCGTAAAAAAACCGTTTCTATGGTTGTCATGCTACGCTTGCTGAATGGAATTGAACAACTTGAAAAATGACTCAATACTCAATATATTTATTGCTTCCTTACATGTGAGGTTAGGTTAGGTTTAATAGAATATGATCATATCGTACCCTGTCGGGCACAGCAAACGTAGGAACTACTGGTTTAACAGCTTTTGCACGGACGTGTCGCAAGTAATGACGAGTAGGAAAAAAGGAAGAGATTTAACTTCACTGGTATTGAAGTCCAGTAATAGTGAAGTTAAATCGGCGTTGAATAAGGTTTCTTCTAACCAAAATAAAAACAAGTTGTTGAAAAATGGAAAGCCCATTTGCTTACAGAATAAACCCTTATAATCAAATGAAAACATTCTCAAACCGCCGCCGTAAGTAAAACATGATCTGCTGCTCAGCTCATTAACATTTCACAATCAAGTCTCAGATGGGAGAGAGAATCGATAGTAATGAAGTTATTCAAGTCGGAATTTTGTTTCTTGTTCATTTGTCTGCGCAGCCGGGACTTGCGGGATTACAGAACTTGATGCAAATTGTCGGCAGCTCAGAGACCTTAATCAAACGCAATTGGTGTCGGAATTGGATTTGTGAGTCGTCGGCATGCCTTCGATTTTTCGTGGAACGTCTCCTGTCTTAAACAATGTGTCGTAATTGGTAACATATATTTTGTCTAAAGACTATAACTGTTTACCTAGCTCTAGTAGCCGTTCTGAATAAGAATGTTTTGAGATAGATATTGTTTTGAAATCCTTAATTATTTGTTTATACGGTGCAGATAAGACACTGACAACTAAGCTGCTAAGCTTGAGAGAGACAAAGAGGTCTTAAAATATAACCTTTTCAGTGAAGTCAAAATAAATAATTCTGATAACATAGTAACAAACGTTTTCCGTGCCGAAACCAATTAATTTACAGTCTCTACAAGACTACAACTCTACACTTTGTGAATAATATTTCTGCTGATGGTAAAAATAAAATACTTCACCGACTTTCCGAGGGCTGGAACCCTGTTTGTTAGTGCGATTGTATTAAGGCCTGTTCTTGTATTGCAGGTCCCCTGGGCCCACTGCCGAACGTGACCAGCTCTGACGTCGGATTGAAAGAAGGTGAGTCGGCGTTATTACGTTATTCTGTGATGCTGTGCTGATTGAGTGCTACACGTGCTTAGGGATTTCATTGTAGAAAAAGATTAGAAGATAGGTTGTTGGACAGTATTTTAAAGAATGTAAATGTTTTTCATTTAAAACAAATCCGTCCAAATAGGACGGGTTTGTTAAACATTCACTGTCACTATATTTATATGAACGAATTACAACAATAACTAGTGTTTGCAGAGTGCTTGGTACTTGATATAATATTCAGTATGTTTTAACTGATTGACACGCTCGTTATATTTTTTAGTTTGCCTTGACTTATGTAGGTACCTACTTATTTTGCAACAGACCATAAGTATGATTACGGTGTTTTTGTATATTTGATTGGTTTTTGTTTCAACAGAGTCATTCATGATTTTTCAGGAAGCTGTGCTCTTGGCGACGTGGTGTACATGCCAGGCGACGAGTTCCCGGGTTCCGAGCCGTGCGAGCGCTGTACGTGCTCGCGCGGCGACGTGCAATGCGCGCGCCAACGGTGCGAGCCGCGGCCTGGCTGCAAGGCGCTGCACCGCCCCGACCACTGCTGCCCCACCTACCAGTGTGGTGAGTACTGCTGGTATATTGAACAAGAAGAGAACACCAAAGCCAAAGTTACATCTCTGACTGGTGTCACTTTATAAGTTTACCTATCGTACCTATATGACAGTATCTGATCGCGTCGTTCCTAGGATAAAACCGTAGTCTGTCATTAGTCTGTTTAAGCAGGAACAACTGACGGAAATAAAAACATATCATATTTCAAACGTAGTCATGTATCATGATAGAATATTATTTACAATCGCTGGACATAAAGAAAGAAAGAATAATATTTATTTGGTAACAGTTCATGAAACAAAAACTGAAATGCAGTGAAAGTGAAGTAAATTAAATTACTTCTTTGGTAACTGTAGTGAATTAATTGGTGCTAAATGTTTTTTTATGCATCATTTCCAGAATGCGAGCAAGAAGGTCGGGTATACGGCAACGGAGAGAAGTTGGTGGACCCTGCAGACCCCTGCAGAGTGTGCTACTGCCAGGGGGGTGAGGTGGTGTGCCGACGCATCGCGTGCTTCGTGCGTGACGACTGCACGCCGCGTCTCGTGCCCGGCCGCTGCTGCCCCGAGTATGACAACTGCCCACTGAGAGGTGAGGACTAGAACTCGAAATAATAATAATCTTTTGGTCGCTCAAGGCCTGAAAAATTCGAAGTTGCCTGATGTTGGATAATTTAAAACTTTTATTTTCCATGTTTTCAGGTGTCACTAGCTTACCGGGCGTGTCCTCTTCAATTTCAAGTGTTTCCACATCTGAAAAAATTGAGTCTCAACCAGTACCACAGAAAGAGATCATCAAACAGAACATCACCATCAAGGAAATTACCCCAGTGTCCGAGATCCCAGTCATTACCGACGTCAAGATCAAAGAGATCCTCCCTTCACCGAGCATTGAAGTAGCTGAATACTCTTCGTCCAAGTCCCCTCTCATCCCTCGAGAGGCTACCTCCGAAAAGAACGCAAAAGATATTGAGTCCAGAACTGAATCTCCCAGCATTATTGAAGTCCATTCCTCGTTACCAGTTATAGTTTCATCACCAGATGCAACACAGTTCACTGATACCACAAACCAAAATGAAGACGTACCTCCATCCAAAATCAGTTTCTCTATGCAAGATTCCACACACAGTGTCGTTTACCCATCGAATGTCCCAATAGTATCGACTATGGGAATTCCGCCTGTGACCCCTGAACCACTACCGGTAGCAACAACCAGAGCACCGATTATTGAAGAGGAAGATTTGGACCATAATCCCGCGTTCCCCCCACTACCAGACGATTTAGCTGTCCTTAGAAATCACGAGGATGAAATAGTACCAGAGCAAGCTGCTGACAACGAGCATGTGTCTAGTCATGACATTACAGTGGCCAGTGCAACTCCGACAGTCGAACCTGAACTTAAAGAAACACTGACAACTACAGCAAAAGATCTTCCAGATACATCAGCTATAATAACAACCACCGAGAACCCTAAAACCTCGACAGAAAGAACAACTGCGCAAGCAGATATCCCGGTCAGCACTGAATCCCCTAATTTTAAAGAAAGTCCAATGCTTAATTTGAGATCGGCAATACCTACAGAAATACTTAATGCGCCCTCAATGGTACCAGAGGAGATAACTGGAGAATCAGAAGAGACAACAACAGTTACCGATATTATAACACATGGAGCGGTCACTACGACTGAAGTGCCAAAAAATTTGGCAGAAATTGTCACCGAAAAAGTAGAAATATCTACTGTTGATGCGAAAACGTCAAGTGAAGTTGTAACGTCGGCACCCGATTTAGAGACCACTACTCTCCATAAGGCAATAGAAACTGAGTTAGAGCCGAGTACTAAGGAACAAGAACAAACGACCAGCTCCATAGCAAAGTCTAATGATGCCACTGAAGTCACCTTGCAGACTGAACTCAGCTCTCTACCTATCGAAACCAGTGATCAGAATCCACCTGAAGTGCCCGAGGATACAACCAATGACAAAGAAATTCCTTCTACCTTAGATCCTTTAGATAATACCTCGAAAATTCCAGCGACAAGTTCGGAAGTTATTACTGTGTCACGATCAGCTTCGAATGAAAACACTGGTTTTGAGAACGTAGAAACGACTGAATTTATTGTGACGTTTGGATCTTCGGAGACAGCGACAGATGCTGTTGAGTTAATCAAAATATCAGCAGAACCTGAGAAGTTTGCAGCAATTATTGAATCAGCAGATGGCAAACATACTAAGGACTTTGCGGACCTTATAAATCTCGTACACGACGTAGCCTCCATCAGCGAGAACGCAGAGCAATCAGACGCCGTGCACCATGTGACAACTGTTGCAAGTATTTCTGATTCTGAGGAGCTTATACCAGTTAACTCGGGATACAAGAGCAAAAACAAAAACTTTAATCAAAATTCCATCACTGAAGTACCTCTCAAGAGTAAAATCCCAAATCCAGTCAACAAACAAAGGGTAGAGATCGAGGACGATGAAGAGAGCGTGACGGACTCGCCACCTCCCTTCGACAAGGTGGAGCCCACCACGCGGCGGCCCATCATCGACAACGTGTCGGATGACATCAACATCGCCGACAACAAGACCGACAAGAAAGACATCGAGATCATCACGCAGTCGTACGTGCCCACCATCAACCACCGACGACCCACCAAAGTGGTGATGAAGAAAAGCAACGAGAAACCGGCATCGTCTGACGAGTCACTCGGGGTGACTGCCTCTGCTGAGACTACCACAGACACTAGCGCCTCCGACGAAGTTCCCTTTAGTGCATCGAGTGAAACTGACGGGAAGGAGAAATTAGCGAGTATCACAACGCACGCACCCATGAGCAGTGCCTTCCCGATCGTTACCACCGCCGCTCCCTCGAGCAGCACTGACGCCGCCACCACGAGTGCCCCCGCGAGCGTCACCGATGCCACAACTACGGTCGCCCCGCCGAGCGCTGCCGACGCAGCGACCACGCCCGCACCCGCGGCTGAGGCGCCGGCCACCACTACCCCGGCGCCTCCGAGTTCGGCGCAGTGAGCGGCCGCGCGGCACGACCCGCATGGAACCTCAGCTAATTAGCATTTTATAGAGAGTAAGTTTCGTTCTTGAAACTGTAAGTTAACGTAGAGGTTATTAGGTTTATAGGCGTATGAGACCCTTTCGGAATCGATCATATTCCTCGTCAATTGATGGCCGGTGGCGGTAGACCCGTCGCCCGTTATCTGTATTTTGTAATGTAAGTAGACAGCCGGTGCCGGCCGGTCAAATTTATGTGTATTAGCTGGACAAATTATTTATAATACTTTAGCGTTAGGGAGCGAGCGTGGCCGGCGCGGCCACAGCCAGCGTTGTGTCAAATTACGGCGAGGCGAGTCGGTGGCTCCTCGCGTTAGCGGATAAGTTATTTATTTGTTTAGTGAGAGATCTTGAGTAGAGTGATCATAAGTAAGCAACCAAGCTAGTCAACATGTGACAGAGCGCGCGCGCCGCCCGGCCGCCGCACCTCGACGCCACGTTGCCATTACTGCTAGCTGTATTTAACGAGAACATGACAAACGCAGACATTAACGTAAGCATTCGCGAATAGATTTAGTTCCTTTAACTTGTGTAAGAACAAACTGTAGCGTCGCACGCGACTGACGAGTGACGACGCGGTATAACACTATATTATAACAAAATTTGGTACAAAACGAATTTGATATTTAGAATATGGTCAACCTTATGAAAAGATAAAATTTAGGTGTAGACGAATTAGAGTTATATGTGATCGCACGTACACTTTATTTATTGCACTTAGTGGCGGTGTATCGCAAGGGATTCTATCTGAAAGCTCAAGCGTGGAGTAAGGATAATTTATTGTAACTACGTACGTTGTAATGCATGTGACGTTTACTTTTGATAGGTTCGTTCGGTTCCCATTGTCTGCTACGGTCGGTTCATTAGTTATGACTCCTGTAAGTGCCCTCGCAGACGGTCCGCCGCCGTGCGTGTCGGTGCGGGGGTCGTGTGCGGGGGCACTATAGTGCGGCTTCTTGCTCCGGAAGACTGTCACTTTTCCCGGGCAATAAGCGCACGTGCTCACTGTATTATTTAATTAATAATTATTGTTTTTTTTACAAATAAAAGAAACCTAGACTGATGAATCGTTTTATTTCTATCATCCAACAACAACCCCAGGTTGAATTTAGATTTCAGATACGTACGGTCCATAGTAGGAACAATACAACATTACTGCCTTCAAAAAACTGAATTATCACATACAATAGGCTGCAGATGTAGATCAGACACTGAAAGATCCAAAACGTGGTAGGTACTTCACGAAGACCCTTAGGCATAGGATGTTTCTAAATACGTGTAGACTCCTGAGGACACAGGTGGGTGACCTCTTTGTTGACAGAAAACCCACGATCCAAAAAGGCATGACTGTGAAGATTAAGATCTGTACTTCCTTATATTGATGATAGATGGCGATACTAACAGACAAAATTCTCATGATTCACATAGATTCACGAACCGTTCTAATGTAATCAGCCCATTAGTGACGAAGGCGATGCTCTCATAATAGACTCATACGTCCCAATATGGCGGCCGTTGCCTCACCGATGCGCATGCGCAGTGGAAGGCCGAGACCCTTGTTAGGAGCACACCTGACCCACTTGCGGACGAGCAGCTTGGTGACAGTACTGAGCATGTAGTTATTGCATGTAGAACAATCTAATGATTTGCTAGTTGTCTTTGGACAGTTGGGAATTGATGTCCAGAAAATGATTTAGTTTTAAAGTCTAAGATAGAGACAGAAACATGTCTAAGCCCCAGCACAAGCTAAGCTAAGCTAAGCTTTGTGGCTGTCCAAAATTATTGTTCATTCATGGAAACATCATCATTATATTCGTTATCTACTGCTGGACTACGGATAACGGATTTTTTACAACCTCCATAATGGACATTCCTTACCTATAATAATATCACAGAGTAAAGAACTACTAACGTGCCACAAAATGGGTCTATCTGTCAATGTCCGGGGCGAACGTTATAGTACGTATTCCATATTCTCTGTTCAGTTAATTCACCTGTATGGTTCTACGCAGACGCCTGCAGTCCAACTTCAGCAATTCTTACTGAGCCGGTTTGTGTAGAACGTTGTTATTTAAGGTATGGCATTATATTACTTATGCCGATAGATACAATTTATCGTTCCCAAGGGAGACATCGGTAATATTTATTTACTGGAACTACTTATATTAGATATGAATAAATTACTCTATTACGTTTCATAGCTACGAATATTCAATAATTTTCATATGTACACTATACACAAATGAGCTATTTGCTCAAAGCAGTATTTACTTGTGTTTGTTTTAAACCATTTTATTTAGCAAACACTTCGTTTGTTCACAAATAGCCGAGCTTCGTTAAACATCGTTGTGTTGGCACAGAGTGACGCACTGTCAACAATAAGTAAACTAAGGTGTTTCACCTTGTTTCTATGTGATTTAAATAAAACTATAGGTTTGACTGATATCAGTGAACTTCGGGGGTGAAAAGTCAAACAGGGATGAATTCAGTGACAAAAGGCGAATAGTGGGAATGGAATTGAAATGAAAAACTTACTCAAGTCCCATTTTAATAGAAATACTATGTTTTGTAACATAAGCCGATAAATATAATCAATCCATCGTCACATAAACATTTTACTTCACTGCTAAACACATCTTCTCCTGTAGTCAGCCGTTACAGCACAGGGTTACACTGAGGTCTCAATCTCATATATGTATCTACAGTTTAATTCGATAAACCAACTAACGACCATGTGCTATGTAGCTTTTTAAGGTTAGTTGTTGGAGAGGCAAATGCTTAAAGTTATCCAGAGTTAGTTTGCACTAATAAATTGATTATGAACACCTCAATTCGTATCTTTTTTATCTTCAGCGCAATAAAAGCCCACATTTAGATAAAAAAGTGAATTGTTTATTATGTCCAAGTTTTGAAAGTTTGCGGTGGACGTGTGAATGTTTGGGTTTCAAAGAGAAAGGACATCTAATTCAGTGACGCAACGCAACGCGTTGTAACATCCATTGATATTGGCATTGATGGTAGCGCAACAGACTCAATTCAATGTCAAATGCTTTGAAGATGGCTTCAAGAGGTTAATAAAAGAAGACACTTCTTTTGATTTAGCAAGATTGTTTTCTATTTAGAAGATCTTCTTTAAGTGATTTGAGAACAGGGTTTTTCAAATCCAAAGATTTGGCCTATACCTACGCATATACATAAATATTTTTAATCTGAATTACTTCATAAATTATTGTTATTATTGCTCAACATGGGAAAGCCCCGTCGGCGTCGTAGTTATAACACAGACTAAACATAAAGATCATAGCTATATTTATTTCAGTTAAGTCCACTTAGAGCTTTAGAGCCTCGTGTACTTACGTGACTGAGACAAAACTTGAAGGTCTAGCAACAATTTAGTCAGGCGCCAGCGCCGCCGTGGAGCAATTGAACATTTATGATCAGCACAATAATGCCTTTAAAACACGTCAATGTTGGTAAAGTGTCCACAAGGCGCGTGCGCCCACGGGGGGCGGGCACAGAAGCATACAATTCACAACTAAACAGGTCCAGAAAATAAAATAATTTAACTGTGAAGAAAAGTGATTAATTAATTCGTTGGAATGAAATGAAATTGTTTATTCTATAAATCGGCTATTGGAATCACTTTTACACGTCATTAAAATACGAGTAAGGTAGATAAGGTCTTCGGCCTTTCCTATCTGACTAATCTGAGAAGATAGGCCGATACAAACTTAGAGGTTGCAGTCTTTTAAAGTCCAGACATAATCTTGGTCAGTGCATATGAGGACCATGTAGATTATTTCGTCATATTGTTATAACGTCAATGCTTATTGTGGTTACACGGTTCGAGCGATAGCGATAGAGAGCAAAATATCCAGACACATCGAATAGAATAAATGCATTGTCAAAATAGTAATAATTTTGTTTGTTGGAAGGTGTAAAGCAATCAATTTCATATATAAAATAAGTGCAATGAATAAATGAAGTTTTCATTACTTATGCAGTGTGCCGCGCCACCCGCTGTCGCCCGCGCTAGTCACTTGACGGTGTTTGTGACGTGTGAAGAGGGCACGGTTACTCAAGCTTGTTGCGCAGACGCAAGCGACCTCTGCCCTCCTTGCCGGCTCGCTCTCTTTGTGAGCACTACCTTACTTTGTACTTGTAGATACATTATACTTTTTATGTTAACGCACAAGTTTTGTTAATTTCGAGATATTCTTCTTTTGAAATATTACCTTTTTAAGGCAATACAGTTCAGTTTATTTTTTTGAAAATGAAGGCCAATAGAGCAAAATGGTTGCGAAAAGTAAGAAACTTAATTTGACCTTGCAGCCGGTGTCTATTTTTTTAATGTCTGTATTTTCCCACGCCTGGGAAAAGGCCCCATTTGTCTTTTAATCGAAATTGTGCCATTTTTGTTTGTTTATTGAATTTCGCAAAACCACAAACTATTTGAAATGCGAAAATTGCTGCCGTAACATTTTACAATTTGAATGAAAATCTCGCAACATAAAATTATGAATGATTAAAATATTAAGAATTTTCGTTGTCGCAATGTCATGTTAATATAGGTAGTCGTGAATTCTTCGATAATCTAGTTATTCTTCTTTATATTCTGGTCATCGCTCTTGCCAAGATGTCTTTGATAGTGGCTGGTGAAGACAAGTCTTTATGTGTGCTCCTAACCAAGTAAGTACCTAAACTTACCACGATTACTTATATTATTATTAGTTCAGTTATATTTTTAGTTAGGTATAATGTTAGTTCTGTTGTTTTTTGTTACTATCACATCGCACATAGACTAGAGAGGTCATTGCGTAACACTGTAACAATTTCAATGCCTTTCATTTTGACAATTCGACAACATTCATTGCGTTATATGTATATAAGGTGCTATAAAAATATCTGCCACGGCTTTAATGAGAGGTAGTATTGTGTTTAAAGATAACAATAGTGAAGAAATTTCGTACCCCGGCACAGTTAAATCAATTTGAGAAAATAAAGTAGTTAAATAAACATTGACTCTACTCTGCATAACGTGGTTCACAAATTACGCGCGAAGTGCACTTCGTCAATGAAAACAACTGCTATCTCTTTCCATCTGTTCTGTGAATGAAAACTGAAATCAGCTGACTAGTTCGTCACTTGCAAATTTATACGTACAATTTTTTGTATGAAAAAAAATATGACACATGATCAATAATTTATCTTTACTATTGTAATCTATAAACACAATACTATCTCCCATTGCAGCCGTGGCAGATATTTTTATAGCACCTTATATTATATTGTCGAGCAAACGAATTTTTCAAACATATTATGAAGCACGGATTAGGAATTTCCTTCAAAATCTTTTGGATTGTGAAAGAAAGTGTGTTACACAATAGGGAATATCCACGTAATTCAAAACTTATTCATTATTTAAATATATAGATTTTATAGGAGTCAAGAAAGAAATTCCATTTTTTTTATAATAAAAAAAAAAAGGATTTTTTAAATATCATATTACAATTCCTTATCTTATGTCATGTTTTTTTAGTGTAACGGAACGCAATCTCAAAACGAGTCGTCTTCCAAAATGCCGGAAGTGATCTAAAAAGGCATGTGAATAAATATATTTTCTTAGTAAATTGCATGAATTCTTACTGAGGTATGTTTGTAAGTGCGATTTCAGCAACAAGCAGTAGTTCAATTTAACTTTTAATACTTTTTTTAAGTTTATATTACTGTCTTTTATGCATTTAGTGAAAAATAAAATACATGCGTATTCACAATTGGGGTACTGAACCAAAACAGGACAGACAGAAAGTATGTAACATCGTACATTTAGATAGTTACAAACGCAAATGTCGACTCTAGCAATAGTAAGACATCTGTAAAAAGATTGCAAACATAATAACCAAGATTATTACGGAAGGCTCAAATTCAGCTGCTGTCTGTAATACGTTATAAAGTATTCAGTTATTAGTATTGTTCTTACGACACGTGGGTTGCGAATGCATCACTGCATTGTCGTTGCGCCATCCAGGCATCCACGGCCGCACAGATTAACATCCACGGCCGCACAGATTAACATCCACGGCCGCACAGATTAACATCCACGGCCGCACAGATTAGAGGATCTCTGTGTGGTGAGTTCATTACACAGTACTTGTTAATTCGTTGCATGTCTGGATCGCAATCATGGCGATGAATATTATAACAATATTTTCTAGGTAATATAAAAATATAGGCACTTGTTGCACCATTTATTGTGCCAACTCGAAGTTCTAATCATTTTGAATAAATTCACTTTAAGTATGTTAAAGTGAGCTTGTTTTAGGTATTGTCTTTTGTATGTTGATGGCGTTGAATGAAAATCATTGGCGTTGTTCCAATGCATTGCAGCCTGCGATTTCGAATTATTTGTCAAGGCCTTTTCTCTCACTTTTAAAGAGTCAGTTGATATTCTTTCAATCCTTAGGGTTTTAAACTCAAACTCAAACCATTTATTTCGAACTAGCTGCTGCCCGCGGCTTCGCCCGCGTGAGTGTCGGAAATTACCCCATACATCCCCATGGGTTTTAAGTATAAATATTGAGTATCGAGTTAATCTGACAGCGCGTTAAAATTCTTCCATACAAACACTGACACCCCCAACCCCCCTTTAGGGGGTAATTTAGAAAAACAAAAAACTACAAACTTAATAATTTATTTTGATAACTATTCGTGCGAAGTTTCATGTTTATTACCTCAACGAATAAGATTTTTCATACAAACTTTCATCCCTTATTTTACCCCCTTAGGGGTTGAATTTCGAAAAATCCTGATACACGTTATTCTTAATTTTTGGGTTTAAGTATAAATATTGAGTTTCGAGTTAACCGGACAGCGCGTTAAAATTCTTCCATACAAACTTTGACACCCCCCTACCGTAGGATAGGATACTTTTCCGGGATAAAAATTACCCAGTGTGGTGCCCAGGATATTAAAGAATAATTATACCAAGTTTCATCGTAATCGAACCTGTAGTTTTTGCGTGATGCCTGAACAAACAGACACACACAAAAAAAAAATTAATCACATTTTTGGGGTCGGTGTCGGTCTAGTAACACCCCCTGCTATTTATTTTTTTGATATTTTCAATGTACAGAATTTTCACTTCTACAGATTTATTATAAGTATAGATAAATCAATTACAGGCACTTTTGAATTGTCAAGCAAAGCCAAGGCATATTATACATTATCAATCTTTTATCGTGTGATCCATGTATTTTTGCCTTCTCAACCTTATAGATTTAAAATTAATATGATGAAATATGAGGGTTGGGCTAGAGGGTATCCTGAATGCTCCACAATTTATTTGTCGAACATCTATTAAAAAAAAATTAGGTTAGGATCGTAAATATTGGCTCCACTGTACTTTTAGGAGGATTCAGATTGTGATTGATCGTATATTACGCAATTAGTCCGCGGGACACAATAGAAGTTTTAGGCCTTTTTTCCTAATTTTTCTGTGGTTTTGTACCACAGAAAACTTGATAATATTTCGGTTACATTATGTTCATATCGATGTGCGATACTGTAAGCCTGTCTTCAGACATTGGTGCAACGTTTAATAAATAAATTAAGTATCACTTTCACATTTCCATAAACAAGTAAATGTACGGATTTTATTACAATGCAAGGATTATACAGAATCATCGATGAGATAATCAATGGAGTGGTAGGTATCTGGTATAAGCTGAATATAAAATAATAAGTAAAATTACCACAACTTGAGAATTTTGACGACTGACCCGGAACATATTTGTAACTGAATTAAGAAATCACAATTGAATCATTCCATGATAATGTAAGTAAGTATATAAATATTTGGTAACTAAAAATTCCATGTAGATGTTTTCTTATGCTTATAATAAAGTTTATATTAATACATATTTTATTATAAACTTTTCGCTGTGATCTAATATCGAAATCGCGATCAAGTCTTGATCTATCAAGTAGACTAACTAGCCCAGCCAACGTTTACATTAAATTAAATAAGTTACGTAAGTATGGTAATAAACTCGACGTGATCAAAGTCACGGCGAACTACTCTACTTGATGTAAACGTGCGAAGTTGCACAAAACTTGGGCACAATAGCGCGCACGCATGCGTGGCTTGCGTGCGAGTTGCGCCGAATCCATAGGAATCGAGCGAATAACTCCGATCTGATGTTATTCGGGTTATGTAAGATATCCGTGGGGTCAGAATAATAAAAAAACGCGTGAACCGGTCTGAATGATCGTTATATTGTATCGATAGGCCAGCCTATTTGTACAGCGGCGCCAAATATATTGGCTTTCCAAAGGCGGTCTTAATTTTGTAAGAGTTGTTTTTATAGTTTTATTTATATTTTTCAAGATGATATTTACATGATTTAAAAACTTAAAGACTTAAAATAACAATTATAATATGCACAAGTATATAAACAAGGAGGGGAAATAATCGTAGGGCATTAAAAAGTTCGTCCGCATTGCTGTCAACAGGAAAAGTGCCCAAAAGACTGGCATTTTTATAGGTATAGGAAGTCTTTTTTCATAGACGAGACCTTACCAGATTAGATTTGATCACCTTAATTTGTTACGAGTTTTATAAACCAGCTTATTCAATAAAATATGGTATTCAGCTGCATCTGGTTAGACTGGAAGCCGACCCCAAAATAGTTGGGAAAATTCAGGCAGATTGTTTCTTTGTATAAACCAGCTTTAAATTCAGAAAATAAGTTTAACAGTTTTGAAATAAGTGTTGTTATTTGGTGAGTTCAGCATTGAATAGAATAGAGTTCTCTTTATTATGTTCACCATACGAATTACAGATTGATTGATGCTCTCGAAGAGTTTATTTCTTCATAATTTCCCTTCCTGAACGTTTAGTTACGAAACTTTAACAATTCCGTCAGCACGTGTAGGGAAGTAATTGTTAGTCTCAACAAAATTAACAACTGTTGTCGTACGGCGCCGACTCTGAGATACATTTGACTAAATTATGCCTTTGTTACGACAAAGTTAAATGCGGAATGGTAAGTACATTGAGAGACGGGAACTTCGAACATGACGAAGAGTTTTGCAATCTTATCTGATTACTGCATGTTCTGATATCTGTTAACGGTTTGTTTTGTTTACGATCTGATTTTTTGAGGAATAAATATTGCGGTTTGAAAGTTTGTTTAGAAAAAATATGTCAAACTTTCATATTAAATACATATTATAGTTTTCTTCAGATAAACGTAGCCTATCTAGATATTGCAAAATCAGCCCTAAATGTAGTGTTTGTGAGGACAGTGTTGAGGGTCCAACACCCTCAGTACTGTCCTCAACAAACACTACATCCACAACAAGACTCTGTAGAAATTGTTGTCAGTAAAATTCTTGTAAAGGACGAAGGAATTTTCAACAGCAAGAAACTACTGTGAAATTGCCATAGGATATCATATTAAGAAAATATTTCTATTTTCGACTCAGATGAACTAGCTTTTACAAATATCTAAATAACGGAAATATAGAAATCTCAAACCAGTTTTGCAAATGCTTCGTGACTTAATTAAATCGGCATCTTTGAATAAAAACTATAAACGTTTCCAAATCTTGATCATATTTTAATAAAGTATTTGCGTACTGAATATCTAGCCAAACATTATTTCCCTCAGACACATAAATCATTTAGAAGAACAAGGTAAAGCAACAAAAAACACCAAGTATATGGTTATGATATAATCGCGACACTCGATAGCTTCCGAGTCAGGAAGCTCGCCGCTAGAACAACTGGTTCAACCAGCAGTAGGGTTGCTAGTGATAGAACTAGACTATATTCTGAAACGATGTCTTGGAAAAGTTCTCGCAAAACCATCATACATTTTATGGGAAACCACTTTCGGAATCCAGTTTTTTTTTTTGTTGATCTACGCGTTCAGAGTCCTTGAAAAATATTTCGAATTTGCGGCCACAAAATGCGTTGTTTGACTGATAGATCATAATGCTAAGAATATAAGGGTAAGAGTAAAAGTCTTAACGCAAACGCGATAGTTACGTTTACTCACTTGCAACCTTACACTAAGGCCTCTGGCAACCCTGGTTTAGGCGGTTAGTATGAGGCAAAGTCGTTACATAAAAGCACATACGTGTATATTACATAAGCAATGAACATTCATATCAATAGAAATAAAGTAAGTATTGAATACACTTACAATAACAATCTCGCGATACACATAATAGCGGCTCCGATGAAAATAAAAATGGAAGGGAAGAAAAGATTAGAGAAAAAGTTATTCATCATAACTACAAGTCGGAAGAGGATATTGAAAGCAGGTCAGTTATGGTAATCGACCAGGACACCGTGCTCGCCGTGGTTTCCAGAAAGGCGACGGTTATGTAAGGTTGGTATAATAGTACATCCGTACTGATAACATCGTAGTACGAACACCTGGTTTCCCGATAGGTTGTACAGGTCAGTGACGTGTTGACATTTAATAACCTAATGTTGTTTTATAGTAATATTTGTAAACGCAAGATGTTGTAGGTTGCTAGTCTGTGGGAGGCGTTGCTCTCTAAATAACACCAATATAACACTAAGCCGCCTCTTGTGTATCAACGCCAATTGGTATTTATAGGAATCCATTAATATTTACTGTTGTCTACGTAGCAGCGTTAACGATGTAACTATTGCCCAGTAAACCTTTCTAAATGTATAAACATCTGTTTCGCTTAGGACGCAATCTATATATACATAAAACATTAGATTCTGAGAGCTTACAAACAACTACATATTTGGTCATAGTTACAAGCGTAGCGGGATCAGTTTGTAGCCCTTCATCGATTACAAAATCCAGAAAAATATTAATAGTTTATGTCTCTGTAGTTAATATCTATATTTTGACAGTGAAGCCAATCTATCTGATAACACAGATATACCATTATCGGTAAGGTGGGGATGACTCGCCCTTAGCGATCATGAACGTGTTAGTTCCATAACTTCTAACTCTTCTAAGCCCTATTATCCCATCATTTCAAGAGATCCCTATAATCTTCTTAACCATCTCATAGGTATATACTACCGGCTCTGAAGCTGATTGGTCCAAAGTTAATAAGCTTTCTATATTTAATGGACACTAAATATCTAAAGTGATTGGAATATATCGTGATCCGGATGTTACTTCGAGTTTGGGGTTTTTTCTGCGTCAATGCTTTAATTCTGAATGTTGACTTAATCCTCTGAGAGATTGGAGCCACTGAAAAAACGGTGGGGTAAGCAAGAGCGATTTTTGAAAATAGCGTGATTGTCCCGGGATATATCGATTGCTTTAACCACAATCGTTTTAATATCATATAATAAATCTGATCGTCCACTGCTGAAAAAGGACTTAGTTACCAATACGATCTTATTAATCGTGGCACTGGAGACGACTCTTATCCCGTGTACCTGTCTATAGAATAGAAGTTACCAAATTCGTTTCACAGGCCCACTTACGTTAGCTAAGCTTTTCTGCAAATTAACAGTGCCAATGGTTGCATCACCTTTTAGCGAGTATTTTAAAAGCATTTACTCACCTTAAAATCGCTTTTTCGGTCATAAAATATAATAACAAAATGCTGAGCTTATCTCGTGGCCACGCATAGATCATCAGGATGGTTGCGCAGGCGCTCCTCGCGGTGAAAGTTGTGCGCGGGGAGGGGGCGCCTATATCAGGCTGCGTATGCTCGCGCGCACCACTCCGCAACCTCACAGGTGAGATATGGACACTTGTACCATAAGTAACAGGGTACAGAAGGCCATACAAGTCGTGGTATCAAGCTCACGCACCAGATCAACGCAATAACTCGCGCAAACGCAACTGCAGTGCTTCCAGATCGTTCTGTTTTGTAAATAGCCATTTATCAGTGATATCCTTGTTATTGTAAGCCTTCTGTACCTTATAATTTAGTGCTAAATAGGACGACAAACCCTTCACTAGTGAAATGTGTTGAAAAAGTGGTAAAAGTGTGTGTTGTACTGATTAGCGACTTTTACGGCGCAAGCGTTGATACGCATCTCGTCCGCGTTCATGTAACTAAGATTTAGGAAGATATCTGTGATTCTAGAAATATCTCAAGTAATTTTTATTTCATATTTTGTGTGTATATAATATTAAGATTCGTGCTGATAAACGAGATCGTAGACTGAAACATCATCAAAGCTCATCTAGCTTCGTCGACAGGGTTTGTTGGCTTGTTTTGTTTAAAAAAACCGCTCCTCTTTAATCATCTTTTTAGTGCTAATTGACAGATATTACAACAATTTAACACCGAAAATATTTATGAAAACTGTAGCTTATATTTTTTATTATGTTCCACAGTTTTTGACGTGTCGTAAACGAAGTTCTCTTCCCCTTCACAATGAAATCCGTGGTGTTGTGCTTGCTGGTGGTGGTGGCTGCCGTGGCCGCGGCGCCGCAGCGGGAGGGAGCCGCCTACACGAGGGAGGCTATCAAGCAGGCCCAGAGCACACACCTCATCCCCAAGGATGCAGAGATCCAGAAGGTAAGGAGGTTCTTACTAGGGCGTAGAAGGATAGTAGATAAACATAGTATTTTCAGATGAGGTGAAAGATAGAGATAATTGATAGAAAAACATTCAGGATTTAAGAATACACTATTGGACAGTTTGAACTTTTGACTCGTTGGATAATTTAGTGTTAACATAATATATTTCAGGGCGGAATGATTTTATGATGGTGTTACTTCTTTCGCATAATTTTGTTAACTATAGATTTTTCACATTTTGGTACTTAATTATTTGGTAATTTATCCTAATTAATATTTAGAGATGTTTTTTTTTAATTCGGATTAGGTATTTACATTCTAATGTACAGTCACGAGATGAACATTTTATTCTAAAAGCTAAAATTTCACGAAATGTTACCAAGTTGTAAACTAAACTTAAGTATGTAAAGCACGGCGCCACTAATACATGCGCGAGCGCATACAAACAATTTATTGTGCTAAGCATCTCATTTACAAAACTGAGACATCTCCACGTTGTTGGATAACTTCCTCATCAATCATTATTCATTCATTTCTGACTGCGGAAGCTGAGGCTGTGGAAATAAGACAATTTGACATTTCAGTATAACAGTTTCTGTAAGAGAAGGTTCAATTCAGGACCTTATAAAGCCCCTGGCAACGGCTCGCTTTATCAATGAAAGGTCATGCCATTTCAGTCTTCATATTCCCCAGCGTACTGAATAATTATTTTTCATCACCAGGTACAAGAAGGTATCGAGCTGGCGGCGTACGAGTCGATCCCTCTGAACCAGAGGATCAACCTGTACGAGATCCTGGGCGACCAGGTGCCTTCCGAGGTTATCAACAACCTGCAGGGACAGATCGACCAGATAGGCCAGGGAGGCCACCACTAATACTTTAGAAACAGTGCTTCACGTAGACGCCAGTAGCGGGTGGAACGACCTAGCTAGATAATATGTGGACAAATTAATGAGCAGACATTATTACAGATTAGATTCATATTGTTTTTCAAAAGGTTACAAATCGGCGATTATGAATGATAATGTATGTCGGCTCGGCTCTGTCGCCACACGAGGCGGTTGCGCAGCCTACCCTGGGCTGTTGCAACCGCTACTGGCCCCACTGAAGACACCGTCGAGTTATATTTTAATTTATTGGTGACGCAAGTCGAGTACGAGACAGTGAATGTGATATTGTGCAACATCACCGTTTTATACGTTTGTAAATAAATAATGTTAAAAAATAAATTGGTCGTGCGATGTCCAACCGGCTCGTTTTGTTTTACGTAACCAGTAGGGACAATGCCGTGACGCGGATGTGATCCGTATCTCGGTTACCTAAGGTGGAAGATCGTGTGATATCACGCCCCGTAGTTTATCGCAGTGAATGACATAATGTATGAGTATTTACTGAATATTCAAAGACTTTCATCTAGGTGAGAAAAATAACGTTTAGATCGGATCTCTATACGGTCTAACGCAAACAGATCGAGCGATAACATTATGGTAATAGGAGTCAGAGTAAATAATAATGTTGCCACGAATTCCTGCTAAATCTGCGATATCAATGACACTTCTAAGGTCAATATATTCATAATGGCTAAATAATCATACAAACATCATAAAGCAAGTTCATATTTTAATAAAATATCTCAAGACTGGTGAGCATTTACGTGTCATTAGTAGGAATTATGTTTAAATTATCAAAAATATTATTGCTACTTTTAAAATTTTATTCGCGGAATAAGCCTTCTCTTCCGAATAAATTTTGAATTTTTGACAGTTTCTCCATACAAAAACTGTCAGAAGTAAATCTTATTCCGTGGATAAAATTTATTCCTGTTTGGTCAAATCTGCCCTTACTCTTTCAGGCAGGCGTCTGCTTGACCTAGCGCTCGCATTAGCTCAAGCGACTCACCAGAGGACCCGGACAAGTGGCATTGGCTTTCAGTGTTTCGTATTTCTACAAAGACTTTCAGCAGGATTGACATTTAAAAGCATTTGGATAGCTTATGGCAATCCATGCATTTGTGTCTTTTCACCACCTTGTCTTTGTCCCTTGTCCTTTCACTTAAGTTTGTCAATGCGTATAGACAGTGGCTCTAGCAACTGACACTTGTCAGTAATCCTAATGATCAATCCAAAAACCACTGTTTCTTATTTTAACGAGCATGTCAATTCCACTTAATTAAAAGCGAATCAATTGTAAAATTGGTTCAAGCCATTCACGCATGCTACGGATTATAAATGAGGCTCATGAAATAAGATCACGTATTTACATGCGGTAGTGGGGTGCGTCCCTGCAGACTGGACAAGCTTTACTGCTTTACTAAACAATACCTGTAGTGAAGTGACAGTGTCGTTATTACAGGCTCTAGTGATTTTAATATACCTCCAGTAGTACAGTTGAATTAAAATTTTGTGGAAAAAAGTTGGACAGCCCAGCGAGGTATTCTTATACAAATAAATAAACAGCTATATTGCAATGTCAACTTATTTAAATTGGTGAATAGTAAAATAAGAGCCAAAATAAAACTTATCTTAGTAGCGACATATAAATCAGCTTAGTATTCATTAATTATAGCTTTCTATACACATACCTACATGTCATTTTGAATATGACTTTACTACTAAGAACTTTCTAAATGTTTGAGCTGAAAACCTAATGGTTTGTCATTTATTAGATTTGGTCGGACATCATTAAAGAAAGCGTCCCAGTAGTCTGCATAACGTCAGGCGAAGCCCCCGCTGAGAGTAGTACCTGAAGAAGACTGTTGCGAGTGTACCTATACATCTTTGCTTGATATTCTTGCAGTTTTTGCTGAATAATAAAAAAATAAAAATGTTTATTTCAATTAAATAAATATTAAATTATATAAATTTATTTAATTTAATATTATTGTACAATTAATCAAATAAACTCATTAAAACTATAAAACATTAAATAAAGCTTTAACATCCGTGATTTGGATGCTTGTGTTAGATGACTCTTGAATGTCCAGAATAACATTCCGGTAGTTGCTGTGCTCGATGGGCATCCCAAAACCCAAAACGACACTCGCGGAGATGAAATATGCAAGATTGTTTTATTAGGATTGGGCTTGAGTCAGTTATCCAGGTAGTACGTGGCTTAGTCGCCAAGAGCGTCTGACACGTGGACGTCAACCTCCTCAAAGATGGTGGCTTTGGAGGGCAAGGTCGTATTTATTTATGGAAAGTTGACGCTCACAATAAACAGATAGGTAGCTTCTTTATATACGTAATAATACATTAAAATAATGACGCCCTAAGATTATGAGGTAAACATAGTTTCATAATACATTATCTATCTGCGCTTTTATTATGTTACGTCAAAGTCATAAACCACTTCTCGGACTTCGATCTGGATGAATATCATAAAACTGACCAGTTTTAATATTGTGCAGATAAACGTATTATTATTCAGTTGGCCATGGGTACCTACTACGAATCACATCAGCAGCAATAGGTATGTTGTAAATTATTTATATTGTACAGAAATGTTCATTTGAAAGTTACCGTTAAATTATGGTAGTCTTGTAAGTATCGCCTTGTTAATATTCCAGTAAGTGGTGTCCAATCACTGGAAGCTATTTAAATAGCGTGACATTTAGCGAGCGCATTCGATTGGTTCACCGTGCCTTCTCCGGTAACTAGAACATTTTTGACCACATACCAAATGCCTTTTCCGTATATGGAAATAATAACTAGCTCCTAAAGTTTGAAGAAAAGTTTCCCAGAATTAGGGTTCGGTTGGAACTTATAAGTTCGAAAGAAGAAGAGCATAGTTTTCCAACTGGATATAAAGAGTTTCTAGGATGTACGTGGGCACGTCGCTAGCCCTGTTGACTGGTGTTTGTTTCGCAGATTGGGTTCCAAAGGTCTTTTCAGCCAAAATCAGCAGCAGATTGAGTTTAACAAGACGGCAATTATTCCCGTATTAAAAAAATGTTCGCATTCTAATCTCAGTATACATTTATTTGAATAATATCTCATATTTTCATACATTTTTAGCAATTTTTTAAAATTGATTGTCGCTAAGATGAGATTGTGACTAGATTTTAATTGTTTTTTATTACGGGAATGCCCGGGCCTACTGACCGACAAGAATATAAACAATAGGCATAACTAAGTACCAGAACTTTAAGTATTACAATCAACAGTCCATTGGCTGACTTATTCATATGGAGGCATTATAATTTATAGCAGTTGCCTTCCCGCCATAGCTAACGTAACCTATCGCGGAACTGAAAGCTCACCGCCCGGCAAAGTTCATCACATTTCATAATGATACGGTAACACTAATGTTGCAGTGCGGCCATATTACATAGTCACGTCATACTGTAAGTACTCGGGAAATGGATTACTTATTGACCAAAGCAAAATGTAGATAGAACTATTTGCTAGGTGGTACAAAACTAGCATACTACACACTACCCGGGAATTTGATTCGTATGGTCTCAGCCCAGCGCTGAGCTTACCCCAACATACTACTCGTTTGTCTAATGAAGCTAAGCATTTATCGTTAAAAATATCATTTCTTGGGGTAAGGTAGGTAATTTGAAAACCAAGATGAAAACATTATTTAAATACTTTTAAATAGTAGGTACTGAAAATTATTTCATACTGATAACAAGTGCTAAATCTAGGGGTTGTACTACTAAATCTTCTTCTAAGCGTGTCGATGGCTACTGATTTATATTATACTAATCACGTATTATATTTACTTATGTTGTGATCACGTAGGTATACATTAATAATTATTATACTCTTTTTTTTTTTTTTCCTTCATTAATGATGCTGTAAAGCACGGTAGGTAGTCTTGCAAGATTCTTGGCTTCAATTAATTTTATTACTGTCGTCACTGGTTAGTCTGGTTTCCACCAATTATATGGGAATCACAAACACACCAATGAGGTTTTTGACCCAAGTTTTATTACTTTGCCTTCTAAACATTTTTATTTGGTAGGTACCTATATAATATATTTAGATACAGGTTATCTATTATCTAGTGGAAACCTGTATCGATTAGAGAAAAAAAAAACGAAATTAGATTATGTTTAAACGTTAAATAATTTATTTACAGATTCAAAAAGTCTAGCCGAAGACTTTTATGTCTAAATAAAATTATAAGTAACCACAACGTAATCAAATATTTTGTTTTTAATATATTGACTTCTCGAGTTTTATGATATCAAAATGACTGAATGATGCAATAAACTCATAGGTAACGTAATTAAACAGTCATCATAGATATTACATATGGAGTGTGGGTCGCAAAAGGTAATAAATAAATATAATTGATCGTAGCAACGGCTTCTAATAACATAATTAACTGTTACATCGCACATGGACTCATAATCACCGGGTTACTGTGTTTATCTGAACTTCGGCAATTAATGCGACTTAATTACGTAAACGTCGCAGTTATCGCGTGAGGGGCAGGAAGACCCCTCCCTCTAATTTAAAGGCATGTGGTTTGTTTAAGTCCGCAAACATTACGTTGTTACAAATGCTCTACGATGTAGTAGTTGCTGGCAGTGCAAAAAATATTTTATCGTAATCACCACACTTAGCAAATGTACATGACTATATATCTATAGTACATGTTATAAATTAAAGTCACTTTTCGTGTCTGTCTGTGTACCGGACGGGTGTGATCGCTGGACGCTAAGATCAGGGGCCTGAGTCTACTAATTTATAAACGTCACAATGGTGTCATAATGGTTAGTTTTTGACAGATTTGCCATATAAAAACTGTCAAAAACTAGCCATTATGACACCATTGTGACGTTTATAAATTAGTAGACTTAGGCCCCTGGTAGTTTGTAAGGCTATCTCTTAATCTAGAAGGCTAGGCTTCTTCTTAATCTAGAAGCTATATATCATATCGCGCTTGTGATATATCACGAGATGCGCAAAAATATCACCTTACCAGTGAGGTTTCTTCCTACCCAGTGGCGGTGTAGGGTGGATTGGCCCCTCAGGCGGTTTTGTATCGAGCACTTCTACTTAAAATAAAACACCAATACTAAACATGCTTACGAGACTTTAATTTACTAAAAACTTCGATAACACTGTCAAAATTGACGTTCCTGTCTCTTTCAATCGATAAAATGGAAAGATTGGTTATTCGCGCGTTCTGATTCTGATTCTCATTGTGGACCTTATGTAAGGTTTTATTAATTTCAACTTGAAAAAACTTCTTTCACAAGAAGCCACCGAAATACAAATTGTTAAAAGTTTCAGAATAGGCCCATTTTATAATGAATCTGAGAAGCTCCAATGTACTCCATTGAACCGCTTCTTGGGCGGAAATGTTGGCGGCCGCCATAAGGCGCCTCAATCGTAAAATCTCCAACACGATGTCCTCCTCTGCTGAAAATTCATCGTAAAATTTTAACAGGTTTGGAATTCCACGAAGATCTTCTGGTGATGCTACCAACGTTTTAGGCTGAATATTATAGAGGGAGAGTTTGTGCGCATTCTTTGGCTGTACGAGTGAGTTGTCGTTGACTCTCCTTGGTGCTTGCCACCCCGGGTGGACCGCCCCCTTCACCGCCACTGATTCTACCTATTCCCGCTGAAAAGATATTTTAGCAATAACGGCATTCATATAACAATTAACTATTTGCATGTCATTTTACTGGAAAAGTACTGAACCGATTCCCACCATACAAAAAGAAACCTCAAGCTGGTATATCCCCAGAGAAATCTGGTATTTTAAATTTTGTCCATAAATTTTTCAGCCCAAAATGGGCCTCTTAGGTTGTATAAGCTAAGGGTGTGTATATGTATGTATATGAATACATTTTAATATTAAAGTTACAAATAATAAGAGAGATTCGTTTTGTTGAAAAGGACACAATAAGAATATTGGAAGATGCTACTCCTCTTAGTGCAATCCAGCATTGCTTTAAAAAAAATGCAACCCCAAGCAACAATGCTCTGTGTCATCTTATGTCCTCACATGATTGTTAGGTACATTGCACTGTAACAATGTCAAAATCAACCTTAACTTTCGAAAAATCATAACCATCAAGATCAATGTCGTTATCTCGCTTTAAGGCTCCCCTAAACAGGCGCGACGCGACAGCGCGATGCGACTTTAACAGTACAATTTCTAAGAAAACTTCACGGTGGAACAATCACCGGTGTCGCGTCGCGCGACAGGTCGCGCCAGTATGCACGAGCCTTTACGCTGCATGTGTACTTAAGTAGCGACTCCTGCTACTCTGTGTAGTTTCGGGATAAGAAGCGACACCCTTTTCACGTCTAGCGCAGCAAAAGGGAGAGCTTCAGCAGATCTTGGTGGCGTAGCAGTTGGCAGTTTGGCACTGCTATACGCTCATGATGATTTCTTAGTAACGACTTCGTCAACTCATCCCAAAACGGTAACGGTCCCGTCTGCGGTCCGTACGTGCGTCGTTCTGGGTCGAGTATTACGATAACATGATATTACACCACGCAGCAGGCGCCGGACGAATAGCAATCATTCATACTGCGTCACGACTAGAAAGTATGGCGTTTGATGTGCTCATGATTAGCACGTGCTTCTGAGTGCTGGAGAATTTTCTGGAAGATCTATCTATGCAGAGAAATCGACATGGGCTCAGTTTTGTGGCATGTTATACCTAATGCCTTTATTTTAGATCAGAAACATCAAAGAGATACCTTTGTTATTTTAGTTCTGACTGAAATCATAAAAAGAGCTAGCAGGATATGTGCCGTGCCAAACATCAGATAAGACGGAACACGGCATAGCAAATGGCTGTTGCACTTTACGTGTAGTGGGTTCGATTCCTGCACGAAACAAATGCTTGTATGGTGCACAGATCATTTGGCCAGCTCCGTCTGTTTTTTTTGTGTTGATGCAAAAGAAATTCCTAAGTAGATTAAACATTTTTTTATAATAATACAGAAAGTATGTTTCTTATTATTGTGATTCCATTCTCACTGACTTTTACCGCGCAAACATTTTTTTTAAAGAATTTATTTAGGTATGTGGCTCCACCTTTCTGTTTTTGTTTGCAGCGTTATGAAGAAGGTTGAGGTTACATTATAGCGTTGTACGTGTCACTACATAGATGGCGTTACTTGAAGTAAAAATCAGTCTTTAATTGATTTTCTTTTTTTCATTTCTTCCCACAAATAAGAAAACATATACTGGCTGTAAAGAAATCAGTTCGAGTTATGAAACAAAAAAATATAAATATTTCGCTTGCAAATAGAGCTGTTTACAGTACCTAAAGAAGAAACGAATAAACACATATTAGCGCGTGAAAAATTATCATTGTTCGTCATTGATTGTGGAATTAATAATTAATTTACTTAGTTTGAATTTCCGCACATTATTTGAAAAAAAATTCTATACAAGTCATGGCTGAAACCAGGCATTCATGGGCTCCGGTTTGTTCCGGCCCACATTTTCACGATCGTCCATCAATGCCCTTGTTGCAGGCCGCAACTGTAATATACATATTAGTGTTTAAAGTAAAGTTTGTGTTAACAATTAGGAGTGTTTAACAAAAATCCAGTGTGAAAACTCACCACGAGAAAATTAACAAGATGCAGATCGGTCCGATGTCACAGTGCATGGCGTTAGCAGTTAATTTGCTCACACGGTAAGTGCTCGTTAATTATGTTAATTGTCGGCGAGCGACATTCACGATGCACTGCCAGATCCGTTACACACATTATACGCGTTATGATACTGACATTATGCCACTTATCAGGTTACGTCAACGTAAAATGTCTTGAAGAATAATTACTTATGTAGTTTACTTTACTACTATCCATGGTAAATGTTTATCTCACTATTTAACTATTGGTGCGCGATGGACGTTGTCCTTTTCTGATCTCAGGAAACTATATTCTGAAGGAGAACAAGCTAAACGATAAACAAAGTGAACTGAACCCGGCTAGGAGACCCACTGGTGATCTCTTTTTAGCATTGGCTTGAAACAAACTGTTCTTGCCTCTGCAAGCATGCCTGCCTGAGGCATGACGGCAACAGGGCAGCGCCAACAACATCCTTAAACTAATACTGTACCTGTTGAATACGTTACACTTCAAATTCTCTAAGCTTGTATTTGATACAAAGACTGTATTTAACCCTTCACAAGGTAGTGACAACTCTTTTGTCACCGTGATTTTTATTATACGGAAACAACAACCAAATATAAGAAATAGGTATATAGGACGGAAGTTGTGTACCAAAGGTTTTTCTGAGTGTTCCACGTAATCATAAACCAACTATGTACTTCAAAGCTCGGCAAATCATGAGAACTGAACTATTACAAAGTAGAAACTGTACAGAACCGACAGATTCCATTTGATTATCAAAGAATTTAGCAAAAACCAATTTAATCCACATAAAGAAGTGAGCAAATAATGACGCGGTACGAATAACTTGTAGAGTTCTTGAAATCATCCACAAAGACACGCGACACTTAATTTAATAGGTACTAAGTATAAGATTACTAAGTGAGTTAAATATTTCAACGCGCTTTTTGCCGTTTAGGTGATCTTAATTGGTGGTTGGTTAGAATGTAGCAGATCGCGGCCGACTCGCTGGAACTAACGGTCGGGCGGGGCGGTGCGGCGCGGCGGCGCCGTGTGTGGCCAGCCTTGCGCTTTTAATAAAAACAAAAAAACTGTATTCTTTTTAATGGTTCCCATTTGACGCACCGGGTGTGAGGATGGCAGGGATTCTTGTACTGCTTGCGGTATAGTCGGGTATAGTGCGGGCGTATTCGTACGTACATATGTGGGCAAACTCTTTAGTTAAAAATTAATTGTGAAACTGCTGGTAGCAGTTTGCATATTATGATGTTAGTAGTTTTCTAAATTGTTTAATTGATCATAGCCGCACTAGATGTTAATCAGATATTTTTATTTGATCCTAGTGTCCCGCTCCAGGTTTGCTAGGTTTTTACGACTTGACAAAACATCTAATTTCTATATTATAATATGTAACTTTAATATACCTAATTGTATTTTGACCGTCATTAACTTTTCGGAATAAATGCCCTAAAAATTATGATAAAAACTACATAAAATCATCAAAATCAAAATCCATTGTGTACTGTCGAAGAATGTATATATTAAGTAAAGATCTACATAATATATTATGTCTTGTGAACCTAAGGGTCCGATGATGGTCACACCACAACGATAACACGTGGACAGGCGCTAATTTGTATGAAAATTAATAGTTTATTCACACGGACCACAACGAACATTTGTACTGGAAGCCGACCCCAACATGATTGGGAAAAGGCTAGGCAGAATTAATGATTAGTCACATTTGTCACATTTGCGCATTTGTCGCTGCGATGTGGTGTGGTTGTGGTACTTGTGATCGGGCCCTAACAACAGCCTTGCCAGCCTGCCAGTCTTGCAACTCACAAGCAATCAAACTTTTAAGTTTTGCTAACAATCTTCTACCTCCCTTTTATCTCTCCATATGTTAAGCTATTATGTTCTTCCGATATCCGACTCTTCCATAGAAGATGAGCCTTGATACGTTGCTGAGTATCGCCTATGAACTGGGTGTACTACCTACTACTGTTGGGTTGAACTAGGTATGTGATTGCGGCCCGCATCAGACAATACCTAACCAGTCGTGTACACCACGGTTAACTATACGTTATCAGTACTTTCACCATCGTTATTGGACATATCTATACCTAAGTAGATACCTGGTTCTATATTATGTAAGTTCAATTGTGCAAGCATGAAGATTATACGCAAATTGTTTTGATTTCGTTGCGTTATAAGTAGGTACAAGATGTAATTGAAATAATGGTCATTGTTCTCATCAATTTGAACAACTTGTACTATAGGGCCAACACTGAAATCGCGGAAAAACAAAACAGCTGCTTCATACATGTTCGCATAACACGACAAAATGTTCGAAACAGCTGATTTCAATAATATATTTTAAATATAATTCAACACATTACTGAGGTGATGAACTTCAGTGTGGCTGTAGGCTTGCACCAAGGGTCGGCTTTAAGTCCTTATTTCCCTACATTTTACTCGAGAGCATACAAATAATAGTGCTTCAACTGCTGACTTCACGGGCGCTTCTATCGGGCTCTTCACGAGCCCGGTGTAGATTTCTTACGTCCGTATCCTGACTACCTATCGGAGACCTTTTCGGGGAAAATGAAGGTTTCGTCTGTGCAATTATGAACGAAGTTACCTTAACGAATAACTACCGGAGACATATTATGAAGGATGGGACGATTCACGTGTGTCGGGCATGCCACCGTCCGGGTGAGTCCATCAGACATATTATCTCTGGTTGTTCGCGTCTGGCTAACGGCGAGTACTTGCACAGGCATAACCAAGTGGCCAGGATTATTCACCAGCAACTTGCTTTGAAATATAAACTTGTGGACTTTGAGGTACCGTACTACAAGTATGTGCCCGTCACAGTTCTCGAAAATAACCATATTACGTTGTACTGGTATCGGTCTATCATTCCTGACAGGACTATTGTAGCCAATAAGCCTGATATAGTGGTGATAGATCGATTAGCGCGTCGCGCAATGATAATCGATGTTACCATCCCACATGACGAGAACCTCGTGAAAGCTGAGAAAGCGAAACAAATAAAATATCTAGACTTAGCACACGAGATTGTTCACATGTGGAACGTGAGCTCGGCTCTCATTGTGCCCATAATCGTAACGGCCAATGGCCTGATGGCCGAAAGCCTCGAGCAACATCTCTCGAGGCTCTCGTTAGGCGGTTGGATCAAGGTCCTGATTCAGAAGGCATTACTCCTCGATACGGCTCGCATTGTGAGGAGGTTCCTGTCTCTGCAGCCCTAACCACCGCAGCTAGGACCCTGCTACCGACACCGGCGGAACACTATTTTTTATATTTTTAAATGTTTTTATTATTTTTCCTAATATTTAAAAATGGTAAAAGGTTACATATACATGAAATAAAGGAAATAATAATAATATTTCTACGGCTTTATTTCACAAAAATGTCTTCCAAGTGGCCTGCTAAAATGCCAAGGGTTTCAGAATCTGAACCTTTTTGTTGTAATTTTTATTGTAGTAATAGTTATTTACTGAATATTTTTACTTCTTTTAACGGTTTTTATTATAGTATATTATTTTGAGCCACATTTATCATAGCCGTACCTGAATACGGAACAGTATTTCCTCTTGACGATTTTTCACTGTTAAGACTTTTACAATACGACATACAAGGAGCTTTCATATGAATGTTACAATGTAAGGATGTCGTGTAGTGTCCCATGTTCTGGCCACAGGGCACCGCGTTGCCTGGGAGCGCTCGGTTTTTGTGGCGAGAGCAAGCCGCGCGCGCTCACGTACCGCAGCCTCCCTGGAAATAAGCTAATTACCGACACATACTCAATTATACTCATCGTGCCACTCCGAGCCGCACCGAGCCGCTTCGAGCCGCCCTGAGAAGCTGCGAACTTGACCGGATGGAAAAAATAAAAACACTACCTTTGAGAGAAGAAAGTCCTGCTGGTCGTGTAATATTCGATTAGGGTAAATTACTAATATTGTTAGTGTTATTTAATTATATTATGCATAACATTTTCAGTTGGTAATACCACTATGACAAACTAACACTGTGGCTGAAGTCGTTGCATGTTATCGCATTCAAGAACACTGAACGAGACATAATAGAAGTGTTACTGTTATATCTATACTGTATAGCTAAGAAGCGACCCTCAGTGTTAAGAACATACTGTTCTGATCGTAATAAGTAAAAAACCGGTGTACCACTGCTTCTAGTTTCTTGATCGTTTTTTTTAATTTCAAAGTTAATGGGAGAATAAAGAATACATCAAATGAATAGATCAATAATTATTGACGTTGCGTCACCTGTACTAACTCATAATAGTAATTGTACGAAGCATGAGATAATCTAGCACACTACTATATCCAATCCCTTTTCATAAACAATGACTCACGGAATACTCTGTGTGAAAATAAATGAATACCTACTTGCTTAGTTCAAGTCGGTATGTACTGTCTCTATTCTGAATATTAGCCATTATCATTTTGTAAAAATGATTGTTTTGACAAAGAACTTCAAAACGTTGACCAAAAGTTGCAGGTTGAGTTGAAGATTAGACCAAAGTCTTACAAGTTATGCTGACACGAAAAATAATAAAAGTGTTCACAATTACCCCACTGTAGACCCTTGGTTTCGTATAAGTTGGTTAACGTTTTTTATTTAGGGTTTTTTTTATTTTATTTCAGTTATTCGATGTCTGACTCGAGTAAACCACAAGTGCCAATGTTTAAAATAACAGTGTTTTTAACAGGAAATTAGAAAGTGCTGCATCATCGGTCATCACTTGAAGATAATATTGTAAAGTTCTAATTATTAGGAACGAGGAAGAAGTAACGTTTTTGCAGAAAACCTTACACTTTGACTAAGAAGTATAAGAACAGTTATTCTGTTTACACAATGTTTATGGTAATAATGTGAAATAAAAACGGGTGTTAGGTAACTGCGTGTGTCCGTGGCGTTAACCTCAAATTTTTGATTGATTGATTAACCAACATCCTAGCAGCCACCACCTGCTGATAGATATGATGCTGCTATTACTGTGATACTATGTTTGGGGGCATACCTTCCTATTCATCTAGATTTGGATGTATATCATCCCTCATGAAATTGGATTTCGAATCTGACAACTAGTCTAGCAGTTTTATGGAACTAGGTATATTTTGTCTATCTAAGCAATTATTTTGTTTAGCGAGTAATTTAAGTTAAATCAAGCTATGTAAATAGCTTAATTTAACTTAAATTACTCGCTAACACACACAGCAATATTGTTGCAGCGACTATTGTTTTATTTTTGTTTTTTTGTATCACTTGTTTTCAGAACTTTTAAAACGTGTAGAATGGTATGGGTTACATGTCTGTTAATCTTAGTTTAATTATTTCTCTGTATTTTGTAGCATGTAACTGTTTTTGTCCCGAATAAAAAAATAAAAATAAAATAGTCCAAGGAAGTTGTCGGATTACAAACTTCTGCGTAACAACTGTCTTAGTATTAGCCTGGAAACTATAAAGAAACCAACAGTGTCTCGCGAGCAAGCACAATACAACAAAGCCTTAAAAACGCATTTGTGTCCAGTCTCTTGTAAATGTTAAGCAACTGTAACGTATAACGCGACCGTGTGATAGTATTGACCCAAGTTCCCACTGTGAGTGGTCTGTGCAAATACGCGCAAGCCAACATGGCCAAGTGTGGCAAAAAGGCGGAAAAGTACGGCGGCTTGTCTGTCAGAGCTGCAACCAGCTGCGGGCTACCGGTCGACGAGGACACCCGACTGCCTGGGTCGTTGACATCTGATGAGGGACGAATGGCGAGACAGGGTGCCGCAGGGACTCATTTCGAGCATCGGGCACTTTGGGCACGGTGTTCCTAACAGATTCCGGTTGCTGGATTAATTTTATCCTGGCCAGTGATAATGCGAAACGAATGCTCATCGTTTTATACTGTCTTTGATTACTCGGTTTCGTTCAATTCGATCAGCTAATTTCAAAGGAAGGAATTCTAGAAGACAGAACATTTTGGCGAGTGTTCTCTCATGAAATAATTAAGTTGGGCACAGTCCTGAAGTCCTGATATGCTTTGGTATAATATGTTAACCCCTATCCCAATATGATTAAGGATTATATACCTATAATATCACGTCAATTGATGAAATTTTAATAAGGAGATTAAAAACCCAGCAACATTCTACTAAAGTGATTATTTGTAAATAAATGACTACTTACAAAAAGTGTAGTATTGTCCTTAACCCTCATATCTAATTTCATCCACGATGATTCAAGCTCCAAAACCTGACCTCCAAATATCGGTAAAGGATGTAAAGTAATGATAATGATGGTAAAGAACAATTAATTGCGAGCAGCGCTAGGACGCGTCGTTCATGACGCGCAGCCTGCGGCGGGCGGCGATGTGGGCGCCCTGCAGCCTTACTAACATCTAGAGATGTAATGTAAGTTGAAATCTCTTTCATCACAAGCAGTTACTGAAAGCCTTCTTCTTCATTTTATTATTTTTTATCTAATCTCCTTCAACTGCTGAGCTGAGTCACAAAGACGCGGGACATCGCACATGCATAACAAATTGAGGTTTTCCAAAATCTTTCGACTATTACGTTATAACGTCTTCATTGACGTGTCTTCTTACGAGCAGCGTTGCTTTATTCCTGGTTTGTCTAAAATACAGATTTGGGGGAACTTCAGATAACTTTAGGAATATAGATATAGATTTTCTGTTTTGCTATTGTTTCTGAGATTGTTTGTTTGCAGTTTTAAAAATGGTCAGCGCACTGATCATCAGCACCGCGTGGCATTGGCCACCATCATTCTGTTTGCCTATTATAATTTCTTTCTCTCTGTAGTCTGCAGGCCATTTTCTTCGATTGTAAACCTACAAAGGCTTTCCACATTAGACGGAGGTCCCTTTGGCTTACAACATGAATCTGGAGATGAGGAAACGAAATCAATTGCACTAGCTTTGAGATCAATGATCCAGATTTAATTGATATAAGACAAATTAAATATAAGGTTCCGTATTTTATAAGTTCCTGTGGAACCCTAGGCTTCCCATTCTTCACGAGAGGTGTCACCTCTACACATTCTTAAGATAATTGCGTGGTATGCGTGCGCCTGCGCGCCGGCGGTGCTCGGTCGCGGCATCTTCGCCAGTGCAGTGCTGTGCGTCGCCGCTGTCGCCCGCCAGCATGACTCCCGCGCTCCTCGTGCTCGCCGCCGCCGCGCTGCTCGTCTGCGCGCGCGCAGGTCCTTTGTACCGCCATGCAAATCCACCGGTCGACGACCCCAGTGATATATGCGAACGATTTACCGCCCAGTTTACCTTTTATTGCCTTTTCTATTAATTTGAACAGATTTGGTTCTGATATGGTCACAGTTGATTCAGATAATTGATGAATGGTTCCTAAGTTTGAGTTGTTTATGTTTTGATTAACGTGTTTTGGATAGGCAAAGCTCATGTGTTTGCTCAGCGGTTTTAGATGTGAAGCTAAAGTTAACCTTATGGCTTATCGTTTAATTAACGAATTACGTTTCAATTTTTTCTTGTAAATATTAGCTCAAACTCATTCAATTTTAAACAAAATCGTAAAATATATTTTCAAACGATTCAACGAAATAATTTCGCGTCCTATCTTATAAAATTTGCATAATTTAACATAAACCTGTCTTCAGTACCTTCCCTGATATATAATTTGAGAAGATTTTATCTCGACGCTAATTTTTGACATCCGCAAATAAAAAGCTTTACATCGTCTTAACGAAGAGTTCAACGCGCGATTGAGAGTGTGCTTTGAACTGTACTTCAGTTGAGTGCTAAACACGTGTTTTTGGTACATACTGTGTTAGTTATTGACAAATGGTAATTGAAAACTTTTTACGACATGTGGCAACTAATTCTGGTAGTTGAACAATAAACTATTCGTTAATAATTTACCAAATATTCCATTCACGATTTGGAATTAAAATCGAGAATTGTTTATCTAATTGCTTTGTAATCATTTAACCCCTGTTTCATGGGTATTAATATCGCAACTACTTCGTAGTTACTATACATTTTGCAACTCCTTACAATTTTAGTCAAATTGTATGTGTTTGTTTCGTAGTAAGTAATGTATGTAACTACTGTTATTCATAATGAAGTGCTACAGATACCGGCACGTCACTTTCGTGCGGCACTGTGTCACTGGAGCAGGCACAATGGAGCCAGGACTACTCATTAGCATTATAAAGCCACAATACAGTCACATGAGCCGCCTCCAGTTTGAACATCTCATGTGTGATGAGTTTGTTGTAGTTCCTGGTAATGACTTGTTTAAGATAAAAGATGTGGAATTAATATAATTATTGAAGATTATTCGGTACCATAATTACATTACCTCTCGGTTCCTGAATTGAGGATTGGAAGTTGTCGAACTGTTCTTGTGTAGAGCGCGAAATTTCTTACGTTTTTTTGGAAATTAATTTTGGATTTCGCGCGCTTTTACCTTAAGTGCCTAATGTTAATGTTTGACAAGGTCTCAACTTCAGTGGTTACATTTTAATCTACGACTTTTCTTAAATTTTCTGTCTTCTTGTGAATTTCCAACGTAACGAACAAACAGTAACGTTATTAATTAAAGTAATCGGTGTTGTCCTTGAACGGGTCACCTTGCAGACCAGTTTGGCAGGCTTTGTCATTCACAGAATTTTCTCTCAAAGTCAAAGTCTCCAAACATTTGAGTAAGAGTCGGCATGCGAGGTCACATGTGAGACTAAAGTTTTTAACATTTGTGTGCTCCATTGTTAGCAAGTTTTTTTTGTTTTGGAAACCGGAATACGAATATATAAAAAAAAAAAATAGGTATCTCCAAAACTAAAGAATCAAGTAGCTGCTCAGTAATCAGAATTGTTTACCCAATGTTAAGAATATTACATAAGACGAAATAGCATTGGAGCTCGGCCATGTATTGATATTTGTCTCTAATGTTAATCTACTGTCTTATTACCAATCTAAATTACAGATAAGCAAATACATCGTCTCAAACAGTTAAATGGTTCAGTGAAGGCTCCTGCAGACAGGCTAGGTAGTCTACTCTCTAACTCTGTCAACGAAGATACTGGCCCGTCCGAAAGTAGATGACTGGTCAAAACAAGTGTCAAATTAAATTTTTCGGACGAGCAAATATATCGGGAATAGTGACAACTATCAAATATATCGGGAGTAGTGACCACTATCAAATATATCGGGAATAGTGACAACTATCAAATATATCGGGAGTAGTGACCACTATCAAATATATCGGGAATAGTGACAACTATCAAATATATCGGGAGTAGTGACCACTATCAAATATATCGGGAATAGTGACAAGTATCAAATATATCGGGAATAGTGACAACTATCAAATATATCGGGAGTAGTGACAACTATCAAATATATCGGGAGTAGTGACAACTATCAAATCGTGTTGTCTGCATTCATTCTTAGTTCGGGCCCCAAAATTTTCATATGTCCGTTAGTGATACGGAGTAGGAAACGGCCATAACTTATAGAACTCCTGACGCGACAACGCAATGCGACTCTAGTAGAACAATTTCTATGAAAACTTCACGGAAATTGTTTTAATAGAATCGCGTCGAACCGTCGCATCGCGGCCGCGGCGGGAGCCTTAATTTTTGCGTCAATTGCATTTAATTTGTGGAGAATAAATAATTTTTCATATTTTTTTCTATCTTTCATTCAATCGCACTAGGCGATGTCTTTTAATCAATACTGGATCATAATAACTGGTTGCGTAGAGCGTAGTTATAGGTATTTACTTATTATTATTTCATAATTTCAAATGAGAATTGGGAACGTTTCTTTTCAAAGTTTTCTATTATTGATGAACAAAGGGTGTTAAGGTTTTCTGGAATAAGTGTGTAATTTTTTTAAAGTTTCTTTATCTTAGATTCTATTTGTCACTAAAGATCAGCTGCTTAGAGATTGACAGCATTTAGTAAGAAGCTTTCGCACGATGTATCGTGGCAATGCACTGTAAATAGGTTGTCAATTAAAGTATTATACATTCGTGGAATCTAACGCTAGCCGTGCCATTCATACATTACTGACAGACGATTTTTGAAGTTCCCGCGACTTAATCTATGCTAATGTGAGGGCCCGCTATGCCGACGACAAGTTGTCATGAGACACTGAATATTGACCCTTATGACGACACGATAGGAACGATAGACGATTTCTTGTCATGCTAGGTGACATCTCTTCGGTGTTATACCAGTTAACGACAAAGTGGATAGATACAGAAGGTCTCTACTTTGTAACGCTAGGATTAATTTGAACGAACATTTCTTGCTATTGTGCTAACTGCACCTTGTATGTATTTAATAATTATATACTTAGCGACTGAATAATTTAATGATATTCACGTTTTATTGAATGGGATTGGAAACTATTCAACTTGAGATTTTTACAGATTTTTAATTTTTTGTCAAGTCAAGAGACTTTTGTCAAGTTTCATTCTGGATATCTAAAGCATTCTTGATATAGTTATTTCTGAATGATTGATGAAGGCTTCATCTACAAAGCTAGTATTTCCAAAAATGGTCCTTCTGTACCATAACATTGTGTATTGCATTATGCAATGAATGAGCGGCAATAAAAGCTTCTGTGCCATGCGCGGGCGCAGGGCCAACCGGAATACGTAATGCCATGTGAGGCGAGTGCCGTTTGTTCTACACATAATTTACTTTGCTGCCAGTGCCAAGTCGACATTGGGCTTTTTCCCACTGTCGATTGTAGAAGTGTTGATTACAGAAACGATGGAAGTATTGATCCCAAGGGCAAACAGGCATAATAAGCTCCCAGAATTTGTGACGAGCAAGGGAGATAGCATATTGAAAGCACCAAAACTGAATTTAGAGACGTGTCGATTTTGTGTACTTTGTGTAAAAACCGATTTACAGAGCAGAACCTTTTGTTATTTAAAATAACATCGTAATAAAATACATAATAGATTAGATGCCTTCGTCAGACGTTGGCGTTGGTTTAACCGCAGATTTGTACAGCAAACGTTTTATTTAGATAAATTAAAACAGTAACGGTATTTCTGTATCGATGTTTTATGATCTGCTTATAATATTAGGGGACATCGCAATGGGCTTGGCTGAAGATGGCAAAAATATCTTATTATCTAAATGTAACTTTAAGCTTTAAGTAGGTATAACAAGAATGTTTTTCGTCTTAAATATCGATAACTCGATAACTACTATAACTAGATTGTTATTAAGCACTTTACACTCACGATAATCAATCTGCTGTAACTGTTAAAAAAACTAAACATTAGAGATAGGTCGCAAAAAATTTCGTATCCTCGATTTCACTGGTCAAGTTAAATGTAATAAACAATATATAGTGTAATGAGTGGCTATAAAAAACTGTCGGTACAGTTATTGTAGCGATTGTTGGCGAGCGTCGGAGAAGAGATACAGATCTGGTTGTGAGACAATGGTCAGACGAGTCTCGCTCACGGTGCCCAGGGCTGTTACTTAGTGGGAGTACGGACCAGACAAATATTGTTACAAAATAAAGTTCCGCCTTTGAGCTCTGATGTTAATCTTCCAGCCTTTGATGCTGTGTTTGTGATTGATTAAGTAAATAAAATCCATTTCCAAACGTCTTCTGCTGGTTGCAGTTGAAAACAATCAATTATAATTTAGATCCAGGATCCACCTGAATTGGACCAAAGTTCGCCGTAAACAAATTCAAATCGGTGAATTCATTTTTCCTCACGTGCATCGTACTTTTTACTGAAGTATAGTGATTCTCTTCGTGATTGTATTGAGTTAACTTGCAGCCCTGAAACAGTGTCTGGTCTTGGGCTAGTCAGCGGAGCGGAAAAGTCTGTCGGCGAGTTCCCATCGCAACTCTATGGGAACACCATTGTTTCACAGCTACAGTTACTTCAGTCATATTACTATCTATTATGTTATGGACTTCTTTTTGACTGGCAAATTAAATAAATTAAAACTCATAAAATAATGTTTGTATTAATCAAAAATTATTGTCATATTCAGTTGCCGTAGGCGGAAACGCAACGTGTTCCATTTTTGTTCAGTTAATGGTAAGAAATGGTAGTAAACGAAATATTTTAATTAAACAGCTGAACTTACGTGATATTTTTTCAGAAACCGTAGTTTAATTTTGCGATATATGTATATCACTATAAAGACGGCTGATAGCGGAGCTTTTGCCTTACTTCTGCCAGACGGAACATCGAGCAATTCGTATCATTTTAAAACGTTGAGAGACATAGGGACGGACCCACATTACATTGACTTTCTGAAAGTACGAGTATACTAAAATATAATTTACGATATAAACTACCTATATTTTTTACATAAGGAGTGAAACGACTTTATGCGTTTCGCACTAAAAAATAATATTTAAGTAGATAACTGTAATAGCCATCACTTTTGATATCACATTACACTATAACTAGCGACTGTGACGGCCATGGGAAAGTATGTACGGAATCTATCATAATGGTGGGAAAGATTTCGAAACTTTTCGCCAGAATTTGTTGGGAAATGGCACAGAGAAGAAACGTGGATTCACGGCCGTCTATTCAAACTCAAACCATGTATTTCAATTAAACCATTTGCAGGCACTTTTGAATTATTAAGGAGTCGGTCAGTCAGAAAATATGAAGCTAGTTGCTCATTCCAAAGCGTAGTAGGTACCTATGGAGAAGAACGGGCAAGAAACTCCACGAACACTCTTATAAATAAATAAAAAATTGGTTACCTCATTCATGTTGAAATTATACATGTGAGAACATTGTAGAAAGACGTGCATGATAAAAGTGTCCGTAGATAAATATTAAAAACAATTCGAAAATTAAAAATAAGCCATGACAGCTAAGAGATGACCAGCCCCAACTGACGGCGCCCGTTCACGAACATGACGCATGGAGCTCCCTTCAAAATGATTGAGCTGAATGGTGCTACCATTCAGCTCAATCATTTTGAAGGGAGCTAAATGATCTAACACAAACGCCACCATCAGCGGGACATCTGAGTGAGCATGACATACTCACAGCCGCCAGGGCACATTCAAATCAATAAAAGACATAAATTATCCGCTAAATGGTAGCTCTATAACACATAGTACTCACACATGTGCTATTGAATTATATAATGCGTCTTACAATCTTGAGCAGCTCCAACAGACTTTTCAAATGTTAATCAATCAAGTGGTTGTGGTTGTGGAGCAGGACCAGCATTGGCCCAAGCATTTTTATCAGTGATGTAATCCTCGCAATGTATAATATGCCTGCCTTCATAGTGTGCGTTTTAAACATGTTTTGAATCTCGTCTCATTCAGTTGAAGTATGTGGGGTAGAATTTTATTATAACATTTTAAACAGTACCCCATGAAATAGTCTAGTTTAGCCAGTCTGAAAACTGGTTGAACTAATAGGTCCCTATGAATCGTACGCCCTCGTTCATAAAACTCTAAGACAACCATTGTGTTTACCTAACTCGTATGTAGTGGGAGGTTAATGAAACTACACGTCTATGACATGTGTCTTTTTAGTGTACGCTAGTGACCCGCTGTTGCTTCCGTCAGGTGCAATCTAACGACTAACTACTAATAATGTGGCGACGTCAGAACAGCAAGATTTCAGTGCTATGTCGAAGTAACATATATTAATATTATACACCTTTCGGAATAAATTCTTTAAGTGATTATGAAAAGCGCATCAAAATCCATTGTGCAGTTTAAAAGAACTAAGCGGTCGCAGAGACAGACGCAAAAAGCGACTTTAATTTATAATATGCACAGATTTATATATAGATTTTTTATATAGGTACTTTGTCCATCACTAAACGAAACTGTCAATGACTGTTAAGTCTCATACACAAGATTGGACCACCAGCATTGGTTCACCAGCATTAGTTCACCAGTCACTCCACTGACATGTACACATCGTGATTGCTGTCAGTTTTATTGCCTGCACATGACCGCAAAGCAGCCGACCGTATTAGTGGCCAACCACAGCGCGTTTAGCGAAGATCAGGGTTTGGGGTCAAAGGACCACCCGCATACCTGAATGAACGCTTGCGCAGATTTGCAGATCCATGAGTTATCTAGTGACGTGAGGATAATATCTAGTACCTGTTTTGATTGTGGTATGTAGTGGTGTGCCAAAGTTTTAGTCTACGAATTTTATTACTCTAGCAATTTGATTTATTCTTAGCAGAAACTAACATTTTTATAGAAATGGTTAGTGACATGCATGGATGGTACATTTTTAATAATTATGTTACCAAACCAAGCGTCATTTTCAAGCTTACGGTTCTATAAAGGCTTGAAAATAATACTTTTCTTTTTTTCAAAGCTTTTCCTTAAAACTGAATATAGCAAAAATTTACTTAATACAATACAAACTATCATCAATCCTGTGTATATTGTGTCCTACAGGTAAATGTAAGTGCTTAATCTTTGTTTGTCCGCACCGTAGAACCCGTCTCACCGCAGAGTGATTCATGAGCAAGGCTTCCAGCCGCCAAATTGCAACCATAGGACAGGCAGCGGTTTGGGGGACCTCACCCGCAAATTGCCTTGCAACTGCCTCCTGACTAAATGGAATCGCGTCGTGATAAATTTGATCAAAAAAATACTTTAGACTAGTAGGTCCGGTTCCGGTATCGTTTAAGTAAACATGTACATTGGTGATCTCCGCGAAAATAATTTGTAGGTACCTACTTCATTGCAAACCCTAAAAAAAAAACAAAGTGTTATCCATCAAATTGGAAAGAACTATCAACAGGTGTTTCAAATAAGAACTGAGTGCAGTGTATCATCCAAGTGTTTACGCGGACATTCCAAATCAAACAGACTAGAGTGCAAATCATTAGGTTAAGCAAATATTGTAACAGAAATTCTGAATAAAGGCTATTATTAATTTATTTATATGCTAGTAGGAAGGTGTGTAATAGGAATTGTCTTTTGTTCGTGATCTAATGTTGATTTTTACGTAGGATTGTTGATACGATGCGATGTCATTCATATTGCTGGTAATGCCTACTGATTGTTTACCGTCGCTATAGTTGGATGGATAAGAATGTCGTTGTCAATGCATTTTGTAATTGGATTGACATGGTGATCATCTTAACATTATACCCACAGCATTATTATACCCACAGCACTATTCATGCTGCATTATGGACGTAGGAAATTAATATGATGATATATTTGGGTTAAATAGACTAATTCAAATGTCTGTTTTGTTAGTGTTTTGTAGCGTTTTAACTGCTTATTAAGAATAGGATGCCCAAAGAAGTCCCTTATTGTTAGAATCCTAGTGATATATTGAAATATTTATCAAAACAATCTATAAATCCATACCAATGAATTCCGACATCCCGTTACAACCACCTAAATCTGTATTGACAGCAGTTACAAATCACACTTACAATCAAAATTGCCAAGTAAAGTCTCGTGCAGACCGGCGTGTCTCGACGTCATACGAAAAAACACGGTAGAAGAATCACCGGTGTCGCGTCGTGCCAGTCTGCACGAGGCTTTAAACTAGCTTGTCTCAAGCGCAGTCCACACTGGGAACGAAGGGAAATGAAGCTAATTTCGTTTAGATTTCCTACGCGTGTTTTCATACTTCTGTTCATAGTAAGAGGTGTGAACTGAAGTGTAAGAAGACGCGGAAGAAAACTAAACATAGCTTCTTAGCCTGTCATAAATATATTCCCAACTTGTTCTTTTTAGTTTTGTGTTGTTACTTTGCGTCACGTTTACCGCAAATAAACGTATTTTATTTCTTTTCTTCTTTCTATAAAACCCAACGTATATATATGTATACAAACGTGCTTGTGTCGTGGGTGGGTCATTCAAGTCAAGTGGCCGGCGGTTCCCACGCGGTGCTGTTTTCCTGGACATCGCAATACAGGTTCCAGCGATATCTCTCAGATCATCGCGATGCGTAAACTGTATTGTTATGACTCTGTTTTGATTGGCCGTAGGTCACTGCCTTCTTTATACTTCGCTGTTACTTAAAACATTTGTGAACGTTGATGTTTGATGATGGTTTAGATTGTGGGTATTCGCATTGGCACGTTTCTGATCCGCAGAGTTTGTGTAGTGTAGTTGATTTTTTTGTAGATTATTGTTGATTTTATAATTAGTTTCTGGCGGCATCTACATTGCCACATGCGAACTACGCATCAAAGACCTGACGTCACAGATCCTTTACACCCTGTTCCTCATACCCCTAAAAGTCTATATAAATCAGTTTTACAATCCCGTTTTGAATAAGTTAATTATCTTTTACTTACCGTAAAAGATTAGGTTCATATTGTAGAGTCGTTGAAACACGAAAACCTGATTTGTGGATATTTAATAATGTACCTAGTGCGTGATTCTGACAGGTTCTTAGCAATAAACACAATATGGTTGATCAAGTGAAGAATGAATCGATTTCCATTTAAATGAGCCTCGATATTGCGAACAAGGGTTTAAATGTTATAACTTATATTACTGGTCGGCGATGGCCGCCCGCGACGACTGGTCCTGGTTTTTATTGCGCCCGCGCATCGTCCGGCACATGCGTGATCTAAGTATAATCTTATAAAATATTACTATTATGATAAGTCAAATACCCCTTTGCTGATTATTTAATGTAAGGCTAGGTTCACATGGCATTGTACTGCACGTTTTTTTGCGGTATTTGATTTTAACGGATAAACAGCAGGATGTCCACACGATACATTTCGATTCGTGTAAAAGACGAATAGCCGCAGTATTCATACAACAGCCACCCCGAGTAGACGTCTGTGATGGACTTTGTTATACTTTTACATTGGTATCGAAGCTGCAGCGGCTTCGCCGACGTATAACAGAATAGAACAGTATAGGTTTTGGGTTCATCCTATAAATCAAGAAGCAGTGCGTACTAACTTATTTGAAAAAATGTATTAAATAGATTTTATATAAGCCCTTAATTTTGTCCCACAAGACGGGTTTTTGTTCCACCAAAGAAATCAATAAATCATTATGAATAAAAGATTCGTCCGCCATTTTGTACGTGCACACTTTCCAAAAGATGCTTCAACACGTTTAATATTTTTACAGTGCGTTGGGGAACTAGGAAACCTGTAACAAATGAGGTACTGCGTTTTCGGTGGTCCCAATCTATACTTACATACTTTGTTCATACTTTTGACTATAATCAGTATCCAAAACTTAACAAGTATCGTGACATCAATTTTAAAACATATGAACAAACCAACTTTTTTGAGATATTTACGAATAGAAATATTAGAATAATATATTGAAACTGTGGCAATAATATTCGCAAATTCACTTGTCGTTTACAAGATGTTCTTTTTTTTCTAAATCCATAAAGTTCTCCTGACTAAGAAATACCTTTGTTTCAGATGCAAGTTCAGATATCGTGGACCCGATATTTCCACATTTTGGTCAAGAAAGAACATACAGTGAGTGTTTAAAATGTGAATTTGTGAAATCATAATTATGGCAAGTTTTCATAATTCAGAATGTGTAAACTAGTAATGTGTCACCGTGGACATTTTATTTCTCATCCAGTTTTCTTGTCTAACGAAGAACTTTATTTTTAGATGCGCTGCGGGGTTTAATTCCAAATAACCACCAGGACGACACACACTGTGAGTAATAAAATCGATCAAAATACCAATAAATAGTTTGACTGAGATATGTTTCAATGTTTTACAAGACTCTAAGCTTAGATAAAGAATGGAGACAGTAGTTAACGACAAGAACATAGCAATTTTAATTTTATTTAATTACCTGCGTTAACTTTTTCATTGTGACGTCATAATGATGAGACTTGCACAGTTCTCCTGACTTACGAAATCCATATTTTCTTTTCAGATACTGAGAAAAACCGTAGGATATATCAGAATAGAAGACCAGATCATCAGATTGTTCCAAATGATCGCCAAGACAAAAAATATGGTGAGTTTGAAAATACATATTTATGGCTATATGTTTTTTCCGCTAGCGATGTGCGCGCGGAGATGTAAATACTAAAGGCACTGGCTAAACCGCTGAAAAGCCTATATAATAAACACAAAATAATGTTTTGAATACGCAAATTAAGGATACGTAGGGAAAAATATAGAATTTGATGAAATAATATGTTAATTTTTCATATTACATTTATACACAGTAGGCATAAAAAAGGCATGAAGTCTCTGTGATTAGAAAAGCGTACATCTCTGCCCGGGTGAAAATAGAGAATGCTCATTTAATAGTATAGGATAGTTCATACTAATTCCACTGACCTGCCGATGGGTTTTTTTTTTTACCAATACTAAACTCCCCTGGTTTGCCCATCTAGCGCGGATCCACCGCTGTGGGCATGCCCACAACCCTAATAGACTTGTAATGTTATACTTTCAAACAAAAAAGTTTATCCGGGCTAGCTCTCCTAAATATACACAAAGATGTGAACTTACACGAACAAATATCAACAAAATTATCAACTTTTTCGCGAAAAAGAGACGTTAGCTTGTTTGTAATAATCGTGAGCGAACAAACTAACATTTTACAGGTTTATTAATTTAAGTACTAGTGTTCGCCCCACGGCTTTGCCCACGTGGAACATATACATTGTACAAAATCTTGGTCAAGGCGTCATTATATTTTGTAAACATTTCCTTTATAGGAATGCACTCTATAACGATCATGAGCGAGTTCCTACTGCGACTCGCACGTTACGAACAAGGGTGTTGAGAAATACTTTCGAGTTAAGTATCAACGCTTCGAGTTTGAAAGATTCGCAAAAAAAGAGAATAAAAAAAAGAAAGTCAGTAGTGCAGTAGGTACGTAGTTTTAAACGAGCAGTGTTTTATTGAAGTTCATTGCGTTCATTACCGATAATGATACACAAATAAAATAACACGGTTGAGAATCATGGGTCATCTATAATTATAATATTATAAAGAGGTGTTTGTTTGTTTGTAAGTTTGTATGTAGGGGTAATCTCCGAAACAGTCGCTGCAACCCGAGAAAAAAAGTCATTTGATTTTTAAGATTTGATCATCATAATGCTTAGAATATAGGTGAGAATAAAAATCTTAACTCATTTGCAAACTTACACTAAGGCCTCAGACACTGAGATAGATAGTGGGACACATCACATTGTTCCAAATGATTGTCCAGACAAACCATATTTTGGTGAATTCTAAGCTATTAACATTTTAAAGTACATATCTAATGCCATGAGGGTCTGGCTAGAGTTCAAATTAACAGATATTTAATCGCGCGCAAAAGCTACACCCAAATTAATTTAATTTTATCCTGGCCTTCCTTTATTATTTTTAGATTCGCTGTAAACAATTATTAGCCCCTTTCAAATTGACCACTACGACAAAGCACACTCCGAATTTATAAAATCTAAATGACAATTAAAAAATACATATGAATGGTTTGACTAAAATGAATGATATGCCTTTTTTCATATTTTGCAACTCACACCGTTTGACTGACTTCCGAAATGCTTGTCTTTTCTTTTCAGATACTGAGATTGATAGTGAGATACATCAGGTTCTTCCAAATGATCACCAAGAAAAACCTTATGGTGAGTTTTGAGAAATTTAAAATACATTTTTAGACTAGACACCTATATTGCCATGAGAGTCTAGTTAGAACCAAAATCAGTAGAGATACAATTTCTGGCAAAAGCTATAATGTAAAAAGCTAGGTTTCAATTGGTAATTTCCTGTGGAGAAGAGCTGGCAAAAAACTCCACGGTTAATCTTTTAAAATAATTGGCTTTTACAATGTTAACTAATTACTGTGTAGGTATAAAAGTATAGGAGGATAGTGGAGGCACAACATAAATATGGAGTGTAGGCCTGTCAACAAGTACCAGGTGCTTAACAAAATAGAAAATGGTCTACAAATCTACAGTCTATTAAGCCTACAACGTTCTTACATAAAATATTTAAAAAAAATGTAAAAGATAAAAATAAACATTACAACGGTAATAAATCTGATCCTGTCCACAATAGCCACAAATAGATTAGAATTAGAATTAGAATTTTGAATTAGAATTGTAGAATTGTAATTAGAAACATGTATAATGTACAATGGTATGTATACATAATATAATGTCAAATAATGAAAAGATTACTTCAAGGAAGTATGTATGTAAAAAAAACATCGTAATAAAGCTGTTCTTCTTAACGTGTCAATGGCTAAAATTACACGAAAATATATTTATTGGTTCTTAGTTATTTAAATTTGTTTGGCCCAAAAACTCAGCTACGCGAATATCGTTCGCTGACGCAGCCATCAAGCCATTAAGTCCTCACGTGTGCAGGTGACAGGGCATGGCGTTGCAAGATGGGAGGTGAGCATTGTCTGTGGAGGGACGCCACATATACACTAGAGATCTGAGCCGTCCATGAACTTGTGGAGGTTGTCCTTGCTGCGGCCTACTTGGATACGAAGTCTATTTAAGGTTTTCCAAGTATGCCCCGGTAACTTGTGCCCGGATGGGAGGCTCTCTGATGGTTCGGTGAAGAAATCAGGAGGCTTAAGCAGTTCTTGCCAAAGATCACATATTTCTGTGGAGTGCTAAGTTTTTGCGAACATACAAAATACTTTCTAAGATATAAAGAGAAGGCAGAGTTAGAGCATCGAATTCTTTGAATTTGTTTAAAACGGATATAGATCGCGCTGATTACCCTTTTTGTAAGATGAAAATACTTACCAAGAATTGCGGAACATACAATGGGGTATTTTTAGGAGCATGGACATGAGGAATCTATTTTTTTTATGACGTCACGATTTGGACCAACCTGTATTAGAATACAACTGTGTGTTATTGTAATATTACCAGAATACCCGTGAAACGCGTTGTTGCATAACTTTTTAATTAGTCGAGATTTTTAATAGTCGTATTCTTTAAGGCACCTCTTTAGGTCATGAGCTATCCGAATATCAAAACATATTTGGCCTAGGTCTTAAGGGGGAGGCGTGAAAATTGATCCGCTGTTAAAATGTATAATAGAAGATTATTATTATCCACTGGTCGTCCTTTCATTTATCACACAGTTTTCATAACTATTAAACTTTATTTTCAGATTTGCTTAAAACGAGACGGAAGACAATTATTCTAAAAAATCATCACGAAAAAGAATACGGTGAGTAATAAAATCAAAATTATTATAATTTAAAAATATCAGCTGATAATGGTTAGAACTACCCTTTGAGATTTTTTTGTGTCATGAGATGTCAAAGATTTTTTTAGTGTCATGAGATGTCAAAGATTTTTTAGTGTCATGAGATTTATTGATGTCAGATTTTTGTCTCTAGTTTTTGACAAGTTGCAGTTTTGATTTTATGTACGTCAAAGTTTGATTGCGTTGATGAACGAGTACAGCTACACAAATAACAACACAAGAAACATTGATCATGATCTATCTTTACTTTTCAGATTCTGAGATTGATAGAGAGATGATACAACAGATAGTTCCAAACGATCGCCAAGAAAAAGCATATTACGGTGAGTGTAACATAAATTAATAATACTTATTTTAAAGTATCGACATATGTACCGACAGCCAGCACCGAACGATTTAGAAAGAAATCCCTAATCCATTGCTTCATATATTTGTAAAAAGACAGTTCTTAAAAATGCCAATTCGCAAAAGGACTAGTTCTTACAATGGCTAATCCCAAATCCTTAACCTTACGATTTAGCAAGTGGAATGCATTGTTGTGTGTAACCGCGCGCGTTTACTAATACGCGTATTTTTCATGTCTTTTAGCACGTTTTAAAGGTCAAAATTCTAAATTGAACACTAATAACTCTTCTTACAAGTTTTCACCATTGACTGGTTCAGATATGCAGAAAGCAGAAAATTGCCAATATCTTTAATTAATCAACAGTTTCAAATTAACAGAATCACAACCGATCCGTGGTATAAGCCTACCGGGAAACCACATTAAAAAAAACGCGCTAAATACACTAGGTACTTCAAAGGTGTCTAGACATTTTTTTTTGATAATTATCTGATCTACAATTTTTATTTCGGTTAATTTTATGATAAAACTACCGTTTTGCTGAAAATCGTGTAAAACCCGTTTTTGAGACCTTTGACACAGAGTAATTTTTTTTCCAGTCATCGGATCGGTGAGTACTTTTTAGATTTCATTCATAATGGTGCTTTGAACAATCCTACCAATTTTCAGCTGGGTGCGAATTTTTGTTACTTCCTCGCCTACCTCGCCTACACGTAAAGTGGGGATATCTTTTGTTTTTTATCTATCCCATGGTGTGTTTGTTTGTTAAAACCATTTTTGGATTGAAGGATCCGTTTGCGAAATATTAAGCTTTAAAGTGCTAATTTTTGTTAGAGTCAAGTTCCCCCCACCCCCCCCTGCCAGCTAAATGGTAAGTTCTGGATATTAGAAAAAAATCACAGCAGTAGTATATATAACGAAATTAAAAGGAAAACTATGACAGCTAAGTAGGCTCTACAAGTTAAAGAGTAATGATCGACCAACTTACATTTGCAGTTGCAAAAACATGTTCTTCCATACATTTTGTATGGGAGACCATGTTTTTCAACTACAATGTTAAGTTTGTTCTTGGGATAAATTCATCCCAGCTACGGAACCGTTCATTGTGCGTGGTCCGACACGCACTTGGCTGGTTTTTTGTTCTAATTTGACCGGACTATGTAGGTATTTACATTATTATTATTCGAATGCCAAATTGGCAAAAAAAATGTCCTTTTAAGAATTGGTCCATAAAATTGTTTTTTTGAGAATTGGGATTTTTAAGAATTGGGCGTTTCCAGAAATAGGTATTTTCAGAACTAGTATTTAGCGAATTATCCCTTTTTCAAGCTGTTGGGCATTTTGCGAATTGGGCTTTCATCGACTAAGCCGGTTAAAGTTGTAATGACAACCATGTCATTTGGTTTAAATAGGTTTTTATTCTTATTATTTTATTTATCCTTTATATAGATTCCTTTATATTTTGTGAATGTGTGAACGTCGTAGGCTCAACGGACTATCGTTTTGCAGACTATTTTATTATAATATATTTTGTTAAGTATCTTGTTGACAGGCCTACACTCATTCCTATTCAAACTGTACATTTTTTTAAACATTGTTAAACCCTTTTATTTTTAAAAGAGTGACCGTGGAGTTTCTTGCCGGCTCTTCTCCATAGGAAACGACCAATTGGAATCGTGCACCTAGCTTCTGACGTTTCATAAGTGCCCATGTAGGTTTACGTGTTTTTTTTTTTTTTGATTTTAATCATATTTTAACAACTAGATGAGGTCAGCCTTTCCTGTCTGACTACTCTGAAAAAAAAGGCCGAAACAGACTCAGAGGTCACAGTTTCTTTTAAAGTCCAGACATAATCTTTGTCAGATCATGTGAATACCATGTAGAGTAGTGTTTGAAATGGTATTTTGAGGAAAGAACCACACAGAATGAGTGGACCTGTCCAGCCAGTGCACGCATTTGCCAGTAACCGTGCAGCTCACCTCAGAACTTAAAGTGCTCAATGATTCGACGAACAATACCAGGGAAAGGACATTTTGGGTAGGCTGCATATAGCACCTACCCCGTTATGTTGTCTTGCATTAGGTTCACTTTTGCACCTCTTCTGTAAAATCGACGGCGTGATTTAGTTCCTTAGATCTACACCAAATAGTTTCATACCCACCTATCTCAATGTATCCTGTACCAGCATATTCAATTTATCATCCAGTTCTTCACTAATAAGCTTTGATTTTAGATTCTCAGGTACTGAAACAGGGGATAATTCCAAATGATCACCAAGACAAAGCATACGGTGAGTAATAAAATCAAAATGACATTAATTCAAAAATATCTGCAAAAAAAAGAATGCTTCGAGATTGAATGATAAAAAAATAATGAAAGCCTACTTAATGAATAATGCCAGCAGTTTTGGATAGTAGCAATTTAGATTTCCACGTAAATAATATAATCTAATCCTCTGGTCGTTCTTTATGTTATCACCGAGTTTATTTATAATCTACTTCCGAAAAGGAGGAGGTTCTATGTTCGTCTGTTTGTTCTTTTATATACAACGTGTAACGTTAAATGCGCAAAACATGAAAATAGTTTGATCAGAATAACGAGCAGAATCAATTGAACCACTTTTTAAAATAGGTCATATTTTTCAAAAAAATCTTCATTAAAAACGTTGCCGTGTCTATTTATTAAAAGGTCAAGCCATCACATGCGCAAACCCGCCAAAATAGGTAAAAAACACAAATTGTTGTCGACCAATTAAAATTTTCTCATACGCGGGATAATAATAGCTTTTATTTCAATGCAAAGAATTGCAATACTGGCAATTCTTTGCCTTTTTCTTTACCTTTACAATTTTTTTAGTGATTTTTTTTCGTCTGAAATAGGTCAATTGAATTAAAAATCAGTTACGCTACTTCCAAATTGCTCGCAGAAATGTTTTAACGTATAGAAAATCACCAGTAAATCAAACACAAGGCTACAGATGAATCAACAGTAGGTGCATCGTGCGTCAGTTTAATCAACCGTAGGGGAATCGTCCGTTAGTTTAATCAACCGTAGGTGAATCGTCCGTAGTTGAATCAACCGTCTAGATGAGTCGTCCGTAGTTGAATTAACCGTAGATGAATCGTGCATTAGGGATTTCGTTCATTAGTTATATTGAAAATAGGTGAAACGATCATTAGGTATTTTACACAGTAGGTCTTTCGGCCGTAGTTATATTGAAAATAGTTATAATGAAAATAGGTACCTATTATGATAATTATGTAACCAGCTTGCGCGGTGGTCTCATATAAATTTAATTTACTTGGGTAGTTTTTGAGTTACCTTCAATAATACGTATTTTTGGCGATGATGTTATAATAAGTTTCTGTCTCTGTTATCTACATAGCAAGTAGTGGTAATTGATTTGTGTGGGGTCATTTTCACTTTTTATTGTGGTAAAACAACAAAAAGTGAAAATGAACTTTAATTTCGGAAGTCGGTGATACAAAACGAAAACTGTAAACCACAGACACCGACTTCCTAAATTAAAGTTATTTTTCACCTTGTAGTGTTTTATTTGGAAGTTTTTTTTGTAAAAAGTTTTTTGACTATGAGTAACTTTATTTTCAGATTCGCGGAAATTGAGATGGAGGATGATTTCAAACTACAAACCACAAGACAAAGCATACGGTGAGTAAAAAAGTCAGAACGACATATTAATATTATAGTCAAACATTCGATTTAATTTGGTTTGGTTGAAATAATTCATTTTTAGAGTTTTTTTTATTGAACAACAGACTTACATTATTATAACATCCTATTGTATTTGAAACCTATATTTACGAATAAATTTGATTTGATTTGATTTGATTTACAACACAGACAGAAGTTTGCAAGTAGCAATTTTGGTTTTTTCATTTTTTCTTCCTTCATTCATCGAAGAGTTATCATGAATAAACAACTCATGGATAATATCATGAATCAACGACCCATCTTTACATTCTTTGAAACTAACACATTTCTCCGGAAGTCCCGACTCATGAAATCTTTTCTTTTCAGATACTGAGATTGATAGGGGGATACAACAAACCGTTCAAATTGATCGCCAAGTTGAAGCAAATGGTAAGTTTTAAGATTTTAATACTACATTTTACCGATTCTCGAGCAAAAGCTGTAACGTGATTAATATTAATAAGCTCTGGCCGTCCTTTAATTTACACTTGATTTCTAGATTCGCAGAAAACGAGCCGGAGGATAACTGTTTCAAAATATCAACCCGACATAGCACACTGTGAGTACCTAATTAAATCAAATTGACAATTCAAAAATACCTGTAAGTGGTTTGATTGTAATATGAATGCATAACAGTGACAGTAATGTACCTTCAAGTGTACAACAAGTAGGTATTAATTTTGATTTAACCTATCAAGAATAATCTACATTATTAATACGTTTGAGTTTGACCGCAGTGCGCGCTAGCCCAGATAGGTATAAGCGATGTCGCTGTCGATGTCGCGCTCGGTAGCGCTGGTCCGCCGGACCAGCGCTACCGAACGCGACAGTGATATCTGTGGCTGGAAAAAGTATTAGATACCTGGGTTGAATTTCTAAAAAGCCTGAACACGTAATTTTTTTAAACAAAATTTAAGCTAATAAAAACTTAATTTCTTGATTACTTGTTATTTTAACCCTAGCTCCGAACCTTGTCAGAATGAACCCCCAGATTGAAATCCTGGATCCGCCCCTGTGTAGATCAAGGGGTATTCCCGGATTTAATGAAGTACAGTAAAGTTATTCCACTTTTCAAATCCGGGGTCAACTAAAACACTAATAATTATAGACCCGTATCGGTTTTTCCGGTTTTCAGCAAGGGGTTTGTTAAAAAGTAATGTTAAATCAAATGCTCAAACATATTAATCGTAACTAAATCCTACACGATCAACCGACACCAGTGTCACCTTATTAAAACACATCTTATCGCACGGGAAGAGGCACAAGATGCAATAGGCATCGTATGCAATACTCAATACTCAATTGTTTATTGCATTGCATATGTATACATAGGTGGTATAACACAATACAAGATCAAATATGGACTCTGTCGAGCACAGCAAAATTAGGAGAGAGGAAGAGGGCTATGCGACCTATCCAAGGCATTTGATTGATCACGAAACACTCCTCTTGAAACTTGAGCATTACGGGCTGGGTAAACTTGCGCTTAGCTTAGTAAAATCATATTTGAATGATAGACTGACTGACTTTTGACTTTGCCATAGTCGGATAAAAAGTTAGGTCAGCATGACAACGTTTCGTTTAAGGGAGGCAAATAATATTGCACATAGAATATATTCATAATTAAAATAACTATTGTAATTTGGAAGAAGTATCTCCAACATTTTAATTTGAATATTTAATTACAAATGTTACAAATCAGCTTCAGGTAAGAAAACCGAGTTGCCATCAGCGTGTCTGTACGACGGCCGGTGGCACAGCGACGGCGCCGCGGTAAACACGCGTGAAGACTGCCTGCGCTGCGTGTGCGCAGGCGGCGCGCTGTCGTGCCGCCGCCGCGCCTGCGCGCCGCTGCCCGACCCGCTGCCACCGCGCTGCCACGTGCGACATCGCCGCGGTATCTGTTGCCCTGAACTTTACTGTCCAGGTGAATACCTGAACCTACTAAAGAAAAATTAATTGTGTTAATTTGTATTTATTTGTTGTGTAGAATATGTCATAATGCATATTATTTAGAACAAACGTACACAGCTTTAAGATGCTTCTAATACCTTCTATTGATGATAATGAACCTCGGAAAACGTCAATGACAATTTTTCTTCTCTGTAAAATAATATTTTTTGCAATCACGAGGTTCACTGCACGACGACATTGTGACTTATTTACGATTTATTATGTCAAAAGTTTTTTGAATGACTGAATTCCATTAGTTTAAGTTTTATTAATGAGCCAGGGAATGGGCTCAAAAAATTGTATGGGTCGTCTCTTTTTTCAGTTCAATTGTACTAATTATACCCCTTCAGGCTTCATTTATATGATTTACTCTGACAGTTTTCGTATGGAGAAATTGTCAAAAATTCATAATTTACTCGGAAATTATGAAATTTATTTATATACATATAACAAGTACCAACATAACACATAAATGAATAACAACAATTAAATATTATTATTCTCACAGAAAGGCACATTATTTTGATGAAGAACTTTTGGCCATAATTTGTATCTAGAATGTTGAACTTTTCAGACGGGGTGCACCTCATGGAGCACGGAGCATCAGCACGACTGGAGAGTATGGGCGTGTCCGCGGAGGTCCCGACAGCGACGCCGGCCACTAGCAAAAATGGTATGTTTCATTCCTGATTAAAAATAGGTAAATAATTTGGCTCCTTTGTGCCAAGCCAGTAAGTAATGCCAACAATCGTTCACCCGTTTGTAATAAAAAATATTGCACTGATAAGAGTTTAAGCAAAATCTACTTGATATTACCGACAGGATAACTCGCTCAGTTGTCACAGTACGTATGTAGTTTTCATAAATTTATTTTATAATTTACCAACCATTTAAATAAATAATTACTTTTCAACATATCTGACGGTCATTTCTTCTGATAGCCTCTCTATTGTATCTTAAATCTGTTTGATTGGACGTGTGTTTGGTGGCGTCACTGACGTCTGATGATACTGGAGTGTTCCCAGCTTGCGTGGAGGGCGGCAGCGTGTTCGCGGCGGGGTCTGCGCTGGCGTCGCGCGTGGCGTGCGAGCAGTGCTTCTGCCTGCGCGGCGCGCGCCACTGCGTGCGACCTTCCTGCTTACCCCCGCCCCCGCACTGCGCACCCCGCCCCTCACCCGGCGCCTGCTGTCCCCAGCGCTACTACTGCGACACCACGCTCGACAGGCCCGACCAGCACCGCAACCGATATGGTGAGGATATTTCTTTTACGTCTTGGCTATGAAGGTTCATAATAGGTTCCTGCTTTCGCCAGTTATGTTTAAGTAGCAAGTAATAAAGAGCGATCCTAATGCCAGTAACCGGTGACAAATCCAGACTCCGTGCTGCTACTGAGTAATACCAGATGGAAAACCGAATAAAACTTTGCATGAATTGAGGAAAGAATCCTGGACTTTCTAGACTAACGAGGGAGGAGTATTTCGAAAGCAAGTACAGTAACTGTTCAAACTACAGTAACTGATGAGCGTGTGGCGTGTCCGCAGACTGTCAGGTGGAAGGTGTACTTGTGAAGGAGGGTTCGCCGGTGGAGTCGCGCGGCAACTGCTCGGCATGTTTCTGCCTGCGTGGTGAGGTGCGCTGCCAGGCGCTTGGGTGCGCGCCCGCGCTTGCCGGCTGCCGCCCGCTGCTCGCACGTGGAGACTGCTGCGCGCACCAGTACATCTGCGATCACGACGAGGCAGGTGGAAACCACGATAAGCCAGGTACACACACGCACACGTAGAATTAATTTCACCAAAGAAACTGAACGAATTCAGCACATCTAAACCTCGTTCAAGAGGTGTCAAAAATGTTATGAAATATTGACACTTTTAACATTGAAGTGCTGATCGCGTTCAGTCTCATTGGTGAAATCGGCACTTAAGTCAGCCTTAAATATGGCTGTATCTTACGCCTCCTCTTTGTGGTGGGGTTAGCTAAAGTCCTACCGACACCTAAGACCGCGGTACGGAATGAAAGTTTATATGGGAAAGTCGAAAATCTACGCGAATGAAATCACTTGAAAAGTGGTAATTACTCATATAATATAGATCTATACTTAGAAAACCTCGATGTTGTACTTTCCTTGTGCTCTGATATTGTTACTCATACTTGTATTCCTACTCAGTCGCAACAGAAACAGTCCTCGTGTTAGACGAGTCAGATGAACGAGTATTATACACGAACAAAGGAGAGAGAAAAGATTTCGTGAAAAAAGCGGCGCTAGGCCGAAGATTTAGGTAGCAGTATCGACATCAGATTTGTCTCTATATACCTCATAACACTTGCATCTAAACGTTTGTAGTTCTATCACTGAGCAAGATTAGAATTAAGTAGCGGTGATGTTTGTTTTTAATCGCACAGTACTTCACTATTGTAGCAGTTGTAGCACTACTTAGTGACTGTAGCCACCGTACAACTGAACAACAAGCATGTGTTAATAAATCAACGACTAAAATGAATTCAATAATAATTATGGTTGATAATCACCTGACACTTTGAATTGAATTTACAATATTGTAGGCGGAAACAATCCTGATGTATATTTCTATAATTTCTGAATTTAAGAAACTCGGTCAAACGTCACCGCGGCTCTGGGCAGCACTTCAACGTCTACAAGGCACGACGAAAGGACTCTCCATTCACCGAAGTCCGGCAAGCTAGAGAGTACGACCAAGAAGATCCTAACTAGCCTATTCACTTTAAAACACACGTCCTTTGCGGCAGCCACCAAAAACCACCTCATCACCACTACTAAGGTTAAAAGGAAAACAGACGAACCGCCTCTAAATGCTAGCATGAAACTAGAACAAAATACTAATACCACATCTAATAGTATCACAACAACTCAAAAGCCAATGAGCGCTGCCAAACTGATACCTATGCCTGATTTTTCTCAGTCATTTGAGGAATCACCAGAAAAAACTACAAAACAACCTGAAGAAACAGTCAAAATTGTGATCAATGGAACTATAAATTGCACAGCTGAACTATCTTCAACATCCTTGCCTCTGAGCATTACTGTCAACGACACAGACAAGCAAGTGGAAGTTTTACCAAGAGTGCCGATCGTAAATGTGGAAGCACAGACGTATTCACCCAACGACATCATTACTGATAGGAATGTGAACGGAGGCTTTGACGAGGATACCTTCACAATCAATGTGACCAGCTCTCTGATGACCAACACCAGTCACTCGACCTCGAGGCCGGTGATGACCGGTCCCAAGATACCGATACCTGCAGACCTTGTGGAAGCCCTCAACAGTTCTAAGAAGAAGAAGGGAGAATATGATTATGACTACACTGAGCCGACATTACCGCCGTCGTTGCCAAACTTAAAGTAAGTATCAATTGAACACTTAAGCCACATTGTGCTGTATACTTTAGATTACACATAGCAATGTAGTGCTCTATACTTCACTCTTCGACTAAGTGATATCCATATTTTCTGTTGGAAACTCCCGGATGAAGCAAAAGATGAAGCTAAAATGCAAGAGGCTGTAACAAAAACTCGAGATTTATTTAAAGTTTCGTTTCTTCTGTTTTCAGGATCATCCCCTTCGTAGCGGCCGACGCGGTGGTCGACGACGAGCCAACAAAGGAAACCATCACTTACCCCATCCTTGAAAGAGAAGATAAATTCCCGGTGTACTACCCCAGTACCGCCACCAAGGACACTAAGTTTCCTGTCAGACGAGAAGACACGTACCAACCTACTCAGTACCCAGTCTTTGTGTTGGGTAAAGTGGAGCCCTCGTACCCTCGCATCAGTCATGAAGTAGATGTGCCCAGAGAAAGCTATCCTGAGCGCAATGATCCAGGGGTCCATGAGTACACCGTGTCAGTTTCGTTGGGCAGTCAGGGGTCTGACTTAAAGACTGTCACGCAGGTCCCTCTGACTAGCACCACGTTTACAGTGGACACACCTGCTGTCAACTTGTTCTCTCCACCAGTGGAAACTGAAGGTAACAAAAAACGTAATATGTTCAACATGACATCTGTTTTTCAGTTCAGTATAAAAATTATCGTATCGCGGTTAGTGTTCGCTACGTCGCGCGTGGTGGATTAGGGGCGAAACCTGTATCCTAGCAGTGGGAACATATAATGTTTTGATTTTGCTAACTATTTCAAATAATTACTTAGTATGGGAAAGTGGGGTAAAATCGGATCGCTATGGCCATATGGCAGATAAAACACAAGTCTGAAAGAATATGAATCAACTTTACTAGGCTAAGCCTTATTTATTAACACAAGTTTTGTTTACATTCAAATATGTATGACTTAGGTTAAGGTATTTGTCTATGGGCCTGTGTCGCCTGAAAATAAATGGTTTTATTTTATTTATTTATTTTATTTAGTTTGTTTAATAACTTACATACCTTTTTCTATAACAAAAAATAATCATTACTAATAGATATCTTTTACCCGTGGCTTGTACAAAACCGGGTAAGTGTACCCGTATAAGTATACATCTTATACAATAATGGAACTCATCACATTATTATTCGGTTTCCAAACCCGTACAGCCTACACGGGCGCAAACCGTACAGCCTTCACCCATGCATGGCTGCTTCACGTATTTTTCACCCGATATTGCCCCGTATAGTTTTGCCCCAAACACACCAAAATCTAAAATAAGCTAAAATCATAGTTCATTTACACTGTAATGCTTGTTTACTATTTGTTAGAAAACAATTTTCACTTAGCTTGTTATATGAGTTTAATGACCATAAAAGTTTTCATCTTATTTATTTTCTTTGAGGATAACCGACAACATTGAAAATTTGTTGAAAAACTAATCACCCGGATTTGTTTTTCAACAAATTTTCCACGCCACGCGAAAACGCGTGCGTTAAGTTGCAACATTTAGTGACTACACTACCATGTCACGGTTTGACCCCATGGACTTGGACTTATTTCCCCTAGGTACTACTTATCTTGTAATTAATTAAAACTTTATGAATAAAGAAAAAGTAGATTGAAAATAGTAGTAAATTCTGGTTTTGCAATCTGTATATGTGAATATTATTCCAGGTGGCTTCCTCCCGAAGGGTTCGGGCGTCATCGACGACTATTTCGGGGTGTACCCGAGTACCCCGTCGGCCCCGGCTGTGCCCCATCTCACCACCTCCATGCAGCTTGATGTCATCAGAGATTTACAGGGTGAGTTTTGACAAAGAAGTTCACGGTGAAAACAACAGACATTATGTGATATTTTCAAATATGGGAGGAAAATCTAAGTCTAGCAGCTCTCTGATAGAGCTTCCTCACTTTTGTTGTGTCCCTCATAATACCTGAAAAAAATATTGTTTAACGCAACAAAACAAAAGGGGTGCCATCGTTGATTCCTCCATCACCGGCAAGATATGAACATATGGTACGAGACACGTGGAGAAAATTGTGTAAGGGCTCGTGCAGACCGGTGCGATATCGCGCCAGTCTGTACGAGCCTTTAATAGTAAACCTCGACAACTACAAAACCTTTTAAAATCCTATTCTGCCGTGGAGAAGTTTAGATGAAGGCGGTCTGCGAGTAGGTTCTTAGGCTAATGTGAGAGAGTTTTCTAAAATAAATGGATGATAGTGCACATAATCTTATTCCAAAAAATGTGCGTGTGTTGTGATGCTTTAATCAAGTAAATAAATAAAATGAATTTCTTTGAATTAAAATTTTGCATAAAATAAATTGTTACTTTTTTGTACTTGATTTCACACATTTAGAGAATGTTTAGTGGAGGGGCGCGCAATTTTAACTTAAAGGAACCTGGCTTATTTGTTGCAGGTGAGTGTTTAATAGACGGGCAGCACGTGCCGGGCGGGCAGAGCATCGTGCTGGGCTGCCAGCTGTGCACATGCTCGTGGGTGGAGCTGACCTGCAAGCACAAGCCCTGCGCGCGCGTTACGCCCCCCTGCCGCCGGCTGCCTGTCTCCAACCACTCGCGCGACCCTTGCTGTGGGGACGTCGACTGCACACCAGGTAAAGAGCCACATAACTTTCCTCTCTCATGCCATATGGAATTGTGGATACGTTTTTACGCTAAATAGTTTTTAAATTATACAGCGACCTAACTATGCGAGAACATAACAGCTATGTATTTATTTACAGAAAAAAATACTACTTCCGCCGAAACATCTGCAAACGAAACTGTGGAGAAAGAAAACAAAGACAGTGACTTCACAGTGGACGTGCCCCACACAACATCTGAGCCTTTTGTCCCCACAGACACAGCTAACACCAAAGCAACTAATACCGAGAAAGTGGCAATAAAGGACGTCACTACACCACCACAAGGAAATACTGAGTCTGTTCAGAAAAGCACTACAACAGCTGTTCCTACTACCAGTTCCACGAAGCCGACTCCTAAACTAACGACTATCACCACCACATCTGCTCCAGTCAGGCAGGTTGACAATACTTCTTCTGAAGAAGACGAAGATGATGACGGCGATTTTTCGTTCGGTAGCGTACTGAAGTTACTTCTCAGTGATTACGAAACGACGACCACTCCGAGTAAGAAGCCCTCCACCAGACCTCCCACCAGGCCGCCCTCCACCGCTCCGCCAGTCCGCAGCCCCTCCCCCAGCAGACCTGCAGAAGAAACATTCTTCAAACCTCTTCCGTCACGTCCGTACGGCATTCCTGTAATAAAACCAAACACAGTCAACAGGATAGATCATCTAGTACTCGGCGAGGCCACCGCCATAAAGCGAACAACTCACCGACCTATCACGAATAACACCACCAACCGTTCGACACCCCAGACTTATGAACGCCCGACACCACAAACGCATGACACGACAGAGAAAAGACCAGTGAGGCAGGAGGATCCAGTCCCGTTCACACCTGTGGTGACTGGAGGACCCCGGCCTCCAAGCTTGGGAAGTCTACCAGGCGTAGGCTCAGGCATTCTGAAGTTGGCTGGCTGTAACATCTACGGGAGGATGTACAGGGTCGGCAGGATCATCACGGAGCTGTCCACGCCGTGCACAGAGTGCTGGTGCACGGAGCTAGGTGTTCAGTGCAAGCCGCTGGACTGCTGAGGATCGGAGAAGGTTATATAAGTCGAGTAATATACACTCACTACTGGACGTGTTTGGACCTCGGAACCTTGTGATTTTCTAGGTGTAATATTTATGCGGTATAAAAGATGATATTAAAGTATGAGCTTGTCCAGTATACGATTGATATTACAATAATGGTGCGACTGTGAAGTAAATCTAACGTTAGAATAATTTGTACATTAAATATAGTCATTGTGAAACGTACAATAAAATGCCTGTTTTTGAAACCTGCGTGCACCATTGCATAAGTACATGGAAATGAATACACTAGCGTCTAAAACGATTCAGTGTCCGGTAGTGACTGTTCATATTCTTTCAGGAGCTTTAGTTAAATATTTATTAAAATAAAATGGCCGGCAATGATCTCATACGACATAGACTATCATAGACTTGAATATTTCGTGCATCGAGTAGTAAACAGACCGATGGAGTGCCTGTGTGTAATAGCTGAGCAAATTGTGTCGCTGCAGTTATTGCTTAAGTTGCAACTAGATTGCAGTCGATCTATGACGTGAACCCAATGGACCGTTCCGATTGATCCAGTATACGGCAACCGGATAACGTTTATCAATAAATAAATAAAAAGTTTATTCAGTTCAGAAAGAACACGGTACCTACAATATTAAAAAAAAGTAACCGATTACATGGGAGCCTTAGGTGCTAGATTTTTATAAATTCCCGCACTAGGATTCCCTGTGTCATGGGGTCCAGTCTCTTCCATATTTTATTAAGGAGAAGTAGTTAATTCGAAAAAAAAAGAAAAAGCAAAACTTAAGTTAAATGTAATAAAAAAGTTATCTAACCAAAATTATAGTTGTATAAAGACGGTTTGCAGACAAGAGGTTTAGGTGCTTTTAGGTGTGAGTGCGTGTGTGAAGTGTGGTGTGTGTGTGTGGGGTATGTGGAGGTGTATGTAGTGAAAGTGGTTCGGTTGGTGTGCGCATGTTATGTTTTTTATTGATATTTTAGATATTACGAATGTATGTGCAAAAGGTCTTCCGTTTGGTCATAATTTTTGGGATGCAGCCATTTAATTATAGCATTTTTGCAGCTGGTGTACGTTAACGAGAGTATTGTTCTATTGTGGGAGTTAATCACAATCTAGTTCCACACAGTGCGGCACTTCAATTAAAAGAAGTACCAGCAGGCGCACTCCATTTCTTGATAATCCGTGTCACTTACCTTCGGCGTTACATTTGACTGAACACGTCACAAACCGTAGTGCTCTAATAACGTTACATGATAGCCTCAATGAATTTTAGATTCATACTGTAGATTTATATAACAGTTAAATATATTATAATCTAGTGTTAATTTAGCAAATAAATGGAATACTTAAAACATTTATTGAGTTTTTTTTACATTTCTTATATTTAATGATAACCGTACTTGTTTGTCAATTATGTAAGTATGAGTATGTATTAAGTAAATAATGCATACGTAGCAATTAACATTATATAAGGTAATCAATGAAACAACAAAATATGCAAATTTAACTTTTATAAGATCACAATAATCATATAAGCGATATAGGTATAAGACACTGGACGATAGTATCGCACAACTTAACATCAATGTTGCAACATTTTCAGTAAATTTCATTTTCATAAAATGATCAGTAACTATGTATTTTTTGGGTTGTTGAGATCATAGTCGAAGAATTCAGCATTATCAAACAAAAGTAATGGCTTGTGCAGATGAATTTCATGCTTGTTATCATTTGGCGGATATCATTTGAAACTATTTGGGTTAAAGAAGTGTCCGAGATAAAAGACAATGTCAAATTCTGGGTCTTCACCTTTACATTAAACATTGTATTTCTTTATCTCTGGGTCCCTATATCGTTTATCACCGGCCAAATATGGGGTACCAAAGAACATTCAAGTTTGGACTACTCTCTCGGTTCGATCAGGCGTAATGATGAGCGATTTCTAACCTTCATAACTTTTGCCTCATTTATGCCTTTTACAGCTGATGGTAGGTATACATATTTAAAAAAATTAAAAAGGCCACAAATCGAATAAACAATTTAATTGATTCGATTGTGAGCCTGTTCTTAGCTCATCCATCTGCAGGTGTGATGACTTGTATGCATCACTTATGTCATTTTGAACATCAATGGAATATTTTTTTCATTAAATCAATACAAGACAGTAATATAAACCCAAGAAAAGTCCTAAAAGTTAAATACAACTATTGCTTGTTGCTCACAAAAATTATGAAACTTCAAGTTTCTGTCTCGGTCATGATGTGACGTCATTTACCACGATAGAGCTTTGTTTGTTGACCTAAATTCAATTATTTTTTGTGCTTTAAAGCACAAAAAATTATCAAACAGAAATCGCTCTTACTTACCTTACTGAGATTTCAAGCACTTTCCAAAGAGTAGATTTTTATTAAAAAAGAATTTTTCGTCACTTCTGGCTTTGTCGAAGATGACTAGTTTTGAGTTTGCGTTCCGGTCCACCAACAAAACGTAACATAAAATAATGAATTGTAAAATAAGTAATAGGTATAAATAATGGAAAAGTTTTGAATTACGTGCCATAATCCCTATTGTGGATTCATATTTTTCGGCACAGTCAGCAACAAAAGTCGATAAATCACTCTAAATCAATTTTAATCAAATCGAGTAGCATCAATCGGCCAAGCCTTTGCCCAACTATGTTAAGGTCCGCTTCCAGTCTAATCCAATACTTCACATGGACCAACTGCCATTCTGCCCTCCACAACCCAGTTACTGGGTAAGATACCCCTTGGTAGGATTGGTCGACAGACTATTGGGCTTCTGACTACCCTTACTACCTTCGAATACCTTAGTATAGATAAAGTCGGAACAGAACCTGTAGTGGTGAACCTGGAGTGTATATAACATAACATCACGCCTTGTTTCCCCGAAGAGTTGGGCAGAGGTGTACCTATAGTGCACCCACATTTTGCCAGTTATGTTTAAGTCCCATGTAAGGGCGAGCCTATTGCCATCAACCGGGCACAAATCCATGCTCCGGGCTTACTTACTGAGAAATTCCAGATAGAAAAACCTATTAACACTTTGCCCGGCCTGGTAATCGAACCCGGGACCTCATGCTCAGCAGTAGCGCTTGCGACCACTAGACCAACGAGGCAAATAATACTGCAACTTAAATATAATTTCATATAGCTATTTATATGAAATGATAGAATGCAGATTATATTATCGATCCATTTTGTGTCAATTCAGATGATGTGTATAAGAAGCCCACGTTATCAGTTTACCGTCCTTACGGGTTACGTACATCTGAATGATCGCCAATTTAGACCAGCTTGACGAGTACTGGCTTCCCTCGAGGCGACTGAACCCCCTGTGATTAGAAGCAATGTTATTCGACTTTTCTTACTGACCGTACCTAAATTAGGCATGTTAGGTTTCAGTAGCTAAGATATTTTTTTCTGCTCAGAATAGCTAAGTATTTATAACACTTAACATCACGCCTGTATTCCCCGAAGGGTTAGTCAGAGGTGTACTAATAGTACCTACACACACATTTTAAAGTCCCTTGTAAATTACGTATAAATGATTACGTTTCTAAATAATAACAAAATCACAAGTTCAATTAAGTCATGTATTATAACTTAAGTCAGTGTTGACTAGAATACAATCTCTTTGGTTGCATTTACATGGTAGGTATTTTTAACAATATTGTAATAACGTACATTGACTTTTTATTGTAGATGGATATTTGGTTAGCTAAAACAAAAAACAAGTCACAAATAGTAACATTTTGCTCACTGGCGTGCTGATAATTTGAAATACTTACAATTATTTTAACATTTTTATTTTTGTGACCTGCGGATCAGTTCGTTTATCAATGTTTTTACTGTTTACAAATAAAACAGAAGTTAATAGCATGCCATGTATGTTTTAGTTAACAGTGTCCAGTTACTTGATATGATGATAGTTCGTTGCTTAATTATCTACTTTAGTGCCAATTAAAGATACGCTAATGAGGAGTATTAACAAACAAAATTCGCGATAATATAAAATATTTGTGAAAACAAGACAAAATACAATAGACGTACGACTATTTTGCGTAACTTTTCCTTATGAGTCATTAAAAACCCTGTAAGAAATCGACACGTGTTTCACCTCTCAACGAGGCATCCTCAGGATGACGATTGACTTGTCGCGAACCCGAACCCGACATGTTACCACGCCGAGTGCTGGACGCAAAGACTGGCACTTTTAAGTGGAATAGTTATCTACTAAATATATCTACGTCTACGTATTGTATTTTATAATGGATTTCGGCCAAGTCACGCCTGAATCAATTAACTATGGAAAAAAGACAATTAAAAAACGTTACGTGAGATTACATAATAAATGCTTATGAAAGAGTTTTTGAAGATAATTAATTTATTACAATTGCACTTGATCGCTACTAACATTAGAATAATTATAGAACCGTAGCATAAGTACAAAGCTTACAAAATATCACTAGCCGTTTATCCAACGTTTTGATGCAAAACAATCGAAAGGATGATTTCACAGAAATCAATAACATTAATAACTCCGCCACTATCACATTAATTCGAGAGAAATAGGTACCACAATCTAAAAATCCTGAATTATGAGGCATGCACCACATTAGGCTGTACTTAATTATGATAGGTACTCGATACCTAAATAGCTATTCGCGATCAAAATATGTAACTTACAGTTCTTTAATTCAAATGCAACTTAGGGCGTGGGCACATGTCTACGGTACGGCGCCGGCCGCCGCGTGGCGCCGTACCGTAGACACCGCGTGGTGTCGCCGTAAGAAGCGGGGCCGCACCGCAGACATGTGTCCACGCTCTAACAGTTCTTTAGTTCAAATGTAACGGCCCACAGCCCGGTAGGCCCGGTAGGCAGTTCTTTAGTGCGAATGTAGATAGGCGGAGTTCTAATTTAGAATTTACGACTTACGAGTATTTTACAGTTTCCTTAAAACATGAATTCCAGAGAACATGTTTATACATAACGCTTACTCCTAAAACGTGAAAAAGATCCATAAATCGTATTATACGGCGCCGTCTTTATACTGCCGACTAACTTTGTACTATATACAGTACAAAGGTGTAAAATTCCCATCAAAAGCTATTCTAAGCCACGAATAGCGGACGGATGAGTACAGATTGTACTTTTCATTGAGACGCAAATGTTCCGCGAGCCAGGGTTCAGGTCTGGTCGGCGTAGTCGGTGTACCACCCGTAGTAGACGCTGGCGACCACCACGCCGGCCACCAGCAGCGCTCCTGAGATCACGCGACATGCGATCACGTATGCCTTCTTGTTATTTTCACCTGTAGGTACCAAAGAAAACAATCATAAATATAAAATCGAATGAATTTTGACGGAGGCTAAAGAAAGAACATTTTTAATTGACCCAGTACCTTATGCAAGGCATGCGTTGCGTTCGTTTCAGCAATGATGCCAGACAGATGCTGTCTGACGCTGATTTTCAAATGAATCATTACGGACGAACGGGGAAAAAAACATTCAGAATATTTTGTTTAATGTAGATTTTTCCTAAAATATTAAAATAAACGAAAACATAAAACCAAAACTCACCAGTAAACACAATGAAGGCGAGCGGTATCCCGACACCCGCGCCGAGGATGTGCGCGGCCCAGGCGACGTACTCGTAGGAGGCGTGCGCGTGCGCAGCAGCCGGCGCGCCCAGCGGCGCCGGCGCGCGGACCAGAGCCCAGCACATCTCCGACGTGCCCAGCACCACCACGCTCAGCGGACGGAACCACCATAGGGGGATATGGTCGAACCTGTGAGGGAAAATCTTGTTTAGATATCGATAGGATACTTTTTAGAAAAAAAATTAAAAAAATAGTGGTAATGCTAGGTATAAGAAAACGAATTGCGTATTATTGATTGGATAAATCATTTACAAAACCACAAAAATATATAATATACAAATGCAAATATTTTTAGGAAAAGAAACTCACCTAAGGCACACATTAGCAATATGTGCAGTCAGTAACGCATAGACAGCTGCAGACGCACCGACGACGCGTACGCGGGGCTGCAGGGCACCTGCTCCGAGCGCGCCGGCCGCCACGCCACCAGCCCACAGCACCACCACTCGCCATGGACCTTGCTCACGCTCTAGAGGCCAGCCGACCTGGGAAACATAGGAGAGGTTAATACTGACTGGATTCACTAAATATTTTTCCAGTGAAAAAATGATGGAATGACTAAAGACATATTATACCTAGTAATTAAAGCTACAGATAGACAGAAGTTTAAAGAATACTTACAGCCAGCGCAACGAGCGCGTTCAGAGCCAGGTGCGCATGACTAGCGTGCACGAAGCCGTAGGTGAAGAGCCGCCAGGGCTCGCGCCACCACGCGTTCGGAGACCACTCCAGCGTCGCACGTATGTCGTCGGACAACGATATGTGGATTAGTACCTACAAATAACAAGAAGACTAATGTTAACATCCAGCTGGACTACCTCAACTAGCAGAAAGATAATAGGTAAGTAAAGCGATTCAAAAAGATTTAATTGATGAATCTTTCTTTCAAACAAAATATAAGACGAAGTGATCAAGATAAAAGATGTTTGTGATAAATAAACTTACAAGAAAAATGATCATAGAGACTATAAAGTACGGCGGTTTCAGTAAAGCTATGAGCTTGTCTTTTCTTTTCTCAAACTTCGTCTTCGCGAATGCTTTCTGTGACTTCGTAATTTGAGGGTATTTGTTGTGTACTCCGAGAGTGAGGCCGGCCTGCAGCCGCGACTTGTGCTTAGCTGGGTGCCCGCAGGTGGGGAGCAGGCGCCTGTTCTCTCCAGGGCTGTTGGTGTTGTCTGCAGGCCGCTCTTCCTCGTTCTCGGTCCAGGCACTGGCCGGTTGCTGGCCATTCGGCAAGATCCTCCTGCCATGATGCACAGGCACATGCTCTACATTCAGTCGCACTGTCTCGCAGTCTTCGGCATCTGGCGCCATGGTCACTGCTCCTCATGTTCTGTCAGCACGACATGACAGCTCCGCTCCGCACTGCTCACTGTCGCCTGTGACGAACAAATGTTATTGGTCAGTAACGCGCTCGCGAATTTATACAAAATGAGAAGGAAAATCTATTTCAGTTAACTAATTAGGAATTCCATAGTAAAGGGAGTTATCCTGATTAATTGTGTTGAGTTGCGACCACACACATTATATTAGTCTATGTCAAGCACAACGCTATACCTATCTTTTATAGATAATGTATGTTAATTGGTTTTAATTGATTGATTGAAAAAACAATTCAATTGAGCGAAAGCTGGGAAAACCTTTCAACTGTAGTATTGTGGTAAAACGTGCGAAATATCCGTTGATAATCATTTAAAAATAATAAGTATGGAATCAGATCAAATATGATATTAAAATCCTGATAAAATGGGGCTAATAATAAATAATAAAGACAGTAACGCAGCACAGTGTGGCGCTACCTTTACAAGTTTGCGGTTAGTTTCACGCAGCATCCGATCACTTCAGTTTACTGCTAACTTTTGGACGCCATATCAATTTATTAGAAGTTTGCGTCACGATAGATTCAGACGTCAGTTTTATTGTATTGAACTCCAGCACCCTAAAGTGTCACACGTCAGTCGCGTCAACGTCATGTCGCCGTACATACATGAACCTTAATTGCGTAACACACTTCAATCATATTCTGAATGATTCTGAAGGATATTGCTAATCCATCGCTTCATAATGTTCGAAAAATATGTTAGACAACATTTATAACGCATTTTGGCAGTTCAACAACATTTAACTGTCAAAATGAAAGCCATTGCTACTGTAAGTGTGTTATGCAATTACCCTGCTGGATATTATAGAGTGATTGATTGAAAACTGAGTTTATCTTTATCAACATGCACTTTTTAAACATGCTAACATAATAAAGGAAATAATAATAATTATATATTGAGAGCTTCATGCACTGATAAGAAACATAATATACGGCTACAATATGGGGAAAGAATCGTTTAAATCACAATAAACCTTAACAGGATGAATATATAATAAAATGATATAATGGCCACACCAATAAAAGATAATATTTCTATAATATCATATACATATACACACAGGTTTTCCCGGTAGGATGAATAATTGTTAATCCCGATTTTTATTAGTTTACCATTATCACAATAAAATGAACCGGAAAATACAATTATGCAATTATGTGGCGATAGGCTCGTGCGCCGTATTCTCGTGTAAGTACTTAAGGTACCTATTACGTTTGTTTATACCTAGTTATGGCAAGATTACATAAATATAATAACATCACGCCTGTATTTCCCTTAGGTAAGCGCAGAGGTGTTTAGAAAAATCATATTTGGCCAGTTATTGTGTTATAGTACATCCCTGTAGGATGTAGGAAGGATGTAATGCCCTTCCGCGATGCCGTTGGACGTTTTCAGGAACCCATGTTGTGGTGGTCTTAACCCACAATGCATCCGACATGCGACGTAGGTAATCACTAATCACCAATTAAATTATCTTCCTATAATGCAGTTTATTAGGATTTCGAATTGCGCCCAGAAAACTGAGGTACTATATGGTTCCATAATCGTCAGACGTCAGAGTCAACGGGAATTTATGGGTCAATCCGCCAGCAAAATACCCGTTTTCGGCAGCTTGACTTATTAAATCTAAGGTCACGCATTTTTTTATCCAAGATTTGCACGAAAATGAAGAAGAACTATGATGATGACGATGATGATTTGTACGAAGATGTGGCGATGGACTACATTTTAGTTCGTTTTTAGAAGACAGACTACAAAATTACCACTACTTTCTCCGACATAGTCAAACTTAATATGATGAATATTTTGTTAAAAGCAATTATTAAAAGTTCTCATTATCATTGAACCCTTTATTTATCAAACGACCGACCATCCGCGGTAACAATAATGTACCTACCTATGTAGGGATCACAGAGCAAACAAAGGAATTCACTTACCTACAAAGCTTGCTAATTGTATCAGGCGGATAAGCCCAAAAGATTAAACACAATTTAGGCAGATCCGAATCAATGTGGTTTAACCGTACATTAACGTATGCTTATCACGCAATTTATGCCAAATTCGCGCAAATTCAAATATCCATGATAGTACGTAGGTACATAATGTAATACGTATTTGATGGATAATATACCTATTCCTCCAACTATTATTATTAGAGTATGTCGATAACGTCGCCTGCTATCACTTTTAGCGCAATTATATAAGGAATATCTAGCTCGTGCGACAACCCAGCTTCTGAAATAGTAACTGACGTATGATCCATATGATTGACGTATGTAACCACAGTAACATAATATTTGTCAATACAGGTAAATAATTGACGCGAAAAGGATGTAAGTAAAGCAAAAATTAAACGATAGAGTTTCTATAAAGTACCAAAATAACAACTTGATAAATTATGAAAAAAGTGAAATCATTTCCCATTCACTTCATAAACCGCAGATAGAACCCAGATATTTAGAAAGCTAGACTAAGATGTGTTTGTTAGTGTGCTAACACGGTAAGATACCTAATTACGTAGTATTATAATGATCTGTGCTAATGCTTACAGATGCTGACAGGAAACGTATTGCATCATCGCAACCATGATCGCAATGAGTTTGATTTCCAGTTTCCATGTATGACCCTACGATATCTTAGGCATGAAGTGGCTTACTAGTGGCAAAGACAGTATTAGTATGACTACATACAACAGCCCCATCATTTTCAGGCCTACGTTGCAAAGCCGGAAAAATTTAAATCGGAGTATTTTGCAGTACCTACCTACTTAAACTAATGTAATCGTGTTACCTACCGAGTAGGGCGTGCCTACCTACTGAATATTCCTGTGAGCATGCAACCAGTTCCACCAGTAGCTACACGAACATAACTAATGTCAATATTGTCCTGCTAGCGGTGCTCGAAAGCTACATACATACGTGACATAACATGGGTACGTATAACCATAATAATTATGTTGACAACTAACTGTGCCCCGGCCACGGTTTTACCCGCATAAGTCTCGCATCGGTAGAAATATCAGGATGCAGAGTATCCTATGTCCTAACCCAGGTCATGGTCTTCCCATGAGCCAAATTTCAACCAAATCCGTTCTGCCGTTTTTGCGTGAAAGCATAACAAACAAACAAACTCCTTTCGCCTTTATAATATTATTAAGGAAAGCATAATGTATTGTTAATTTTGATTCTAATTATTATTGAATCCATTACTAAAGTAAGTAGGTTAACCATATATAGGCTGTATTGTTCAAAATGACCTCTTTCCTGTAATCTGAACAATGAATGCAATTCGTAATAACAAAAACAAAAGGCGAGGTAAATCATTTGAATATGTAAAATCTACCGAACGTATTATACCCAGCTATTGTTTAGTTTCCAAACACAGGTCTGTCCGTAAGCAATTATTTTCCCACACCTGACTTACTAAGGTCCGCCGATAAATATAACAGAGCTAGTTCTACTCAATAATTTGATATAATTTCCACCTCATAAAGTGTACCTAGGAGTCCAGCACTTTGCCGACAGCTGGATCATAAACAATGGTGTTATTATCATGTAATAGCAATTCATTATAATGGTAACGGTACAATTGGCAGGTTGGCCCGGTAGCCTGGTGGCTCCACACACACGCACTCGCCAAATTCTGCTACAAATAATAAATAGCTACATATTATTGTAGACAGCCAATTTATTGGCGAATAGATTAAGTTCATGACTTTGTTTGATTAGAAATTGTTTACTTATTAATTAATACATACTGGTAACATAAATATTACATAAATATTACACATAATTATTAGACCTTATTTATTGTTTAAATTTAGGTCACCTTGTGGTCTACTAGCACGGCTAATGAGCTTGAATTCCCGGGATTAGCTGAGTTTTATCTGGTATTTATCACAACCAAAAAAGAAACAATAAATCTCAATGTCGTATTTGTTATGTTACACCGTGTCCTCCGGGCGATTCCTCCCGCCTTATCCGAAACAGGAACCGCGGGAGGAGGTGTTCGGTGAACACCTGCGTCAAGCGAAAGACCTCTAGCCTGAATGCCTGAAAGATGTTCCTCAGCGTAACGTATACGTAGGTACGTCCGTTCAACTCCGTTGTCGAACATTCGGTTGAATGAATGTCCATTATTTATAACACGAAGAACTAACAGCTGACTTCTTCTACAAGAACAATGTTCTTTAGTATCTTTTCAAAGTTGAACTGAAATTATCAGTACTTAGTGAATTATCAGTACATTTACGAGTTTGACTTAAATATCAAAATCAAAAATCAAAATATTTTATTTCACATAAACCTACATGGGCACTTATGAAACGTCAGAATCTAGGTGCACGGTTCCAATTGGTCGTTTCCTATGGAGAAGAGCCGGCAAGAAACTCCACGGTTACTCTTTTAAAAATAAATGGGTTTTACAATGCTTTAAAAAATGTACAGTTTGAATAGGTATGCGAGGACAGCGTAGGCCTGTCAACAAGATACTTAAAAAAATAGAAAATAGTCTGCAAATCGACAGTCTGTTGTGCCTACAACGTTCTCACATTCACAAAATATAAAGGAATCTATATAAAGGTCGAATAAAATAATAAAAACCAATTTAACCCAAATGGTTGTCACTACAACTTTAACCAATCCGAATGAGAACCCTACTTTAAAATGAAATTTGAATTGTAGGCATATAATGTCAAATAATGAAACTACATGTCAAGTAGTACCTAAATAAAAAAGTAAAATAAAATACATATCGTAATTTGGGAGCAGTTAATAGACATTTACATAATTATGCCGTTAATGAGGTACCAGGGAGGCCACATGTGCAGAAGGAATTATTGCCAAACTTCCTTGTCATCAACGTAGTCTTTAATCTTGTAATATGCTTTTTTGATAAGGACACGTTTTATGTGGGTTTTGAACTTTCCATCGTTAAGTTCTGTAACCGACTTTGGCAACTTGTTATAAAAGCGAATACTGTTTATAAGGAATGACTTGCTAGTTTTAGTTAATCTAAATTTAGGTATCACAATTTCATGTTTACTACGTGTATTTATATTATGGAAATCACTTCTAATTTTGAAAAGTCCTAAGTTTTTGCGAACATACAAAATACTTTCTAAGATATAAAGAGAAGGCAGAGTTAGTACATCAACTTCTTTGAATTTGTTTCTAAGGGACTCACGAGGACCCATTCTATAGATCGCGCGGATTGCTCTCTTTTGTAATATAAAAATTGAGTCTACATCAGCTGCCGATCCCCACAGCAGAACGCCATAAGACATAATACTGTGGAAATAAGCAAAGTATACTAACCTAGCTGTGGCTACATCAGTCAACTGCCTTATTTTTCTTACTGCAAATGCAGCTGAACTTAATCTACCTGAAAGAGCTCTAATGTGGGCACCCCATTGCAATTTAGAATCTAGAGTAATTCCTAGAAACACAGTTTCTGCAATTGCATCTAGTTTTTTGCCATCAAGTTTTAAGTTTAGACCTACTTGGGGTACATTTGGTAAAGAGAACTTAAGACATTTAGTTTTGTTCGCATTAAGTAAAAGATTATTAGCTGCGAACCATTTAGAAAGAACTGCCAAACTATCGTTGACATGTAAGACATCCGTATCTTTTCTATCTATTTTAAAAATAAGAGACGTGTCATCAGCGAATAGAATTATATCCGATAAGTTAGCCATCATGTAGGGAAGGTCATTAATATAAACTAGAAATAGGAAAGGGCCAAGAATCGAACCTTGGGGCACGCCCATCTTTACTAGAGACCCCGAGGAAGTCACCCCGTTTACGCTTACTTTTTGCTGCCTGTTTGATAAATAAGAAAGAACAAGATCAGCAGCCTGTCCACGAATTCCGAATATACTCCTGTTTACCTGCTAGTAATACTTTGTTCTATAGAGCAAAATCTTAATATTGTCAAGTAATACCCAAGGAATGGCTTTAAACCCCGCATCGGGTCAGGTAACAAGAAAACAAAAAAAGTTTGAAAAAAAACGAAGTAACTAAGTACCTGATTTTAAGATACAAATGATAGACTGCGTGTAACTAACACCTGTTGCGTATAACTTAAGGCAGCTTTAAATCTAACTACTATTACTTCCTAAGCTCATACCATGCATCCATTATGGACTAAACGGTGTCATAAAAGTGTCCAGAACAATACCTTCACCACGGATGGCTGACAGGATATTTAGGTAATGATGGCTTTAAGCCCGCCATCAATATTCATTGCGGGTTGCCGCGGACTTGCTCGTAAATGTCTATTGGTTGTCTATCGCGATCAGGAAATACGATAAAGGGTAAGTAGGTACGTACAGTGCGCATTATTCGCAGTATGGCAGTGAGCGAGGAGCTTTCAAATGCGTGTGTTTACGATAAACTGAGGTCTACTGACGTACTTATTTTAATCAAAGGAGATAACAACTTGCGATAAAAATTTGATAAAATATTTAAGTAATGATTTCTCATTTTCTCATATGCGCGTCCGCGTCGCGTACGAGACGCGTCCTGGTCTTACGTCTTTTCTGTCTATCTAGGCTCTTACGACTTGTACACACCGGCGCGATATATCGCGCGCCCTTGTTGCGCCCGCGATATCGCGCCACTGTGTACGAGTAGTCTTCACATCCCTTTTAAGGCTCCTACTACTTGCCTATCTACTGATCGTTTCCGCCTGTCTGTCGGTCCGTCTGTCTCACGTCACATCGTATTCATATTTCAATAGTATCTGCGAGGTTATCTTTCTGACTGTCACGGACTCAGTCACAGCCATGGGAGGTGCATGTCACCAAGTTTGGGTGTGCAATGACAGATAAGGTGTAGCCACCAGGCACCTACTAAGATGTAATCTTACGGTTATAGGGAGTTATGAATATGATTGACGGATGATGTAATATTGACAGGTCTGTGTTGAGTAGGGGATGCAGTTGATTGCATCTGAATAGTTTGATCATATTTTATATAGGTAATCGTGATTGTAGAAAATTTATTTTGAAATAAATATAAGTACGTAATAGTGTCGTTGTTATACTGAAATATATAATTGAATGTTGACCCGAAAACAGTAGGAAAAACAAAACTTAATGTGTAAAGACAATAAAAAAATATGATGGTACTCATGCAAGTTGTTAAATATATTATTAACATATTACGATAATAATAACAATCATCAAACTAAGCAAAAAAACTCACCGATAAAAAAATGCGCAATAATTGCGCCGACAGCGACTGTGCATTAACAAAAACAGCTGATCTATGTAAACAACACGCCGAGAGACGTACTATTGACTATCAAACATTAATTATAATGCTCCACCAGCTCCACAAACAAAGTTACTTGTGCCAACGACCACAAACACTGCACTTATCCGCACGAATGAACGAAAATATCCCTAAAATGATGACTCAAAAACATTTAATATTATAAACGGACGAGCTCGAAAGCTGAGTGGAGAATGAGTGGGCACCTGCGCGTACGCCGACCTGCTGTCCCAAAACACGCACATACACATTTCTTTTGTGTACAGACATCTTTAGTATATCTGTGTGAACATTGATAAGATTCGGGCAGACTTTCAGTGCACTGCAGATTAATTTGTATTTTTAGAACAAATCTGCTTTATATCCACGCGAATGAAACAAAAAGCACTGAAATAAATCTCGCGTGAAATGACAAGCACTCTTCAGATGAATATTATACATTTTTGAAATATTATCAACAATAGCGTGGGTTTCAAGATAAAAATTTGTTACTACTGCTATTATTTTGCTAATCGTAAATAGTGGCCAGTGTGGAGTGAGGCTGCCAAAAATAATGAATTTCATAGCTTTTTCCGAAATAATTATGCTGATAATTAAGATAACCGTAAACCCTTTTTTTCCATTACATTAACTCTCATAATGCGCTTGCCACCCAGGACTATTTTGAACCGTTATTAATATTACGTAGTACGTACATAGTCATATAAAAAAGTTTACAATAATCAATTTTTCAACTAGAATAAAAATTATCCTTTATTCCGTCGACACATATGACTAAGATTAAATAACACATGACAAGAATAATATTCTATCTACCTCCCCGATAACGTTTCCACGTCACGTGTGCAGGACTGGTTCAAGTTCAAGCCGTGCCCGCATCGGACAGGTGCTGTTCTGTTGCTGCAAAAAAAGGCACAAGACGCGCCATCTGCTCCCAGCATTCCTGAATAAGATTATACAGAGAAGCACGCTCCCAATTATGCGCTGCTGGAATGAAACTACAATTATGTTATTTTGAGTAATGCTGGTGTTCGTAGTTTATTAATTGTTCCTCATCTTTTTGACTGAATGACTTCAAATATTATCTGAGGAAACTAGGTATACGGAACATCATTGTCGTTCACACTACTCCAGTGAGCGACAAGCATCCATGTACAAGGGTCAGAATTTGTAAGTAGCATGAATGAAAACCACGCAAAGATAATTATGAATAATCATCAATTCAGGAAACAATTTTACGTGCATCGCCATTCATACGTTTTCTTTACCACATGTTCATTAATATTTTGAATCAGTTATTTCTATTATATTATTCAGTGGATAATTTCTCGAACGTCACACGCGAGTCAATATACCTGAGTCACCTTGTGAAGATGATCAAAATACATAGTCATAAATAACACTAGTAATAACACTAGTAAGGAAAAAACCATTTTCAGTTTAAGTTTTACATTGAAAAAGGTTTATCAAGGGCCTAAAAAGGGTCTTTTAACTTTATTGTCATAATACTTGCCAATTTTTTTTTATTTGTTTATCGGAATATGCATTTTGACATACATCTATTAATCCTATTGGCCTTTTGCGAAACAGAGTGGTATTTTTCGTTGAAAGTCGGGCAGCACACTAGATGCGAATTTATATTTATGTAAATAATCTCTAAAACAATACACACTTTTATTATGATTGTTTAAATTGTTTGAGTTCGGAATACAGTTCACCTACCTGAGTAGTTCGTTGTAAAAGTTGAAAAGGAATTGTATTTTTTTTAATGATAAGCTGAGATAACAGATGGTTATTGTTATATTAAGGAACAACGTCACTTAGAAGTAATCCTGTCAATGTTGACTTACTGCTGAATACATAATAATTGGTTTAAAGTAAGAATATTCTTTACGCCCATTTTCTATGGATATCTTTTACAAATAAATCAGTAGGTGACAATATACCACGCTTACATGAAGCGTGGTATATTTTAAAGAATTTACCGTATAGCTAGATTTACTATATATACTTAAGTAAGACAATTCATGTTTTTTTTCCTAATTACCTGTAATTACTAGGGATTTGACGTTTTTATTATCCCTAAAACAATCTCGTTTTTTCTTTTGATAACCCCCTAATACATAAAAAATTAACACACAGCAATAAGTGCTCTACATTCTCCAAAATAAACATGACAGGCGACGTAACGTAGTAATTAGTAACCTCGTTGTAACAGGGCATCCACGGCTTTCCTAGTAAGCCACAAAGTCTTACCAGGAATCACGAGATAACCTCTACAATAATTACTACAGGACTTCTTCGTAATACAATACATTGAAGTGTTAAATATTTAATACTACATAATATTATATCGATGAGGAAAACTGAGGTTACGGGAATTCACACCATGGAGTGTACATACTGTAGTATCTATTGTTATTTTGGTCCTAATTAGTCCAAGGAGAGCTACCATCCTATAATCATTCGATTTTGAAGTAAACAAGGTTTTGTTTACATCCATGTGCAGTGTGCACGCGGAACAAGAATCATCACAATAATACATAACATACGCTCTGATGCGCATTATGCAGTATTACTCAATACTAGGAACATTGCAGTAAAGTAAACATGTTATTTTTACGTATACTATTTTTTTTGCTGCTTTATCATAAGTAAGTATACTATACCTATGATAAAGCAGCTAAAACATTCCATGTGATTTGTTTATAAGTTCACGTGTAAACAGCTCGCTCACCTATAGGAATATAAATGAAACTAGTAAGGGCTGGCCTCGCTAAAACCGTTTAGTCCTCTCTCGGCCCCTCGACCCCAAATAAAAAATGTGGCCATTAAACTCAAAGACGACAAAATTTTAGCAACTAGTTCATAAACAAGAGTGAGTCCTGGGGCCTAAGATAAGTTTTTGGCAGTTTTTTATGGCAAATCTGTCAAAAAGTCACCATTGAGAGACCATTGTAACGTTTATAAATTAGTAGACTTAGGCCCCTGGAGTAAAGACATTCGGGTTTGATAAAATAGGTACTACAACAACGGACGGAAAACTAAGACTCCCGCAGAATACAGGGTGCAACCATCTACGCAGACTGGCTGCTAGCAGCTGAACGAGAGTAGCCTTCGAGCAATAGCATTCGAGGGTCGTGTTGAATAGCGTCCGATGGGAGAGGCCTATGTCCAGCAATGGACTGCTGTATGTTGATGATAGTAATGACGAATACTACAATGTTTAATTTCGCTAATCGATGTTCATCCAACTATTTACGTTGACCCGCACGAGGCAATTATAGGGCAATAACACAACAGCAGCAACACAAGCTGTCTAGTTTAATGATTAACACATTAAGTACTGGGAACTCCAACACATACAAGTAGTTAAGGAATATTAGACGAGTAATTCCGAAACAGATGAAAATTTAATAATTAATTAGATTCAGAAACCTGGAAATTTAGTATGGGTACTGTGGGATGCCCCTCAGAAGATAGATAGACAGGAAGATCCCCGATCCCCGGGTGATGCAGATAGGATGTAGTTATTATGTGATTAGTTGAGTTTTGTTATAAATCAGTAGGTACGTGTAGAACACAAGTATGGAATTAGTGGCACGAGAAGAAACAAATCAGGCACACGACACTTGACAATAATTGTGTGACAGGACACTCCACATTTACATATTTGTTACTGTATTAGGTAGAGACGCTCTCGGCAGCAGTGATCTTATTAGTTTCTTATAGGAAGGTTAGTAAATGCAAGATTACTGTCAGATAGTTGACTGCAAAAAAACGATTTTGGTAAAGAAAGTCTCTTACGTCAACTAAAAAGAACATGCAGTCATCACCAACCCGCTTGGCAAGCGTGCATGGTAATTCATGTGAATATCTCAATACTTCCGTATTTTAATCGATGGCCAATTAGCCGAAGTGTTAATAATCTAAACACAAATTAATTACATAGGTACCTAATTTATCCTCAACTGTGATTGAATATATTGTGCTTTACCTTGCATAATAATATATCTTTATGTTATAATATATTATCTGAACGCTACGCTATAGCTTGTGGTCAGGGGATTCCGACAGCGAACTATCCGGTCTGCAAGCTTTAAGTTAATTACTCACGAACTGTATTACTAGCCTACTATTTATAAGTATACGTACGTACGTATGTCCCTCGAGCTAAAAATAGCGTTCTATATAAAGAAACAAATACATAATATCCTATAGGTATATGGTATCTAAGACATAGGTACCCATTTCCGTTGCATTTCCTGTGCAATTGAATCATTATTATAATTGTAACATTGTATTAATTTTAGTTCAACTTTATTTACCGAGAATTTCCTCTAGGTTGCAGTACAATAGGCAATATACATATTTATAACCTAGTTTTATTTTATTTTAATTAATTCTTTGAATCATTCTGTTACCTGCCTACACGAACGTGTACCTAGGACTATCAGTTAACACATGGTCAATGTATCATTTGCAAATGATATAAGATACTATTTAGGGTAGGGTAAGGGTAGACCATAGCCCGTGTTTACTAATCCCTTCGTGAAATATTGGCAAAATACATACAAACATACATTCGACGAGTTCGATCTGTATGGACTGGTATTTTGAGAATCAATCAGCCATTTATTCACGAAAAGACTTTTAACAGCGAGTTATTTCTATACGCTACGAGTTAGCAACTCGTTACTATTATAACCATCGATCACTATGCTTTTAACGCATAGATAGTGACTGTGTTGGCTCACGGCGAGCATTCCCTTTGCCACTGCAGGCAATTTTTTTTATTTTTTATAATATCAATAACACGTTTTACGGCAAGATTGTGTAAGCGATGACAGACGATGCTATAATAAAAATTTAAGCTCGCGAAATAAACGTAAAATTATCTTAGTAAGAAGAATTCGTAGACGGCAAGGTCGCGGGCGCAGCATAAATAGCACATTATTCTTAGTTACTTAGGGCTTTGGAGATTACGATCTGGGTGTTCTCACAAAAATACTTAACTCTGCATGTTGTAACCATCACAGATGTTTGAATAATTACAATACATCGTTGAGTCAACATTAACATCCTAGTGCATGTCTACGAAACTTCGAACATAAGTAGGATATCAGATATATAATGCACTCGTACAGACTTGCACTCTATTTAAGAGGTCTTTGCCCGCCGGAAAACGGCCGAGTTGATTAATTCTGTTGATTGATGATGATCAAATCATCAATGATGATAAAAGAGCAAGTAATGAAACTGACGAGATGAAAAACGATAAATTTAAAGCACCTAGAAAAATCCAATAACAGATGGAATTCAAAATTTGACTTGACCTTGAATTTGACCCGTACGCCCGAAAGACAAGGATTTAATATTTTTTTTAAACTATTGGTTTTCAAATCACAATTTCTTGGTTGGTTTGTAATGGTGTGTAGGTTCTATTAACACTTCAGGGTCAGGTAGCAATATTTTGATCGATAGTAATTCATCGTTTACGATCCACTCGATGTAACCACCACACGAACTGAAATGCTTAGCGCGGAGCCGTTACAGCTAATGATCACGGCTGTGGTTGTAACCTAGCCATCTGGCCATATGGCCGAGTGGCCGCGTGGCCGCGTGGCCACTCTATACTCGTTATTTATTGGATGCATTACGGCATATCAGTCGGCAGATAGTTTCGGTGTTTTTCAGCTGTGAGATATTATGTGTGGAGCGAGTGGGTGTGACTAGAACGCATATTACAGACACAGTTACAGGATTTTTGGAAACTATAGACTTAAGTAAGCATAGATACTACAGTCCACTGTTGCTTTTCCTTAGCTGAGCTGCTGCTCCTGGTCTTTCGTATCCATTCCTGCCTAACTATTACCTTGTTCTTCATAATGTTTTACAGACGTTTAGACATGCTAGTCGATAAAGAAAGTGTTCGTAAAGAACTGTAAGTGCATATTGTTAAGTAAAAAATTTAATGTCTCTGTACGAAACACATTACATGAAAATTAAAATAAAATGAAACCGTGCAGTTGTGAAATTGCAAGATTGCTCTAAATCGAAACCGCAAGGAGTCAAGGGTTCACTTCATAACAAAAGATTTTGTTTGTTTTTTTTTAATGCTGAAGAAAATAACATGAGCCACTTTATACGGGGAACCTACATTACTAAATATACGTAGGTAGGTATATACATACATTTTTTCCGCCTCTTCATGAATTATGCAAATCCAGGAAGAAAATGTCTCGTCTATATCACAATACAAAAATGTGTTTTTTAACATTCAATTTTGGCTAGGAAAGGGATTTTTATGCATAGTGGAAAACCTGATGACAATATACCTACCTAATAATAAATTACGTTAATGTAATGTTTGAAAAACATAAACAAACTGTTTGAACAGTAGTGTTGGTATTCCAGGTGTCGTTAGTAAACAAACTCGCACATACACAGACACAGGTGACCCAAATACAGGACCCCATTCTGTTATCTTAATCACACAAAGTCATAATGTAATCGAAGTGGCGATCGCAAGCGAGCTGGACTAATTAATGACGTTTTTACGAGAATAGTTCCATTGTGCTTTGGAAACCGCCCTTACTGCTGCGAAATAGAGTGTGCTTGACAGTACCACCTACCCATCGTCGTCGTCGCCGTCGCGTCGTCAGGGGAGTTGAACTGTCGCGTGTTGTGCTACTTACGGAGTTATGAACAATCGCCATTTATTGCTGTACTGACGGGGGTGTGGTGACTACTTTGACCTGTTGAGAAAATAGGGATGGGCGCTCGTACGGATACATTCATATGACCAACCTCTAGCTTCTATGTTTAGGAACCTATCATACACGAATAATAACAACGCAGTAACTTAGTTATTAGTTTTGCTAGACAAGAACAGTTTCGCTTTTGGAAATCGCCCTAAATTATTTTTGAAACTTGATCTAAATCTAGAGAATAATTTTTGCGATGAGTCTGAACAATAAACATTCAGATATTCTAATAATAAAGCACCATGCGCAAGCGGTGCGCGTCCTTGGTGCGCAGGGTGCGGGCTAGCTCCAACACTGTACCTACCTAATATTGCGGATTCTCGAATTATAATTTTGTATAACTGTGTAATGATGTAGTATTATAGATATCATAATTTAAATTTTTTCTTCTCACATAACTTCACTTACCTATTTTAATTCATTGTCTTTTGACATTAATTCATTTGATTTGAAATTGATCTGTTACTCATATCTTTCGGTCATTTAATTAACTTAATTTATTTATTAATCGCTCAATCACTTATTTAATTCAAAATTGTGACACTTACAAAATTGACAAAATTGTGTTGTATTTGTATTTAATACGGGTCAAGGACCTGAAATAAATGATTTTTATTTTTATTTATTTATGGCAGTCAGATCAGCTAGGAAGTAAACTAGTACTTAACAGATATTCTAAAAAAAAAAAACGTTTCATTTACATCTACTGAGTACTTGTTTAGATTTACGCAATAGGTGTGTAACACGATCGGCTGACGATGTGTTATAATATTTTTTGGAAGATTATTTTTAAATGCTCCATTCCATATAATTTAGGTAACTACTCAACATAATTTAAAAAAAAACCTGAGGAAATGGACCTCACCACACATCCTTCGGAGGATCGCAATCTCTTGGGGTATCTATTCCGGTTGTCCGGTCGTTGTAGATACTATTGGCAATAGACCACAGAGACACCGCTTTGATGCCATTCCATCAAGCAAAACGGTGTTTGATAAAGCGATAGGCGTGCCAAACACTAAGCATAAGTAGGAACCCACCACTACAGATCCCGTTTCTCCTTATGGAGCTAAAGACGGAGACCATGTGGGTCTCGCCGATAAGAGTCTGATATAACCTCCCCCGATTCACAGGCGGATGTTTTATAGGACAATCCAGTGAAAAAATATTCCATAAAGTCAATGGTTTATTCCGCCTCAGTCTGTACTCTTTACATTTCGTTATGAAGCAATCGCGAGTTGTAGGTAGCCTTATTCAAACAAGGGGCGAGTGGTTGACCCGATCGTGCGTCACTCGCGAGTGTTTGCTTCACCCTCGAGGCGACCACGCCGTGAGGTCGAGCCGGGACTACAGGAGTGTCTGTTCACACGAGGCTGGTGCAATCAGAACGTAGATTGAGTGGGTCGGAGGAGCTTGGAAGAGGAAAGGAAATGAAAGGTGTCAAAAATAGACTGAAAAACGTGTCACATAACAGTATGATAGGTTGTCACTTGTACCCATGAGAATGGCGGCTTGCATGAACTAATCGTTTCGGTATTATTTAATTGTAAAATTTAATTTAAAAAAGGCTCAAAATTACGTCTTTTAAATTGAAACTTCCAAAATATATAAATGAGACCTGAGACTTCCGCTGTATAACGATTAACAAACGCTTCTAAAAATTATTATTTTGTATTCGTTAAGAACATAATGCTAAACGTCGTTAACACTATGTTATCGCTTAATTAATAGGTAGAAACGGTCAAGTTGCGGTCAAAGTGGTCGCTGTGGCACTACTGTGAAGATTCAAAGAAGATGACGCGAAATCGACAATAGAGATGATACAGATTACTTTGTGTCTTTTAAGGAAAGCGTAACCAACGGAAGAGATAATCATCTATCACTAAAAGAGAAGTAAAAGGAGTATGTACCTACGTAACAATCAGAGCAGTGGAGTTCTGTACTCTCTTCTTCCCTATGAGAAAATGGGCCGAGCTTATGTATGTAAACAATTTACTTACTTAATAACAAAAAATGACTGTAAACAACTGCACTGTCGCTGGTCATTGACCTCAGTTCCACGAAAGCAGCTGCTGCAAAAACTTGCGATAAAACTGTATTTATTTTTCCTGCCGCGAGTGCGTGGTCACAGTAGTCTTATCAATAAACGCCTAATTACCTGCTTTAATTCGAGGTCAAGTTTCGATTTCGTTCATTAGGTGGAGTCACAGGGAAGAGGGGGGGGGGGGGGGTCAGCGTGTAGACCAGCAATGCGTGGTCGAACTTTGTGTCCCTCAGTGGGTTAGTGGGGCTTGGTGAAGTCCCGGCACAGGGCCTAACCTTATCTAAAACATTGAACTTGGTGACAAAGTACGTGGTTTTGATAAGGATGTCTGATATTTATAAAAAATTGTTTGTTGGAATAATTATTTAGAAAAAAAACATTTTTCGAGCTGCGATGACATTCTATTTATGACACAAGTGTCAGTCACGCACCAATGAGCACCACTGTCTACATTAGATACCCTACTTTATTGATTTTTGGTCATTATTTTCGTAGCCCTTTAGAAAGGTTTTCATTGAGAGCAATGTCAATATACTCTATATATATACCTACAAGTATATAATTTGACGTCGTAGCGTAGTTCTGCAACGAAGTTTCCAAAGGATCTTTACAACTAAGTATATAGTGAGCAACTGTGCAGTGAGTGGCACACCCGCATATGATTTAGAAAAACATCTATTACAATACTGTCATTAGCTTAATCACTATAAATATCTTAGTATTTTGGGTCAACAATCGCCTGACTATTTTATCTAGAAACAGCTTTGGTAGGTAAGTGTGTAGTATTATATTATTCATTACCGTTACGGTCAGCCCCCAATAATGGGGGAAACTTGCCCTAATGGGTGTTCTCTATACCTCAATGTTGTACGCGCACATGGTTTTTCCAAGAACTGCCTCTTGTAAGGCAGAGTTATTTTAACAGTATTATTGATATCGAAAATAATTTACACAACAAATGATAAAAATATTGACAATTATTTCACAGTAAGTATCAGCAAATGCTCTACTGTGGCATCTTCTCATAAAGAACGAGTAATAATCATTTAATGTTGTATGTCTTGACCAGCATTACATGGATTAGGTAGATAGTATGCCTTTCATGGTGGTCTTCAAATATATCTGGTGCCGATAACAATGATAAATGATGACGTATTAAAGCTAAAATTACAAAAGATAATAATTATTATTGTTCTGCGTGGTTCGACCGGCGTGGGGTTGAGGTCGACTCTCAACTGCTGATGATACGCGTTATCAGTGTTATCAGTACTGCGGTAGGTGAGATGATCGCCAGTGCAAAACGTTCAGTCACTGTCCACAGGATATGTCACTAGACAGGGACATATTGGAGGCTGGGATAGCTGACCGATGGCAGTATGAGTAAGACCGATGCGTTTCCATTAGAAACCACTAACATTTTAACATCAATACGATATAAACCACTAACATTTTAACATCAATACGATATAAACCACTAACATTTTAACATCAATACGATATAAACCACTAACATTTTAACATCAATACGATATAAACCACTAACATTTTAACAGCCATAAAACCTATTTATGGCTGTTACTTACGGGTTTATATTCAATGTTGTGAACTTTTTAATTTTTCGTCCGTAAATGTATTTGGAAATAATTTATTACATAGGTACGTAAGTTTGACTACCGTAAAACAGCTGACAGTTGACATCATTTTTTTTTTTTAATCTCATTTTTATTAATGATGAAATCCAACACTACATACTAATAATTTATTGGTTACCGGAAGAGATTGATGAGCTCTATTCTGGTGCGTCTGTACCAACACGGCAACGCAACAAATTCCCTGGCATTGAGTGTGTCTCGCAATTAGATCTGCCTCATTTGGTAGCGCCTGGAATTTCAGCAGTGCGGCTAACGTAGAGCAGGATATGCATCAAGATATCTTAGCTTCTGTATCAGTTTGTGGTGGAACAAAAGCCTTATCTTGCGTTATCATTAAATATATCCGTTCGTTTATCCAAATTACAAATCTGGTTGTTTATTCTACATTAAATTGCTTTGTTATCTGAAGTTGGCAACGAAAAATTGCAAAAAATTTGGATTATAAAATGAGTATTAACCGCTCTTTTATAAACGCTGATAAGATAAACTAATACTGGTTGTTTCAATTTCTATAGGCAAATATTAACCTACTTACTTCATTGTTTCTAAATCAGGTATACTTCAATCCTTCCAGGATAAACTATTATCAGCTGTTTGACTTTATTTTGTGGGGGAAAACCGATGGGAACAAACCCGTGCTCTAATAGACAAATTAACAATATAATAGTCTATTAATATACCTAGGTACACACAATATTATATCAAATAAGAATTAAAGTTTACCTCAATATGTGGGTATGTTATCCTATATTCCTCGAAGCCTATGGTTTGTCCACAAATAGAGGTAAAGAACACTTAAAACTTATAAAACTGTACACTAAACTAACCGCGTTAACTCGTAATATCGCCCTAATAGCCGCGATAACGCGCGGGTAGATACGTCTCGTCGACGCGATAACAAACAGCTGACTGGCGCGCGGCGTGCCATCGCTGTGTTGATATTATGTTTATCGGAGAAGATAATAAGTAAATAAATCAAGGGATTGTTTGCGATGTAGGATGTAGGCAATGCTTGTTCTGAAGCAGAGCAGATCAGCTGACTACTTGCTAGTAGCAGTTGTGTGTACATCGGTATTATTTGATTTTTTACTCTAAGTGAAGATTGCCAAGGTGTCTTAAGTGAAGTCTAAAAGTGGGAAGGTAAATTATTTGTTTTTTTATTGTAGACACCTATATTATAGTTTATTTCGTTTGTTTACATCATCGGAACATAAGATAACATGACATAACATTACAAATCATACACAAATTATTTTATGTTGTTGAAATTCAGGTAAAGTTTAGGTTTGAGAGATCTCTCATAATAATAATTGTGAAGGTGACAATTATTTTTCAGAGAGCACTGAAATTACTTAAACCTTTACAGAATATTACTGAGCCCTATTTATTTTGAGCCTGCCATTTTAATTAGTTGTTATTGCCATAATTTACGAGTAAAATCTACACTTTCTATTTTGTAAACAAATACAATAATAATGAGCTTTTCTTCTTAGTAAAAGATTCATTTTAAAGATTTTTTTATTATTTTTATTATTTTCTTTATTCTCTATATTTTATTTATTTATACTTCTTAGTAAAAGATAGAAAGAAGACACTTTTCCAATTTACATTGATTGAATTGTTTTTTTTTTATGCCCAGTAGGCTCTTCCCCTTTTTTTGTTTACTTGACATAATATAGGTATATATTTTAGTTATAGCATTTAAGATGACCAACTATTAAAATATTGATAAATAATTTTATTTATTATTTTACAGGAGTTCCTGTTATTTAATTTCGTTATAATAGTCTTACCTATAATAAATTGTCTTTTGGTGTACAATTGTTATTTATGCTTATATACCTAATTATATACAGTTGCATACAAGATTTTCTGAAACAGTTAGCTATTGCCAACATTAAAACGACCATAGCCCGTAGCCCTGCAAACGTGACGTAGCGTATTTTGGAACACATGTGTCGGCGCGGGGGTCAGCACCTGTTGACCGAAGGAATCGAACAAATTAAAGAGTTGCATAATGAAATTTAGTACAACATTATAACACTCTTTTCGATGATATAATGGTTACTATGACACTGGTCATTTTAATGTTGGCAATAAGCTAACTGTTTCAGAAACTTTTATAGAGCATTTATAGCATGGGTGATAAAAATATGTATAAAACTGTTTGTCTGAACGAAATCATAAATAATAATTATTAAAATGTAATAATTATTATATAACGCGCAACGAGTATCACTTCAAAGTCAAATTAAAATAATATATTTCAAATAGGCAGTAAAAAGGCACTTCTGAAAATAAAAAAAATAAAAAACACATAATTGATTCTAGTCGCCCCTTCCAAAAGGTAGTTTTCGTATGGAGAAGGATGGGCAAGAAATGTTACTTTTTTTATATATTTTACAATATTTTATACACATTAATTATATAATTATAATAATATGTGAAGACTACACACCTAGATTATAATTACTATACCACAATAAATAAATAGAATTAAAAACGAAGCAATGACAGATGAATGTATTCAAATCAAATCAAACTTTATTTGTGAACATAGGTAGGTACATAAAAGGTCTTAAGTGATAGATACCTACACGATGCTCACAAACAAACATACAAACACACATTACTGTACAAACATTGTAAAAATGATATTCCTAAAATTATAACAGGTAATACGTACACCTAAGTTTTATTTATCATTATGATTTCAACAAGCATCCAAATCTGATCAAGAAATCTCTATGTATCCGTCCAACGTCCATATTATCTTTATAACTATGCCGTTTGCCGGACTGTCGCCACTAAGTGAGCCATCAGAGGGTATTGCCACGACCCTGCACGTGTGAGCTTATAACCTAGACTTGGGTTACTATAGGTTATCATACAGAGATAACTGCGCTGGATTACAGCGCTTATCGGATGAACTCGAGGGAGGACGGATAGACGTCGCTTTTACAATGTTGCTATGTGGTTATTAAATGCAACGGCGCCTATAGAAAAATGGAATAAATGTGAGACAGTAACAAAAATAATTAAGACATGGAGTCATTTTATGCTGAAATAACTTTTTATAGCACTTTTAAGTTTACGATTTGTACAGTGAAGTAATCTGCTCAGATTCCGAAGCCTTCGTACGAATAAATACCCACATTTTCATCATCACGCACGAGGCACACTGTTTCAAACATAGTTGGTTTTTACGCTTTTATTTTATTTTATTTTGAAAGTCTCTTGTTTTTGGTTTGTTTTTACTTAATTTATATATTTTTTTAATATTATGTTAAAAATAAATTTTCAACATACTTGCTCGTAAAGTGACTATTGAACCGCTTTTAGGTTCATAACGCAGTGTATTAAAAACGTGTGCTTTTTACTTAATATTACCGAACTAGTGCGGTAATGTGAGCCACAGATAATAGTTGAAGTAATGACATGGCAGTGGGAATGGAATTAGTAATTACTATCATGGCATCATGGAATTTGTATTTGAATTTGACTTTGCTGAAGCTTTTTACCAATGGCATTATATTAACCTAATATTTCAGCAACATATTTTTAACTACATATTAACCTTAATTTGCGCATTCAGAACATTATTCTGTGGTTATTATATTTCTCACACAGGCTGTGCCTTTGTTTACATTTTGCGCGCGCATAAAACAAAATCAGCGCGTCATTTTCCATATTATATATTTGGTATCGTTCTCGTTGTGCGGTTAATTATTATCAAAAAAACGAAATCTAAAGTATCGTCACCAACCGACGTAGAAAAGTTTTTAAAAGAAGCTCCGGATGGTCAGTACCTGGCAACAAAGATCAGTTGAACTTTATAAATCTAAATGTATCATCTCTATAGTCACGTTATTGCAGCCTAGGTTATTACAACAAGTCTGTTTTTTACTCGCAAGTGTGTTGAAAAATGTCGTATGAAACGCGTGTACAGTGGCCAGCACATCAAGCTACCCAAAACTGTCAAACTTTCCCAATCAAACTTGAACCTAATGCTTTAGCGATAAAGTTTAAAACCTACTAAAGAAATTTGACAGATTTTAGTAGCTTGATGTGCTGGCCACTGTACATTGATCATTTGCACTATCAGCTACCATCAATATAGGACTCCACGAGACAGGCACGACCTAGACGTGGACTCCACAAGTTATATTCGGTTTCGGTTTAAAGAATTTATTCTCATAAAGAACACAAAACAGTTCAGCACTTAATTAAGAGTTTAACAAACACAATAATGCAAAACAAAATGCAGTATAAATAGGGTAACAAAATGACTCCGTGAGTCGATAGAAGGAAAACAAATATTTAAAACTTAATATTAAAATTATGTTTCCTTTGTAAAAATATTTTTAGGATTAATATTTACTTGTATTAGATTTTATCGAATTTTAAGAATATTTTATTTAGTCAATAAACATTTTTTTTTTTTTAACAAATCTCGTGACCATGGATGGAATAGAATAGAATAGAATAGACCATTTATTTGTCCGAAACATGAGTATGCACACACAAAGCATGCAAGATGTTAAAGCAACCAAGTCCCTCGTCAGGTTCACTTCAGCCGGTCGATAAAGGCAAGCCAGAGATGAGGAACAAGGCTTCTCCCGAGAGAATTCTGTATCTCTTTTGGTCTGGCTCCTCACCCTAGACCTGTTCCGGCAAAGTTCGGAGCGCGCAAACCCCACCACGACGACAACGTAGAGGTGAGGCGGTGGGGTTATTATTATTACTTATCTGTAGTTATTTTTACATGGGGAGCAGAGTTAGGTAATAAAGGTGCTAAGTGCAATAAATTGGGGTCTGAAAATACCCCTTGCAGGATCACTGCAAACGTCAGTGACTTCTTTGGTACCAAATCAGGCCGTGAAACAACTTTATTTAATCTTAGAGGAAATTGTCTATGTACCTAGTAATAAATCTTGCGCTTTTCCTGTCCGAGGGGCTTGGGGTAGCTAACATGATAAATGCGGGCATCACTAACACGACAGTGAAGGGATCTTCACAGATACAGGGGTAGGCAGGGCCATGGTTGGTTGGCTGGATGCTTCCTGCATTATACATGAGTACGTGTGTCTCTGTGTACGGTACCTTTTGCACGACCTACGAAACGCACTAAGAACGAAAAGCACCGCGGATAAAATATATGAGTACGAACTGCATGTATGTGCTTACATTTCACTGCGTGTATGTGTTAACATTTCTATTGAAACGTAAACACAAAATAAATGGATTACTAACTAACCTTGCCTTCCTTTAAACGTAAAGTTTGGGTATTGACACAGCTACAATCAAAAATAAAGTAATTAAAGAGAGTCAATGCAAATAAGTTGTATTATTACTGTCATTATTATTCTGTTTTCTTTTTGTTAGCCCTAAGTACAAAATGAGTTGACAACATTAAAGTTAATGGACAATAAATCTCAAACGTTACTGTGTATTAACGAAGGCAGACGACAGATAACTGTTGTTTTGAAGCAACCCCTTCGTTACAGAGTTAGTGACATTGTGGTACTATGTAGGGCATGGTACCAAGTTACGGACAGTCTCTTACATTTCCTCCTAATCTGGGTTAACTCAATAAAATGTCAACTTAATATTACAGCATGTGGAATTTGCAAACGAAAAAGCTTCCGTGTTTGCTTGACACCAGACTCGCTAGCTTTTAAAAGTAATTGAGATTTTCTAAAGTACCTAATTATTCTGTGATAAATATAATTCAATGTGCGTGCAGCTAACGCCTACTGCGCCTAAGAGTTATTTTTAAACATTTTTTTTAATAAGGCTGATGTAACATTAGGTTTTGGATAAATGATTTTCTGCGAATTAGCCTGTTTTTTATTTCATTACGATTATTCATACGCGTTCACTAAAACTTTGGGTGAAGAAGGAAAATTGTGTGTAAGGCAATCGAATCTCTAATACCGACAATTGTTTTTCCATTTTTCTTATCAGTGTACAACGTTGAACGTAGGTACCTTTACATCACCATCGTCATCGGTAGCAGCCTGTTCCATCCACCGCTGAGTATACAGCTCCTCCCTTTTGTGCCAGGCACCTGTACTCAATATGGAATATTTCGATTAAGACAATCGTCACTTACATGAGAACAATCATTATAAAATATTGGTAATATTGTGGCGGCATCTACATCGCCACATGCGAACTACACATCACACTGACGTCATGCAAAATCCTGCATCGCGCAAGTGCGAACTACACATGACACTGACGTCACGCAAAATCCTGCATCGCGCAAGCAGGGTGGCATATACACAACGTCCCGACAACAATCGTCGGGCAGTTACCCAACCAGACACAACACCCGTCTGATTGGACGATCCTCCCTTTTCTATGGAGGATGAGTGAACTTTCCTCATACCTCTATAATATTATACCAGTGTGTGAAAAAGTGAAAAATCGAGAAAACAGTCAAACATTATGTTATTTGCTTGTTTATATCTACTGATCCCAGCTTCCATGTACCTAGTAAATACGAACCTACCTGATAAACTTAGTTGTACCCATTGAGGTAATACTTAGTACCCCAATGGTTGTTTGTAAGTTAGGCACCAACTGAACTACACAGTAGAACCTACCTAATTGTTATTAAAACTATTAATATACGCGCCGTCTATGTCTGTTCTCTAAATTCCTATCCAAATCTTTCAAGGTAAACATTTTATACACACCAAAATCCAAAGCCTAAAATATGAAAGCTAATGGCGGTGAGTGCTTTCAAAATGAGGTAGGTATAGCGTGTGCAGACGGGGCGCAGCTCTCCGTGACAGACGGTCAGACACGAGTTGATATTGATATATTTTTGCGAATATCGGCGTTTTCAGTCTCATTTTAGGTACTTTTAAAGCCTTGATAACAGACTGGACGAGGCTAGTGCCTCGTCCATCCTATTATTATTATTATTTTTGTAAACAATGTTAATTAGTAGATTGTACTTATTATTATTTACCCTAAGCAGATGAATATTTGTTTGCGAAAATAATTAGGAGCATTGTATTCTTATCAAAAATGTCGCGTACACCGTGTTAGGTTAAGGGAAAACCATTTAACTTTTTCCTGTAACCTAATTCTCAGTTATCCTGAAAAGTAAATGCTAAACCGAACCTTCAAATAGAATAGCATGCGTATGTTTAATAAAAAGTAGTTTAATTTCAAGGGCTCGTGTAGTTTGCACACCCCATACAACCATGACACACCATGCTGCGGCGGAATTAATATTATGTCGCCAAGCGGGTGCGGGCTATTTATGGGAACGGAATGAAACTATTTTAAGCCACCCATGACAATTATGAAATATTTTTATGATACTTTTCGAAGTAATTTAAAAAAAATAACATAACCTATCATTATAGCAACCCTAAATCTATTAAGGAATGACATAAAAGGAAACTGAATCAATTACTTACGGACACCGTCACCTCATAAACAACCCGACAGCAATGAGCATCAATTACTTGGCACTGCGGGTCGCCGCCCTGCATCACCTCAATTAGGAGCGCACTCATAAACCCACAGTCCCCCAACACTTCACCATAACACTTGTTATCGATAAGGAATAGTTTGACAAAACAATTGTTTGTAAATAAGGCCGGGGCGGGCGGCGCGCGCTGGGCGGGCGGCGCGAGTGACGCGGGTCAACGACCGCGCTGTTGGCGCGCGTCGCCATGGCAACGCTGCAGTCCTCCTAGATCAGTTCCGGTAGATGGCAGGGAAGGTAAAGATTACAGGTGCTGCAGTAGGTACCTGATCATATATCTGACGGAGAAGGGTAGGTGTTTCTGCGTTATTATCAGCCATATTTTAACTACTGCGGGCGTACTAAGTATGGGTAGTTTTGGTTATTGCGCAATGGAAAAACCGTTTGCAGTTCAAATCAAATTATAATTTACGATCAAATTAATCACACTAGTATCACACTCAGTAGGTACACAACACAACAACGGAATGTGCGACAGTTTCTAAACATGTTCCTGCTTGATCGCCACCCACCAACTCTGCCTATACATAATGCTGGACTGCTGAATGCTGGGCATTCAGAAATCCAGCATTATTTTGTAGATTCTATCGAACGCCGCTAGGCGGTGCTGGCGCCCCGATTAGTCAAATCACTGACGTATTTCCGACATATATTTATGTCAATTTTGGGCGCATTTTACCTACTCAATGTTTTCTCCTACTGATTGAGAAATATAGCTTTTACTTCGAAAAACCTGTTTCAAAATCTACCAGAGTTAATGATGGACAGCTGCACTCTGATTTTTAAAGCCAGACGATAATAAACAAGTCGGTATTATTTAGACCTGTAAAGAGCACATGCGCCACATCTGAAGATAGATCTGTGGCCTTCAGACATCGCGGAATGTTAGTATTTTGTATATTTATTTATGTCCTGTATAACCATAATTTACTGAGATGAGATGAATCATGAACTCAGAAAGAAGAATAAGTACAGTGTTGTGACTAGGTAGCGGCTGAAACTAATTCTAACTTCATGCCTGTATGTGTCGTATAAACACAATGGAAGATTCATATTCATTTATTGCATTCCTTATTGTAGAAAATATGTTACATAGGGCATAAAACTAGCAATAAAAATATGGACCCGGTAAGGGCACAGCATGAGATCAAAATTAAAATGACAAAAAACTAAATTAAATCTAACACTAATAAAAAAATCTTGGGTATTTGAATTAATTTAACAATAAAATAATATCATAAATAGATATTGGTGCCGAATCACTTGTTCACAAACCAAACTAAATTTAAGTTCAGTGCATCTTTTTCTTTCTATTTCATTAAGAAAAGGACAGAAGATACATTTTAGTTTAGTCCTGTCAAATCTGTCACTACGTGATTAAAAACTTGCCTACTAAAATTACGTCAATTTACGTCAGGCGCTTTAATTTGGCGCTACATTAATTTAATTTAGTTTTATTACATTAAGATTGGATTTTTATAACTAAACAAAGAATTGCTTTGTTTGCAAGTTAGTTAAGTATTATAAATAAACTTTTTATTTAATAGGTACATATTATGTGTGTTTTCAACACACATAAATGTATTAAAAGAAATGAAAAAAAATGAAACCTGTCGGGCACAGCAAAGTAGGAGAGAGGAAGACGGCTTTAATTTGATTTATGCTATGTAATATTTAAGTAATTATTGTATAAAACATGGTACCTATACCTACTTACCTACTACTTACCTTACCTATACCTACTACCACTTATTTAGATATAATTATATTTATTGATATTATAGTAGCGTTTAGATAATAGAAATTGTTTTAATTTATTTATAAATGTATTAAACTTTTGTTCATTTTTAATTATTTCCGGAACATATTTTAATTGATATAACTAGGGTACTTGTTAAGTCCATTTTTAGGTTAGAGCTTGGTAAGTTAATTTTTTTAGATGATTCAGATATCATCATGGTGGGTGCAAATAAATGGTTGTGAATAAAAATGGCAAACTATAAATTCCAAATCAAGAAGAATGTTGGAGGTGAATACACAATATACCTACAACAAAAACATAACAACTGAAAATGATATTACTCCTCTCAGAGTCCTTGTTAAACTAGGCATGAACCAGTTCCACTAGCATATCGTCTAGTCTGTGCGCTGCATTATGTGAGCACTGCACTCGGTCAAGGCTGAGAGGCGCTTGCTCCTTGTCGCTACGTCGCCGTCGCATTGTCTGTGACTTGTCATGTTATGACTCGGCTTGTGAATAGGTGTTTGGGATTGGCAGGAAAAAAATTATAAGTTGGGTAGATAGATTCTTGCGAACGTGTTATTATTATTTATTTCCTCCAATATCTAGTCAACAAATATGAATTAATAAATAATAATAATAAAATTATACTAAACAATTGTAATAAGAATGACATGATACTTACGTTAATCTTGACATTTTTTTTTTTTTTTTTTTAAATTTCATAATTCATTTTCTCCATTTTTATTTTTATCCTGTTAGTTAAGTATATTGCATGCTGTTTTCCCCTGTAATTCAAGGAGCACACGTAAAAGATCCGTTTTTGTTATTGTGGTTTATATTGGGTATCAATAGTGTGAAAGCCATTATTTATTATTGAGTCAGGAAAACTGAACTATTTGAAAACCTGTAAAATGTTTTGTCGTTTTTTTTTGGCTTGTTACTACTGCTATCTAGTCTCACCGGCAATAAGTAAAACAACCATGGACAAAACTTGGTAGTACCACTTATTTTTACTGGAGGGCGCTGGTGTGCAGGGAAAATGGTCGGACAGCACTGCCATCTATCCACATTCGTGTGAACCACCTTTAAAACACTGAGGGCTAATGTCAAAATTTGCTACAAGAGGGCGCTACTATACACATTCTTTTGGTTATTTTAGGCGCAATCTTATTCGGGGAACTGAAAGACGAAAGTCATGTACGTAGTATTATATGATCTGTGTCATGGATAAGGTGCTGCGTAGCGTTAGAACACAGTAATTGACACTTTATTTCATCACTTTTTACTCTTCGACATCACTGGATGTCGTTATTAGGTTATTTTTTATGTACCTAAGGCTATTGTTTAAAAAATTAAAAGTAAAATAGGTACTTACTACAATATTGGTAATATTCAAAGTTTTTTTTTTTTTGGACAGTTCCAATAAATCTTGCGTTTGACACTTGTGGACTATTACTTGGTACCTAGTAATAGTCCACAAGTGTCAAACGCAAGCTTAATTAAAAGCTAAGCAAAGCTAAATTATTTAGGTACCTAAATAATTTAGCTTTGCGGACCATTGCTCAATTTTATTGGATTCCATTGTGATTGTTGGAGACACAGACAAATAGGCAGGCGATTCAAAACGATTTTCTATTGTGCTGTCTTTGGAATTTGAAGGTTCGAATCCAAGGATCTGGGCAAGGCTGTTTTAAAGTTATACCTCCAACGATGCCTTTGCATATTTTTGACTTGTTTTCTATAGAGTCCTCTATGTATCCTTCCGCCACGGTACTGGACTTCCAGCCGCCGCCGTGATGCTCAAGCGTGGTCAGCCAACAGCGTGGCCTTAGTAAGTGGTATTGTGGTATTAGCAAGGCGCAGGGCTTGATATTTAAACTTATACAATTTTGACCTTTTTTTCTTTTTCTCTTTTTTTTTCGCCACACTGATGCCAATATTGAGGACAACCTGTAACGCAAAGGAAGAAAATAGTTTTACAGCATATACTAAGACAGTAAATACATACTTTCACATAAAAGTGGGTACATACTTTGAACTAAGATATTTTATTAAAAAAGCGGATTGAAGCAAGAAATTCGTAGTCGGGCGCTTGGTTGAGAATCTGCTGAAAGTGAAAATCTTTGATTTATTCGTCGTTCGGTTTGTGACCGCTTGACTTTTCCTTTGGAAACGCCAATAGTTTGGAATATTTCTCTGTATGTATATATAATTTTTTGTTAAGTTCGTGGCTTTTTGCATTGAGTAAATGCTCCAAAGTGTGCTTGATTTCGTTGATAAAAATAGTTCAATGAAGTAGATAGCATCATACAGGCTCTAAAAACGTTTTCACGCCTTTAGAATGTCTTCATGCATAGAACGAATCGTGCGCTTTTATGTATCGGTACCAAAATGATGGAGTGTGAATTGAATGTATACCTATAGAAAGTTTTTTTATTGTGTCATGCAGTCGTCGTGCTGGCTAGTGCAATTAGTCAAAAAAATTGTTTGGCGCACTGACATGGACATCAGTGGATTGGCAGTATAAAAATAATTGAATAGAAAGGTTCGAATTTAAAAAAATCATTTCACCCTATCCGGTAAAATGCACTTTAGGTAGCACTCAGATTTCGAAACAGGTGGTCTATTCTGTAAACACTTCACCGTGAAAACTTAGGTGAAGTGAGCTGTCATTTCACCTAATGCTAGGTATTTACACTTTTCCCAGCTCACTCGAAGACCACTTCACCTAAGTTTTCACGGTGATATTTTTACAGAATAAATATGCAGAATCTTACCGAGGTAGTGAGGTGAACAATATGTTTTATATTGTGAGGAACCTGAACTTTGTTGAGTGAGGAGTATAAGAGTAATGTTTTGAAGTCCTCCCCCGCTTTCTCTTCCCGTTTGCAATCCTCAACAATAATAAACTGCAGTATTTTTATGCAATTTTCATCGCGTCTCTTGTAATGTTACTCCCATGACTCATGTCGATAACGGCTACTTTTAACTACATTATTATTTTGCGCTACGGACCGTAAACTTTACTCCGATTAAAACGCAATTTTGACACTTTTATTTTAAAGTTTGCCTGAAATTCATTATTGAGTGACGGCCAATTAGTTTCCATTTCCATCACAAGCACAATGACAGTACCTAATGTTTTAAATTAATTGAAATCAATTGATTATGTAGGTAGGTATGTGACTACCACTTGTGCACGATTTACAATATAATAGTTGTGAAACAATCTGGCTCTAATACAATCGTCTGATGATTGATAATAATTAACTATTGATTAATACTTACTTGACAGCTAAATTAATTAATTAATTGTTATAGGTACCTATTGATTAAACATGTGGTATTATTGTAATACTTGACACCACTTTACAATACCTATATTATCATAATAATATTGACGCAGGCTACATAGGTACCTGAATATAAACTCGGTATAGATGAATAAGTGATAGTTAAATATAACGACCTATAATTATTGACAGTTATTAATATTCTTGCTAAACCGATTGGTGATCGGTGGAAATATTGTTACTATTTGTTAGAAATGGAAAGTTAAAATGTTGTACTAATTATTTGCATAGCTTTGTTTTATTAGTAGGATACTTGACTGTCAGCCAGTCAAAATAAAATCAAATCAGAATACCGAACGAATTGGTTCCTCCCGTGACACACACATGATTCGTCAAAGGAGTTATTTCAAAACCAATCAAGAACAAAGCTCGCTCCCTTCATTATTATAATACAATTAAGAAGCCATTAAACTAAAATAAGTTCTGTTTTATGAAGCTCGACGAATAATTTCGGCACTGAGGTATATAATATAACCAGACAGGAGAAAGGAGTAAGATAAATAATGGAGTGTAAAATTAGATACAGTTTCTCTTGAAACGGCGTGAAATAGTTTTAATTAGCAAGTAATTGACGTAAAAGTTGTGTTCCGTTATCTTTAATCAAAAGTGTTTTAAATTGATGTCACTTTTACGCCGCTCTGGCAGATATGTCTGGTTTATATCTCGTCGATAGGACAATAGTGTTTCGATAGATCGATCAGCTGAAGGAAGGAAGCAAGTTCATTTTTGGTAAAGGCGTTGTAGAACTTACTAAAAGTTTGATGAATTGATTTTTATTATGGTCACATTAAGCAAACTCAAACTCAAAGCATTTATTTCAATTAAACTAAGTACACTTTACCATTTAACGAGTTAAAGTAAAGTCGACCGGCTTACATTTGCACTTGAAATAAATATGGGAGAACATGTTTTTCAGCTTGTGTTCATTTGTTTATGCTTGGCATAAATTCATCCCAACTACGGAACCTTTGCGTTGTGCGTGGTGCGACACGCTTTTGGCCGGTTTTTTTGTAACATCAGGGCGAGCATATAATTGCCATCTTGGCATGAACAACTGGACATAGCTCCAGGCTGACTCAAAAATAATTCCAGATTTGGTTATCGAATTGGTACCTACCCTTACAGCATTCCAATAAAAAGCCTGCAAGCCTGCATGATTGCGTTAGATAGGTACGTGATCATATCAAACCAATTGACACGTAACCATGGCAACAGGTTAAATTCACAGCAACACGGTTCCCACGTCCGGATGTGAGTCGAGAAGATACAATTATTAGTACCATCTCGTGTTACTGTGAGCCCGGCACTCAATTGGCTGCTAATTGTGCCATTTGTGCCGTTCGTGCCGTGTGTGCCGCAGCCGAACAACATTCATCGCCTGATGTATTCAGGGCAGGAGTGAATACGGTTACAAACCTAAAATATGATTCTGAATAAGGTACGTGTTGTACTGATCAAGGTCGGTTTTAGCACTGGTTGTGGATCCTAATCCTGTTGGGAAGGAGAATCCAGTATGCGATCTTTATATTGAATGAATGAGTTGCCTTTAACTAGGTACTTATGTTATGTCAAGGTATTACATTGATAACTAATGTAATGTGCTATGATAAATATGTGAAGTAACTGCATAGTAGGTAGCCTTTATTGCTATAACTCGAATGTAGAGTACCTACGTTGAAACAATCGTAAATAAATACTACGCAAAACAGTACCTGCGCTACGATAACAAATGGAAGGTCAGACGAGAAATAATTTCAATTGAATTGTTTCCATGTTATGTCAACTGTAATGGACAAGAGGCCGAAGATGAGTTGTAAGTGAATTGAATTGATTCCAGGAAGGGATTCCCGGAGTCCGGGACCCTCACAATCAGGCCCCGGGCAAGAGGGTGAATCTAATTTGAACAAATAATGGTTTGGGGCGCTTATAAGCTCTAAACGAATGTCAGAATGTCACTGACAAGAGTCTGTTGTTTGCTGGGTCTGACATTTACCTGCAAGCGACAAGAAGCTGATTTGTAATAATTAGTATTTGTAGAATGCATGTGGATGTGGATGTGTGTGTAGGTATATAAAATATTGTAAAACATTTTCTCCTTACGAAAACTATACCTTTTGGAAGGGTCGAAAATAATCTTTTTTTTCCATAAATTTTGAGATTCAAAAGTGTCTTTTATGTGCCTCTTTGATTTGACTTTGACGTTGATGCACAGGCGCCTCCCCACTGTCAGTAGATACCATTTGCTTAGGTGTCGATTCTACATGAAATAAAAAACAGAAGCAATGAATGAGAAATAACACTAACACAGACAAACAGCTTCATTTCTAATCCTAAAAAAAACAAATCAAATCAAATCATTTATTCGCATAGAATGTAGGTATTGTACAATATAGTTGCTAGTTGTTGTTGTTGTTGTTGTACTAATAATATTATAAATGCGAAAGTGAGTTTGTTTGTTACGTTTTCACGCTAAAACGGCTGAACGGATTTGGATGTTTGAGATAGAATACCTTTTATCCCGATATTCCCACGGGATTGAAACTTATGCGGGTCAAACCGCGTGGCGTAGCTAGTAGTATAATAGATATAAGCAAAAAACGTTCTACTATTTCAATTTTTTCTTCTTCATCGTTTACTTTTCTTATTGTTTTCTTTCCGAGATCGGTTTTGCCTAACAGTCAAATTAATGTTCTTCCTTGTAAGTAAACCAAGAGGAAATTGTGTCAGTTAAAGTATAGTGAGAGCATCATAACATCAGCAACAACAATGTTTTGTGGTAATACACAAAACTGATCGATAAAAACAATTTTCAACACACTTGCTCGTAAAGTGGCTCTTATTGAACCGCTTTTAGATTCATAATGCAGTGTATTAAAAACGCGTGCTTTTTACTTTACCATAACGAACTAGTGCTGTAATGCCACAGATAACTATTTACTAGTCGGAGTACCTAGTACCTATACCAGTCCTATGACATGGCAGTGTGGAGTTAGTAAGTACTATCATGGCGGCATGGAATTTATATTGTAGAAATTGAATTTGGTGAAGCTTTTTATTTTTGTAAAACATAATACTATACGCAAACCACTATGTCACCCGAGCAGAGGATGTGCGCTTTTTTAATCTCATCAAAGAGACTTTCATGCCTTTATATTATGCATAATATTTATTACATAAAATATGATGAACATATTTCATCATATATTATTTCATATTTTTCGATACTTACATATTAACCTTATAATGTTTTTAATAGGTACGTATTCAGAACAAAAATAAAACAAAAATACCTATTATTTTGTGTTTATTTAATAGGCTGTCTAGCAGTTTTTCCAGCGCATTTATTTAAACCTGCGCGCGAATCGCTGGCGCGGCGCGCGAAAATACAAACCAGCTCGTCATTTTCCAATACTTACTTGCTATCATTTTCGTTGTGATTAATTAACAAAAATGTCGACTTCACGGGCAATACGTAGGTTTGACTCCGCCGGAAATACTCATCGAGGCACGAAACGCGAGTGATAGCCTGTTGCCACCAAAATCTAAGGAGAAATACGTAGCGGCCTACGAAACTTTTATACAGTGGAAAAACAACAAAAATGCCAAGTCATATTCGGAAAACGTTTTTTTGGCATAGGTACTTCAATGAACTTGCAAATAAATACAAGCTCAGCTCGCTTTGGTGTATCTATTCCATGTTAAAAAGCACAGTTATGACCAAAAATAACAGTGTAAACAAAATTCCATCTTAGCACTCATTACATTTACTGATCACCACAGAACACATATACTCCTCTGATCACAGAGTACTTTTTTTTTTTCCGGTGTCAAAACGTTAGTCATAGACTGCGTTCCGAATTACGATGTAAATGTAATGAAATCGAATCGATTTGAGCGTGCTTACACCCGTTCCGAATAAGCTTGAGCGGGATAACTTATGTTTGTTCCGTGAACCGTTATTTGGCTGTGTTGTTATAGGCATTTTTTCGAAATTGTGATTCTGGCTACCGTCGCCACCTAACCAAAAAAGAAATAACATACACGAAGAAATTAAAGAAATACTATACACAAAGAAATAAGTAACGTTTTAAGTTTTGACGTTGGGCGAGCACTGATATGCTGGGGCCACATTGTCGCGATAAGACAAACTATACTGCGCGCGCTCTCTCTCGCACACAGCTCGACGTCTCGCTGAATAAAAGAGAGCCCGTGGAGTTAAGTTCGCTTTATCGCGACAGTGTGGCCCCAGCATTAGCACATTCACTAGCGTTCCAAATTGATGACAGCCCTCAGCTTTCATAATCATATCATAACTAAATTGGAACGCAAAATATTGATGTGAGAAGTGTGGGCGATTAGCCCATATCTCGGAATGCGGTCGTATAGTTTTTCGGAGGCGGCGCGCGACTCTATGCCATGTCCATGCCGACTGAACGGAATGTTGCCATTATTTATTATATTTTATTTAAGCATTTACAATTTGATTACTATACTTATAGTAACATAAGGTGTATTTTTCTGCTGAAAATCTTTCTTCATCTCTTCGTCTTTCAAAATATTATTTTGTTTTTATACATTTTTTAATAGGTGTAGGCTGTTTAGCGGGTTTGCCAGTTGCCAGTGCCTTTATTTACAACTGCGGAAAAACAAAACCGTCGCGCCATTTTCTATACATATTTGTTCCCGGTTTCGCTGTGTGGTTATTTTCATAGACTAATACATATTTAAAATAATATTATCAATACGAAATCTAAAGTAACACCAAACTACGTTGAAAAGTTTTTAAAAGAAGCTCCGGATAATCAGTACATGGCAACGATGGTCAGTTGAACTTTATAATTACCTTATTGTAGCATACATTCTTACAAGTCTGTTTATTTCCTCGCAAGTGTGTTGAAAAACGTCGTATGAAACGCGAGTGCGTTGATCATTACACTCTCGACTACCTTATCGCGCTCGCCTGCGGCTCGCGCGGACAATACCGTCTCGTGTGTAATGACCAACACCGCACACTTGTATCATAATGTACTATTGCAGTGCCGCAGACATTGCCCATTACTCGTGAGTACGCTCAATACCGGTCCTATTGGCATACCGCGGCCAATTCCGCGGCCGCCACGCTCGGGCCGCTCCGCACAATACCCCGCAGCGCCCACATGGCCACGTCGCCCGCTGATCGTTTGTTTCCATTCCAAACCACTATTGTTGCTTCCTTTTACAGAAATAATTGCCCTTTCAGCTGAGTCAGATACTTATGTAATGTAGATTCACTTTTGTTTATTGTGCTCGTAAAATTGATAGTGAATTGTGGGAAGCGGCTGGGGTTTTTAAGCGGTTTAACCAATGTTAAAGGTTACGCGACGCGATGGCGCGACACCGGTAAAAAAATTATGATAATATGTATTTAGAATAATTAAGTTTTCATAGAAATTGTTCTACCGATGTCGTGTCTGTATGAACCTTTACTTCAAGAGCCTTTAAAACCTGTAAAATAATGTCGTACTCTTCCGTCATGCACCTATGTTATTTATAACACCAATTAGGAAATAGGCATATCTGTGTGCAACAGACGCATTCCCCGCGGTTGAGGCGCAACTTGGGAGACTCAGACCGCATGTAGACCACCATGTCCAGCCATAGTCTGCGGTAGACTGACTTGATTGATTGATGCGGATATTGTGTGCCTGTCCTCAATTTTAAGATACTTAACTAATTTATTCGTTATTACGACGAGTACATCGAATGCCTACTTAAGATCCACTTTCACATTGTTCGATTATGATTCATCAATCTGTTCGTTTGACATCTTAAATTAGACTCAAGTTTAGTATCGATTTATTCAATTACGTGAAGCATACACTCACACAATAATACAGAATATGTTTTCTACTGCGTGTACCTATTTTCAGGAATATTTTCCCGAGTGCTGAAGCTTCTCACTTCACTTGACGTGTTCACAAAGAAATGTGGGAATAAAGATAAAAATGGCGGAATACGCTCCGTCTTGTGAAGTTATCGTTATGACTCGGTTTGACAGACATGTATATTGAACGCAGATGGAAATATTGTCTGGAATATACCGAATTACCGACCGCGCCGTCTGAGTGACTCATGCGTGTCGGTACAGTGTTATTTCTTCTTAAGATTGAAAAATATATGTCTTTCGTGTTTAGATGAAATATATTGTAGCTAGCGGTCCAAGAGAGCATTGTTATACTCAACACGCTAGAAATATTTAGTAATGGCGTCAACTACCACCGGCAGGTATCTTTCAATGCAAAGTGAACGATCAGTAGGTACTGGTTTTATCACAAAAAACAACATCCATCGTTTAATTTCATGCTTCATGATCTGCAGCATCAGCAATCATAATATTGGCTTGGCTATCAAAATTAATAAGACTTGAGTTTACTTCGCGGTTTCATCAATACCTATCTATCTAAGTCAACGATTATATAATTTATTCAGCTTTTAACCTTTCCTTTATTAAATGTTTCGCGACTTGTAAGTTACTAGTTTCTACGTATTTGCGTTAGTGCTTGCATTTAGTTAAATTGAAATCTATTTTTAGAGGGGCTTTGTGAGAAATAACTTGTTTTACTCGGCGCTGCAATCGCAATTTAAAATATTATTTTAGTATTTTCAGTTTTTCTTAAAAAAATAATTATATATTTGCATATTATTTTTTATGCCCGTTCCCTTAGCGCTGGAACGTGACAACTGGAAAACACTAGGAACAAAAAGTTTTTCTAAATATTAACCCTTCCAGAGAAAAGGATCCATAGACCAAACTAGTATACAAGAGTTCTCTTTGGAGAAAAGTTTTTTAATAACACGTTAAATCAACCAGTAGTCAGAAACCCGAAAGTGTGACAATCAATTTCACCAAGCAATCGGTATCGTACCTATTACCCAGTCACTACATAGGTTGTGGAGGTCAGATAGGCAGTCAAAATCTGCCTAGCCTTTTCCCAACTATGTTGAGGTTTCCTTCCAGTCTAACCGGATTTAGCTGCACCCGGTTATAATTGAAGCTGAGCCCAGCACAGTTGGGAAGAGATGATGATGACTTAAATCGAACCTCGGTAAGTAAAACATTATTTCAGTCATTATGTTTTGCTACTCGCCTAAAGTATAGATTCATTAGTTTCACGAACGATGTCAAGTTTGTCTCCCCGCGGCGCTATCCATTAGCTATAATAAGTTGTACTTGTAAAAACATTGCGCACAGGCAGCAGCCAGTACTACGTAGCTCGTACACAATTATAAATAACTACTCATTATTTCTAAATGAATGTTGATGTTGATGTACATAATACAATATTACATGCTCGTGAACATACAAACCTGTAATATAAATTGTTTCTTTGTTTGACGCGAGAAAGTTCTTATGTAATGCAATTTCTAAAGCAGTCGCCATCAATACATACAATACAATACAAATGAAATTACATACAATAGATAGATGTTGTTGCATTGAGACATACAGGATTATAAAATTGTTATAAACGAGATATTGGGTTGTGTAATGTTAACGAAATTGTAATAAAGAGAGTTCTTTGATTGGTTTATGTAATCGTAGCTAGATTATGTTTTGTTGTCAGAATTACTTTCCTTAACTTTTTGTAAGCTAAGGAAAGCCTGAGACGAAAAATGATACAAGAAAAATGTTTTTTAAATTAAAAAACACTTCACTAAGGTTAAAAGTTTGAAACTATCTAACAGACACATCTACAAATTTATTGAGCCTGCCGTTTTATAACTTGCAAGTGTCAAGTTTGGATGATAAAGTAATCACGAGCTCGACAATCTTTGGTTTTCTCCATTCAAGTACATTGCTCGCGCTAGCTGGTTTTCTCCTAGCATATATACAGATGCAGAAAGGCGTTTATATTTAAAAAGAAATAAACCTCTCTACGACTATAACTTTACTATAACTTTACGGGCAGGCCGCGTAACAGGTGCTTTACTCGCTTTTAAATCTCAAATGGCACGGTTTAATGCCTTATTTTCAGTCGCAGGAATTGACTGAAATCGTATTTTCTACAGAAAACCTGCATCAGGCATACCGTAATAATTAGGAACTTGTAAATCATGTTCTATAATTTTATTGTTGTTTAGTCTTTCATAGATTCCTCATAAAACATTTTCAAACGTCCTCTGCATGAAGCTATGCATGACTGCAGCGAATCCCAAAGGGAGAGTAATGTTTTCAACCTGTATGTTAGTTTATAACTCAGTTAACATTACACAATAGACTAACATGGGTACTTCATACGTACGTAGGTACTTCATCAAAATACCGCATAGTGGACCCAGACTGCAACACCCTACAGTGCCGTTAAACGATCAGCTGAATGCTCCACGTGCCTCCAGCACTAACACCATTCTAGTGTTACTGTTTCACATAAGCGTTATAAAGAAGATACGAGTACACATTATGACCCATCTCACTCCACCTTCACTTAATTAAGGCATCAAGTTCTGGCTACGAGTCCTGGATACATGCTTACGTTTACCTTTATTCACATGATTTAGTCAATTACCTACATGAGTATTATTATGTAATGTGATGCCAAGCCAACCGCTCTAAATATAACATTTCTCTTGTCGTATAGTTAATAGGGAACCAGCCGCGGTATCCTGGAGTGTTCAGCTACGGAACCAGCCACGGTATCCTGGAGTGTTCAGCTACGGAACCAGCAACGTTATCCTGGAGTGTTCAGCTACGGAACCAGCTGCGGTATCCTAGTGTTCAGCAACAGCTAGTCCGAATGATAACCGACTTCAAACAATCTTTTTTTTAGTCTTGGGTCTGCCATAAAATCAAAACCTATATCTGTATCTCCTGAATGTATAAAAAAATTTGAAAAAACGTTTTTAACAAAATAAAACAAAAACTTCAGCGGATTGTACAGCATGGTCAAAAATAACACAGTTTTCCTCTTACGAAATGAAAAATACCGCTCGAACTAGTTTACGAATAGTATCGAATATTGAAAGCTTGTTGACCTACCGCGGGCACATACGCCATGCAATCTGTTCATAGAAGAGTCTACCCATGACCCAGTATCAACACCATTGATCGCATGAAACACCATGAGAGCGATCATCTGGTTTCAGTAGAAACCACTTCAATCGAATCAAGAATAGTTTAATTTTTGCTTAGCCAACAACGTAAACAGGAGCTGAATCAAATACGTTATGTGGATGTAATAAAAGACAGATGTTATCTTGGCTGTCCTTGGGAGTCCTTACTATGTGTTTTTCTAATTTCATTAGTTTCTTTTCAGTACCGCTACTTCCCCACACACACCTGCACTGCCAAATGGTCGTCTGTCATGTAGGTCGTATTTACATGTGGATGGCTGTACGAATAGGGGAAGACCAAAGAAACGATGGGTGGACTTTGTGAAAGATGATTATGGCTAGAAAAGGAGTGACTACCGAAATGACGACAAAGCGTCATGTTGCGCCGATTTCAAATAAATTGGGTTATGGGCAGGAAAACGATGATGATAACATCCTAAAAAAAGAATAAAACAGTATAGTGTCGGCTTTTTAAAACCCATTTATTTGTGCATGGCATCAACACACAAACTTTATTTCATAACAAAAAAATCACGAGAGTTGTAATATTTTCATCAAAACTTTACGTTTGACGTACATTACCAGCGGAGGTTTTTATTTGATAGCTGTTGTGAAACGCGGCGGACAGCGAGTTGTTTGTTTTTATCACCGCAGAGCTGGGAGCCCACGCTACCTCAGGTTTTTATCTTGCTCGCACCATACTACTCGCGGTCTGAGTGCGAGCGCGACGGAGGCGGCTACAAAACGGCAATAGTTTAGGTAATTGCTTTTTACGGCGAAAATAATGTTAATTTCAAAAAAATAAAAAACAAGTCGCGCCGGTGTGAACGAGCCTTTAGCTCGTTCACACCGGCGCGACTTGTCGCGCGACGCGACACCGGCAATTGTTCAAACGTGAAGTTTTATTAGAAATTGTATTGTTAAAGTCGCGTCGCGCGACAAGTCGAACCGGTGTGAACGAGCCTTTATAGTTAGTTCAGTTAGTATGCAAAGTTTCATGATCTAATTTCAAGTATTTTTGGATTAGCAGCGGTTTATTGTTCTGTTTGGAGGTAACTTTGGTTTTTTTTTCTATCGAGAAAATTTTATGAAATCGTGTTTTCGGCTAACATAGGCGTCGCTAACATTAATCCTCAACTTTAACATATATTTATTTCAAAATTAATGCTGCAGTAGTTTCGATATAACGGCGGATCTTGCTAAGCTATTTGACGTCCAGTAGGCCCATAAGGTGCGTTTTCGTCGACGTAAATAAAAGACTGGAAATAGTAATCCTGGAATACTTATGTAACGTTTTCTTTTCTTGTAGTATCTATAACGTGATCTTGATAACATTCTTGTCCTTTATGTATAAAGAGGAACTGCCTCTAATGCGCTCTGCCTATTAAACCTTGTTTGGTAACGCATATTGAGTATATAGACCGCAGTGACATAGTGGAATCAGATAAGGATATCCAGTAGCCAGTGAATAGTCGGTATTAATGTTACTAATTTAAGAAATCTGTTTGCTATAGACCCTTCTCTTTATGCGACCCTAAACGTGCTTGTAATGATAGGTAAGTAAGAAAGGGTAAAGTTTGATTTATTGTTATCATTTTATGGAAATTGAATGGCCATTACGTGACTAATTACTAACAGACTAAAATACTGGAATTTTGTTGCGATAGGCACTGTTGTAACACAGTTACGAATATGCGATCGTAAAACCTGTCAATGAAATTTTGTTATCCATCGAGAATGAAATATAGCTGTAAATACTATTACTCATCCAATATTTTACACAACTTTTGCACAATATACTTATTCGACGCTCTATATTTGTCGCGATGTAGTGGGGCAATTAAATAGCGGTCATTGGTCCACCTACATTTTCTAGCAATCTTAATTTCAAGAACTAAAATAAAGTCCGATAACGTCCTGAATCATATCTATCGTGATCTTCAACATGTTCCGAAAAACCATACATAGTTTATTGTTTGGTGCAGAGAGACATAAGGGAAAGGGCGATGATCACTATTGTCGTGCTAAAGCGATGTGTGTATAGTATCAAACATGACTAGTAGGTACAGATTTCAAGCCATTATCTTTTGAGGGAAATGAAACCAATAATATTTCTACTGTATTCTGAGAAAAAGCTCCAAATATTGGTATTTTCATGGCAATGTTTGATCATCGAGGGTCGGCGTGTGTTTTCACAGATTCCTGGAAAATATCCCGCGGTTTATAATGTTTACCGAACGTAAACATTAGTTTCCGACTTAAGTACTCACCAGAGATGAGGGACGGTTTTCAGTTGAATATAATATATTTTTACGGTGCGGTTAATCTCTGGTTTGGAAATGAAAAAGTAATTTCAGTTTCATTTTAACTTCTTCCTTGGCTTCCTTTTACGACATTCATAAGAAGTGCTATTTTTAAGTGTAACTGCGATCTCGTACCAAACATTTTATAGTACAAGTTTTTAGTGAATGATAAAAACCAAAAGGTTCTTGAAAAAGTTACTAGTCCTGAGTTGGCAATAATTTTCTTCATCACGATGTTATTGCTCTCATGGTGGCACACAGTGATTGGCACACCAATTTAAGTTTAAAAAAACTCGCTTACTTCGTATGAATTTACGACCCTCTGTTTGCTAATAAAGTCCAGCACAAACCAAGCGTGCCTCACAAGCCGGAAAGCAGCAGATTCCGCTCATTAACTTAATAAGACGACACGTATTGGATTAATGACCGCACCGGATTAAGTGTATCCTCATCAGTTCCACTGTAATTGGTCAGGAAGCACTACTTAACCTGCCGCTGCCCACGGCTGGGCACGCGTGGGAAGCAAAGCTGATGCGTTCCCAGAACCCTTCTTCGTAGAAATAGAAGATGACAGATGTGGCGAGGCAGAGAATAGCAATACTTGGTAACGTAAGTTGAATAGTTGCATAGCATATACCTGACCACACGGTGTACTAACCTTTTATTTCTAGGAGAGCATATTAATATTATCTATCCAGTTCTTTCCTTCAGATTCAGAGGTAACCAGCCTCACTCACGCCCGGTTTATAGTATTTTGGGTTCATATTCTCACTAGTAGATACTGTCATTTTCATCCTTTCAAATTTTCGTCGCCCTATCTTAGTAACACATAGGTAATTGCATATATGCATAATTAGGTAAGTACTTCTAGTACCTTGTGGCAACCAATCTTCTAGTTTCCTCGCTCTGTGGTGTTTAGAATCATGGTTAGCGCTAATGGGCACCGGCCGCAACGCTTGCAGCGAAACATCCACATGTAATCTGGAATGACGAAACTTAACACAATTAAATTATCGTATAGTGTGCAGCAATTGGTACTTTCAGATTAATTGTCGATGCACTAAACATTGGGTTGCTAATTATTATTTCTAATGTTAGACAGACTCACATTATGTATGATAGTCAAGTAAGTAGCAATAATGTTACATTGTCGCTTGTTTGGACTAATATACTAATTGTGTTGATGTCCCCCTCCCCCTGCAAGCTAAACGGAAAGTTCTGGATATGTGGAAAAATTCACAGCAGTTGTATATATATAACGATATTAAAAGGAAAACTATCACAGCTAAGTAGGCTCTACTAGTTAACGAGTAATTAGCGACCAAATTAAATTTGCAGTTGCAAAAACATGTTCTACCATACGTTTTGTATGGGAGAACATGTTTTTCAACTACAATGTTAAGTTTGTTCTTGGGATAAGTTCATCCCAGCTACGGAACCCTTCATTGTGCGTGGTCCGACACGCACTTGACCGGTTTTTTTTATTAAGAATTGCATTAATATTTGCATGAGTAACGAGTTGACCACAGAGGTGTCAGTGCGTGCTCAGATGTTAGTAAACACCTCCGTAAGTACTTGACAATGACAATGACTTGTGGGAACATAATGATTACTTACAAGGGAACGTACACCGGCGCATTAACGAATACACGGCAAAATTCATGCGAACATGTCTCGCGTTACATGTTTCTGACCAGCGCACACGCACGAAGCAAGCATGTTTACGGAACTAATTGATGATACCTGCGTGTATCTTTAAGGAAAATGTCGCTATATGACATCCATGGCGTGAGTACCTATCCCTGTCCCAAAGAAAAACATGGCGGTTTGGCTAGATAATGTATCACTTACAAGCTATCAATGTCAACCAAAAATAACGTCCAACCATGTCAGTCTCTAGAGTGCTGGATATGGAAAATAGCAAGCATGTTCCTTCCAAGAAGCATTGAAAATCAATTACAAGTGTTCCAGTGTGTATGTTAGCACCTTGACCTGCCAGAACATGAGCACAATGGTGATTTGATAGCAGTTCCGGTACTTTAACACTCATCAAAGGTGAGGAGTAGGTAGACGTCATTACCCCGGTTTTGTTGTTCCGTTCGACCTGCGTTGATGGTTCCGCGAAAGTGGTCATGTACTGTATCTGTATACAATGGGTTTTATTGGTTACACTTTCATGATGACTGTACCATTGTTGCTACAATTCGGGTCTAACACAATTTGAAAGTAGTTATAATAATTATTAATTTTAATTAAATATAATATAACATTATTTGTTTAACTCATTAAAAGTTACTCTATCTAATATTTTTAAAATTAAATGTTCATGAAAATATACATAATTTAAATCTAACAGTCAAAATAATAATAACCCCACCGCCGTATCTCTACGTTGACGTCGTGGTGGTGCTTGGTCTCTAGGTCTGTGCTGGTACAGTTTACTTTAATAGGTCTAGGATGAGGAGTATTGAGTATTGAGTATTGAGTCAGACCAAGAGAGATATGCCGAGCTGTTCGGCTCCACGGACCCTATCTCCCGGGAGAAGTCTGTTCCTCACCTCTGGCTTGCCCTTATTGGCCGACTGGAGTGAACATTGACGAGGAACACAGCTCCCACCTCCTTCTTGTCTTTATTGGCTGGCTTGAGTGGAGATTTGCAAGAGCAAACGTGCTCGGAGGAGGTATGTATTCCAGAAAGTGCTGGTAGGGATTTTGACCACCTTCCGGGCTCTAGGATTGTACTGATAGTCATGGAATACCTTTAGGAGGACATATTGCCCTCTTGTCGCTACGTCACTAAGTGCTAGCGACAGTTTCCGGGGGCCCATTATTGAGTATGCAAGTCACCTCCTGCCATTTTATCCTTGTATAATATATAACATTGGTCAGGCAGGGGACATAGTTATTCCATAGTTCAAGGAAGCAAATCCACTACAACCACCCAAACTCATAGCCCAGTACGTTTAGTTTTCATGTTCTGCAAAAGTCCTGCACCAACCGGGGGTTGTCCATGGGTGCACTTGCATATTGCATACAGGGATAATTGACGGTTAGTGTCTCATTTCATTTAAAATTGTCTAAATTGCCGTTTCGGCCCCTCGTACACCTTCTAAAACACCGGGACCCCATGGTCCCGAGAGATGTAAACACATAAAAATAATAATTTTTATATGTACAAGTTTATAAAGAAGGAGGGGAAATAATTATAGGACATCAAAAAAATTGTCCGAATCGCTGTCAACAGGAAAAGTGCCCAAAAGGAAAATATTACAAATTCATAAAAGTTTTATTTACAAAAATGTTAAAGTATTTCTTTAGGAACTTTATTAAAATTAAATTCTGACTACAAAAGATCCAACAAGTTGATTATTTGGCACATTTTAACAACATTTTGGAGAATTTTGATGTTGATGTCCATCACAGAAGTTCAGACTTCTAATCGTTTTGTAACTCAATTAAATTGTTACAGATTTTGAATGGAAGTTGTTTTTTTGTTGACCTATCTATTTGAAACATTCAATTTCCCTATATTTTCCTCTGTTTTATATAATTGCTTACACGGTTGCCCTACCGAATCTAAACTAATTTTATCTAATATTATATAGAGGAAAGATCTGATTTTTGGTTTGTTTGTTTGTTACGATTTAACTCAAAAACTACTAGACCCATTTTAAAAATTATTTCACCATTAGAAAGTTGCATGACTTTCGTGAGGCTTTTCAGTTCCCTTTGCATATCATCTTCAGGAAACCCGTTATTTACATTTACATCAACATTATTTAGTTTGATTGAATGTGTGCTTCATTTTCAGTTTAATTGTAATAGATGGAAGTATGACGGTACGGAAGTTAGTTGTTACTGAACATGTTTCATTAGGTAGGTACTACTACTTAAATATTAGTGAAGGTACTTCGCCTTTTGCATTACAAAATTAATGACTAAATAATAGAAACCGGTTTATCATTAACAAAATTAATATAGTTGGAAAACTCAATCATGTCAACTATGATAGGTAGACGGTCATATATAGGGCGAATAAAAATTGTTCACTTATATAAATAGTTGTTCTCAGTAATTGGTACTCGACTGGTAAAAAAGAAACCTCACTATTGTTAATTGTACATTACAAAGTGTTATCAAAACTTCAGCGGCTTCCCTTTTTTGATGAAATTTAATTTCGTTTTCAATCAAGTCGACTGTTTAGTGAAAACAACGAATTTAATTAAAAACAAATATTTGGCAATGCGGGAAAGTTTTGGTTGGTGTTCTGTTTCCTAGTTTAACCGAGCAAGTTTACCGAGCAGGTAACCTACTGCGGCTCATCTAATGACAAACTTTCTACCCGACTACGACAAAGTCAAAAGGAAGGGTTACGATTTTAGCAGTCTATATATCGCACACCTAGATCTAAACTGAGACAACTCAAAAATCGTTAATTTTGAGTTATATTTGTATTCGAATGCTCGGTGATTATACGCAACTATCCAACATGACAGGTTCAATAAATGGTTATAAAATTAATCGCTAGGTGGCGTTAACTTTCTTTTATTGAATCAACGTCTGTCACCCTCTCCCACCTATACAAGTCTATTGTCAGTTGACCTTCACTAGTCATAAGGAGTGCACGTATTAAAAAGAACGAAAACGCGGATATTTCGAATTGTTACAGTTTTGACGAAACGTATCCGTGAGGTTAATTAGAGTTGTTATGGTGTTGGTGAATTGTTCTGCCGTATAACATAAGGATATTTTGACTTGTTCCAGTTTTGTTTGATAAGGTACGTAAATATTTAGTAACTATTTTCATTTGACTTTGTTTTGATGGATCAACATGTAAAATTCTAGTTATCCTACTATTGTTGAAACAAATTTATTTTAATGTTTTTTCAACACTCAGTGTGATATTTTACATGCGTCGAATAAAAATGGTTCACGGTATTATAAATTGACTGTTTCCAATACACTGTTTTTAATAAAAACTATTTACTGCTTTGTATTAAAACATTTTTTTGAGTTAACCGACTATTGCTGGATAATTATAATTTACAATAACTGCTTTTTCTATTTCAGAGAAAAATGAAGCGATGACGTTTTCTTCCCGAAATTATCAAAGAAAGATATAAAGAGAACCCATTAACAGCTAATAAAGAAGACTTAACTACAACTGTAAATGTAGAAGTACAAAATAAAAGAGAAAATATTCCAACAAACACTAGTGTGATGACTAAACCAGGCCATAGCAGACAAATTGAAAGTGATTTTATTGTATCGCCAAGTGAAAAAAGTTTCGTGGATGACTCTGATAATGATCCAAATTATGTCCGTCAAAAGAAGAAGACTTTTTCCCGTAAAGTAATTCCTTCTTCATCTTCTTCAAGTGACAATACATCATCAAACTCTTCGAATTCTAGCGATAGTTCTAGTAGCTGTAGTTCTGATTCTGAAACTGAAACCAGTGCAATTACTCACACTGTAGCACAGCCTCGAAGCCAAGAAGTTTTTGAAATTGAATCCACGGCTGTTATTGATACTGCTGGACAGCCTCAAACCCAAAACGTTGTTGATACTGATTACAGGGATGCTACTGATACTATTGCACAGCCTCAGAGTCATGTTGTCAATGAAGTTAGTAATGATCAGCCAAATGAAGAAGTAAAAAAAGGAAAGAAGAGGTTAAAAAGAGAGAAAAATATCTCAATTTTTTGTTCCCTTTTAACTTTTTAGATTCCTTTTCTCATTGGTAGTAACTTTACATTAATGTATAAATTTTAGTGTATGGTTTTTATTAATGTTTCATTATTAATTTACTCGTTTAGTGCACTTTTGTTTGAATAATTATTTACATAATATTTATACTCACATAATTACAACTCAAAATGATTCAATAAAACTGTTTGAAGTCTAAATGGTGTTTATTTTTTATACATAGTCACCACCCTAAAGTGTAACAACTCGAAAAACAGTAATTATCGATAGAAAGGATTGAATTTTAGCCCCAGTTTATATACAGTAACATTTTACAAGCTATTTATTACCTAGAATCAAATTAAATTGTATAACTTCCCTAACAAAAAAGGCAGATATACGTTTTTATCGTCTCCTGAAAAATGAACTTTTTTGAGTTGTCTCAGTTTAGATCTAGGTGTGCGATATGTGTTTAGGTATTTAAGTATGTTAGTTATTTAGGTATCAACGATTTACGAAACATTAATAAACGAGTAGGGTTATAATATTTTGTCTGGGTCTGGGCGCTCCTTGCGTGGCTCCGCATCGCTGCCAGTGCGGTGAAGCTGTCGACTGACATGACACGGATGGATGGATGGAGGATGGCACGGCACGACAGCATCAATGACATCATCTGTTGGCTTTTGTCACAGCCGGGGTTCCAGCTGTTTTAGAACCGAACGGCTTGGCAAGCGACGATAGGAAGTGACTAGATGAAATGACCATAATGCCTTGGAAGTTAGGTAGGCTTTAGTTTGGGATGAAACATAATATGTCGACACCCTTGCCATCCCATCTTCCTAGCACGGTGGGCTGTTTTTTCTGTTGATAGCGATGTGGACGAATCGAATTTGATGGTCTGTGAAATGAAATGAAATATTTTTTTTATTTTGTAATTAGTATACCTATCGGAATAACTTTTACACGACATATTAAAAAAGCTAGATGGGGTCAGCGTTTCCTATCTATCTACTCTGAAAAAAAAAGGCCGAAACAAACGCAGAGGTCGCAGTCTCTTTTAAAGTCCAGACATAATCTTGGTCAAGTCATAATATGACCATGTAGCGTGAAATGGTCTTTTGAGGAAAGGACCACACAGATTGAGTGGACCTGTCCAGTCAGTGCACACATTTGTCAGTAATTATGCAGCTCAACTCAGAACTTACGGAGCTCAACGACTTGATGAAAGAAAGGACAGTTGGGTAGGCCGCATACAGTACTCAAACTGCCAGGCCATCGTTAAAACTAAAATAAAAATATCTTCATAGTCCTCACATTGACAATAATTTTAAAAAAGTAATAAAAACTAAAACCCAACTACGAATCGAGTCACACGCATTCTGTTCGATTTATCCCCTAACACGTGTGACTCCGGATTTTTAATTTGTCTGTCTGTGATGTCTTGTTTATACCTTTTTAGTTGACTAGTTGTCGTAGTGTGGTTTTAGTTTAAATAACTTTTATTTTTATTTTTACGTCTCTTGACATTTCTCGGGACCCTGGGGTCCCGGACCTTTAGAAGGCGTACGAGGGGCCAAAGCCAACTCGCAGAGGCCCGTTAGACGTTTTTATTGTAATGAGGCACCAAGCGACGATTATCCCTGTTCGCACTGTGCAAGTGCAGCCAAGGACAACCCTCGGTTGGTGTAGGACTATTGCAGGATATGGAAACAAAGATATTGGATTATGGGTTTGGGTGGCTAAGTGAACTGGTTATCTTCAACTATGGAATGACTATGGCCCCTGCCTGACCAATGCTTTATATAAAATACACAGTTAAAATGGCAGGGGGTGACTTGCACACTCAATAATGGGCCCCCGAAAACGGTCGCTAGCACAAAGTGTCGTAGCGACAAGGGGACAACATGTCCTGAGGTGCTTCTGAGGAGTGGAGAGGTATTCCATGACTATCAGAACAATCCCAGAGCCCGGAAGATGGTCAAGATCCCTACCAGCACTTACTGGAATACTTCCTTCCTCCGAGCACGTTTGCTCTTGCGAATCTCCACTCAAGCCAGCCAATAAAGGCAAGAATGAGGTGGGAGCTCTGTCCCTCGTCAGTGTTCACTCCAGCCGGCCAATAAAGGCAAGCCAGAGGTGAGGTACAAGACTTCTCCCGGGAGATAGGGTCCGTGGGGTCGCTACTGCCCAACAGCTCGCCACATGCTGCCCTGCGGATTTCTGTATCTCTCTTAGTCTGGCTCCTCATCCTAGACCCGTTCCGGCAAAGTAAACTCTACCGGCACAGACCTAGAGTTCGGAGCGCGCAAGCCCCACCACGACGTCAACGTAGAGATACGGCGGTGGGGACTTTTATTTTTATTATTTTGGGGTAACAATATACATATATTTGAATTATGCTAATTAAACTCTTTCGTTTGATACCTAACATAAGCATAATTTAAAAAAAAATGTTTGTTCATGACTTTATGTCCTCTAGATGACGCCATATTGAATTTAATGTGACGTCACATAACCTATAACTAGCGGACCACCAAGACGCTTCCAACGATGTCCCATTTGTCAAATTATGATGTTTAGAAGTTATGATCCCTCATAACTACTAAACATCATAAGTAATTGAAACAAATGAACCTACCGGTCAAAATCATAACCCTCCTTTTTGCTGCGCCGTAGTCGGGTAATAATAATTATAATACTTTACATAGTAGGTAATCATAATCGCTTTAACCCGCGATATTTCGTTTTTTATTTTTAATTAATAATATATTCTATAAGGCATTAGCTATCCGAATATAAAAACATATTTGGCGTGAAAATTGATTCGCTGTTACAATGTTTAATAGATATTCAACAATGTCAATGTGTCAAAACTTTGAATTATGATTAGCTAATAATTCAATGTGTTTGTGGTTTTATCACAATGCTTAGCAGAGCGAGCAGCTCAATCCCAAGCTTTTTGTCTTCTAAATAATCTGAAATTTTAAAATCCCCTTTTTTATTAAATTTGGTTTTAATACAGCTTATAAATCGTATAATGAGTCAGTTTCGAATGCCAATGGGAAGTTTGTTGTAAAAGCGTATACGAGTGCCGACTCTGTGAAGACGAGTGCTATCTGTAGCAAGATTGTGTTTATTCCGTTTAACTATGATTATCGGGCTATTTCTCAAAATTGTATATACCTACATGCATTTTTGTGTACATGCAATAGGTTTTCAAATATAATTATATTGTAAGACAAAAAGATTGATGAAGTTGATTCTTTCCCCTCCCCCCTTTTTATGTACTTGCATATAATATTATTATTTTAAGACTGTTAGCTGTTAAATGATGTAAATGTTATCTTATAATATATTGTTCTGTAACTGTCGCCTGTAAAATTCTTGAAGGTGGAGGTAGACTGACACTGAATGTCTTTGTTGACTATAGCAGATGAGGAGGAACTTGCTCGGTGACTTGTTTAGAGAGTGCCTAGGTACTAGTGCTTTAAAGAATCCATTTCAATGAAATACTAAAGTCGTCATTTTTATATTGAGAGGTACTCAATTCAATTTGTTTCAACTAGTGACTTTGTTATTTAATTTTTTATTAATTGAGTAGGCGTTATTGTCTAATTGACAAAGATTTAGTTCGGAATGCGATGCACCTGCTTAAAAGGTACCTATTTAGCAAACTAGGCTTCCCAGTAGAATACGAAAATAGTACGAGGATAATGGATATGAAATAGGAAAATATGAATAATAAATTTTTTGCTTCGCATCTCTGTAGTAGGTAAACCTCGGGATGAAAAAATTAAGTTAGGTGTCACAGGATTTTTTTCCTGGAAAAGTATTTAATACAATAACTTCTCTGCGTCCGCGTGGATCGTGCAAGAAAATAAATTATTATAAAGAGTAGATATTTCTGGAGTATCAATGGACATTGGACATAATTATGACGAGGTACTTTCCATGGTTGAACCCGTTAGAATATCATCTACATAATAATATCATAATAAGTACCTAATTATAGAAGGAATTCGTCCACATTTATGTGATGCCGTCCACACTATGCATCCACAGGACCACAACTTCAATAGGGTTAGGAACATATTATTTTACAAGTAGGTGTATGTATAACCCATAACCAGCGTTAATTTCAGTAGGTGTGTACTCACCGCGTGTAAATATGTTTAGAAGTGGTTTCCTGCGGCCGCTGCTTGAAGCACGCGCTGATGTTTGGACTGTAAAAACACAAACAAGGATGTACTTTACATACATGACGTACCTATAGGTACCTGAAAATCGAACCTTGCACGTCATGTCCTCATATTGCATAATATTACCTACCTCTTGTTACAGTTTAAAATGTGCATTCGGGCTGATTGGTCTGAACTATTTTACAGCACAAGAGACAATGACATGAGCATATATAATGAACATTATTAACAGACACACATAACTGTCATACCTGCATACATTATTATATTTTACCCACACTCATTACATACTTGCGCCGGCGCAGGGTTAGTGAAAGCCACAATAAACCTGCTCAGTGATTCACAACTGCGGTGACAGTACAGAGGAATTGTTTATGGTGTTTACACATCTTGATAACATTCACAGTTAGTTGCTAACTGTATACTGGAAAGCACACCTGAGGAACCATGGAATGGATGCAGGCAATAACCTGAAACAAGAAATGATTGCATTTGCATGAATGCATTTTGATGAAGACGTGGTTTTGACCACTTCTCATTATCATGAATATTCGGTGAGACCTTGAAAGAAAGGCTCAGTCGCTATTATCATAATTATTAATCATACCGAATCTTGAGCTTATAAAATAAATATAGTGTAATCCCACAGAATATCGCAAACCCGCATCAGCCCTGTAAACATTAATTTTGTGTCCCACACAAGGGGGAAGAATACAATTTTGAGCCCCAAAAGTCAATGAAGACTTTTTCCTAACAAGCAATCTATAAACTGAAGTGTGAAACCTACTTTATGACTTACAATTAAATGCGCTATAAAAGTAACAAGAACGTTGAAAGGTAATGTTAACTTCCCGGAAGAGGAAACACATCATTATTAATAACCTATCATTCGATAGATCGTAAATTTTAATGTAAACAAGATCAAATATATCGGACCGTCTAATTTTACAACAGATATAACATGGAGAAAGCTTCAATAGTCTGTTGGTCGCAGGCGTTGTGGCCTAAATTAGACTCCTAGGCTGCAGGACTACAATGTTTAGCCGTGGTATTTACCGCTGTCTACGGTTTGGTTTGCCGTTGACACGAGATACTGTTACCAAGATATTATTATGCATGTAAAACTCTGATACTCTCCGCCTATTCCTTCAAGAAACATAGGCACGAGTTTAAAATAAAATTACATAAAGTTCAGGAAGAGCCAGTGAAAGGTTCCTTCTGCGTAATCCGTTCAGCGCTGTCTGAGCCTCAAGTAAGTTACTTACTGCACTTTGTCTGCGAGCCGTGGAATTCTAGAAGCACAAAGATAAGACCTAAGAGCGGTGCTTTTGTAACTACAGAGAGAATATTGCATTTTATATTCAATATAAGCCATAACCTAGCTACTCAATAAATAAACCGCAGTCATGAAAATAACAATCTACATCTATAATGTTATAAAAACATACCTATAGGTGATACGGGCTGGTGTCCGCAACACCACGTCGAAGCGCGTAGTTTGCATACAAAACATACCTATACTTACCTACTCATTACACTCGCCTTACCTACATGACCTACATGAGACAAAAACGGGTGAAAAGTGAATACGACGTGATATTTTGTGTTTACGTTTTGTTTCAATTTCTGTATCAACACAGAATTCAGATGTTTTAAAAATATAATTCCAACAATATCAAATACAGGAAGAAGGTAATTTTGAATGTAAAATATGCTGGATTCACACGTCTCTGTCACCTATTTATCAGCGCGCGGTACCAGGCGCCCAGAGAATGAAAGATAAGTCGCGCACAATTAAGAATGAGCACGTCGTGTGGACGAGGTGAGGTTTTAACGGGGCACCGAGCTTTTTATACATAAAAACACGTTTTCATAACGCTTGTTTGAAGTAGTAAACAATTAAGTTAAAATGTAGGAAAATTTATTGGTATTTTTGGGCTTATATACTAGACAGTATACACGATGGAAACACGATTTGATCAATTTGGCTCGATAGAATAAATTCGCAAAGTTACCTCTTATCGAGTATTTTTTTTCTCTATTTCCCTACTTTTCTATATAAATAAGTAATTTTATATTATGTTACATTTACTAAAATAAAGTTCATAGTTGAATGTAGCGTTTATACACGATAGTTTTTTATTTAAGAGCAATATGATGAAAATAACAACAAAAAACATTAAAAAAGGGCAAAAGTGTGGTTATTTTCTTTACTCTTTACACGTAAAGAAAAAGACAGAGACAGAGGCAAATGCTCGGTGCGCCCTTAAGGTGCGTGTTCACCGGGCGACGATTATTAGGTAACTTCGCGCGGTGATGCAGAGTGAAGGTATTATGTAGGCACAACAGCTACTTTGCTTACACTGTTCGAAAGACCGCTGAATCCAATCAAAGTTAGTTATACATATGTATACATACCGACCGAAACAATCAAGTTTTCAGTCGTTTGAATCGAAATACGAGTGGACGTTGTTGTGTTGCAATCACTTATTCTCAGTTCACAGATGTAGAACAATTTCTATGAAAACATAGGTATTAACAAAAAACAAAAACAATCGCCAAAATCTCGGTCTTAATGTCGCAACACTACGTCTAGTGTAAACGCTTCAGAAGTGTGCTTCGTGGACCAGTAAGCGGCGGCCAACAGGAAGAGCTTTCATCGCGCCCATTCATACTGCGCACGCACACACCACTGCGAACATGGAACTAGGACGAACACAACTGTTATTTTGATGTTTATCCGGCTAATGTGCGCTTGTTGGTGAGAGTGGTGGAATTGGGTGATAATGGCTAATGTGCTTGTTGATGCTTAGGTAATTGGGGACTTTGATTGTTTTATTTTTAGGTTGAGGTTGAAAAACTGTTTTTATTAAGGGAGCACCGAGCTTTTTATACACAAACACGTTTTTATAACCCTTGTTTGTAAACAATTCAATTAAAATGTAGAGAAATATATTGGAATTATTGGGAATATAATTATACTAGGCAGTATACGCAATGGAAACACGATTTGTCAAGGTTGGCGCTATAGAATAAATTCGCAAAGTTACCTCTTATCGAGTAATTTTTTCCTCTATTTCCCTAATTTTTTATGTAAATAAGTAATTTTATATTATGATTCATTTACTAAAATAAAGTTCATAGAGGACTGCAGCGTTTATACGCGATAGTTTTTATTTTAACAGCAATATGATGAAAATAACAACGAAAAACTTTGAAAAAGTGCAAGAGTGTGGTTATTTTCTTTACTCTTTACACGTAAAGAAAAAGACAGAGACAACGGTAAACGCTCGGTGTGCCCTTAAGTTCATCAGCACAACAAGCCACTATACTAAATCGAAAGACTGATAAAAACATATGGCAGAGTTGTTTTTTTTTTAGCAAACAATGATAGTGTTTTTCTATCGACATTATTTAATGTTATTTTTTAAAGAACTGGAATATACCGAATGCAACAACAACAACTGATAATGACTTCTGTATCTTATACCATTCTCAAACTATTACTAAAGATAGCGAAGCAATTTAAACATTTCTCAAACGAACTAATATTTAAGTATGGCCGTGGCAGGCGTCGGCAAGAGTCAAAGAAAGTGTTAGTTTGTTTATCACGCAATCCATCAATCTCAGCTCGGGCGGCAATCTTATCCGAGTTAAGGCTCGTTCACACCGGCGCGACTTGTCGCGCGACGCGACTTTAACAATACAATTTCTAATAAAACTTCACGATTGAACAATTGCCGGTGTCGCGTCGCGCGACAAGTCGCGCCGGTGTGAACGAGCCTTTAACCGCTTTATCCGCGTGTCGGATCAACCACGGATAAAAGTAATCACCGGAATTGTGCGACTTTAACCTAGTTCGGACAATTTAGGGTTTACAAGTATTGCTAGAGGGAGATCACTTTTTATTTGTTCTCATAAAATAGTTCAGTCTCTTTATTGAATTCTGAACACTGTTTTACTTTATTCAGATAAGGAATACTCAGGGCTATTCTGTATTTTATTTCCTCAATAAAGTTTATGTTTGCCAAAATAAGCTTTGTTTTCTATAAGGTACCTAGTAAAGGCCAGTTGCACTGAAAAAACGCAAGCACTGGTATAATTATATTTTCGATGACTATTTCAATCATAAGTTGATACTTACGAATGGCGTCTATTTGAACCCTTTATAGCTTTTTTAGAGAAACAAATACTAAATCGACTGTTTAAAAATGCACTACAGACTTATTAACACACCATCGTAAACCGGGCGCCCCTCATTAAAAGCTACGCGATAATAAATCAAAGCTACGTTCATATGCGTCGGCTTACATCTCACTTGGTCACTCCCTAAACAAACTAACTTCATTTTTACGTTAGCGCCGGATGAAAGCGGACGGTAGGAGGGCCGGACACTTTTGACGGATCTCTTATGTCTGATGAACCCATTTTTTATGTTGTGGTTGGTCTTGTGTTTTTCTGTCTCTCGTTTTATTTCAGATTTTAACTACTGAGCTGTTCGTTTCAAGTTCCAGCTTTATGGCTCTGAAAGGAATTTTGTTTGATGAGAATATTTTATCATGCAGTGGAGGGTTTCCTTTCACAGACCTGTCAATGATGCCTAAATTGGCCTGTTTACCCAAGATCCGGAATTAGCGTCTAAAACACGTATTCCAAATGAATAGTAAAGTTTCTGAAAAACAAACAGTATTCAATCTAAATCCATTGTGTTTCAATAATGTATCATCTCTATAATTACGTTATTATCGCATAAATTCTTACAACAAGTCTGTTTTCTCCTCACAAGTGTGTTGAAAAACGTCGTATGAAACGCGTGTGCGTTACAAACTGATCACTACATTACACACTCGGCTACTTTATCATACTGCCTCTAGTGTAATGACCAACGTAGCACACTAGTATCATAATGTAGGTACTAATATACGGAAAGTATTTCGTTTTCAGACGTTCAGTGTATAAGTCGACACGAGTCGGAAATCATCTTACGCACGTGCATCATACAACGGTTTTACCATGCATTGTGCGAGGAAATAAAAAAAAATTATTGAAAAAATATTTATTGATCAAAATCTACATTCAGAGACGCGTTTAATGAAGAATTAGTTTTATGAATGATAATCTGTATTTTCTCAAATTATAAAAACTCTTTTCGTTGGGCTGACGACGGAGTTACAAAAAAAAGACTGAAAAATAAAAAGCAGTAGTGTCAAAAAGTGGCGCTTTCCGTACAATTTGGCTGCTAACAAAACGTTATTTTCGAGCACATGCATTGTAAAATACATTTTCGTCTACCTTTGTTCGTCAATAATGTCTTTTTCTTTGGTTTCCTCTGTGAATATCGGAAAATAAGTCTTGTTAATGACAAATAATATTCAATATCTTTTCGGATATCCTCCAGGGGCTTACTAACAAATTAATAATGTAAACCGTTGCCTTCGCCAAGAAAAACGGATAATTAATAATAAGAATGGTCTCGGAAGTAAAAATAATATTGATTAATTACTATCGAGCATGTTCGCATTTTGAGCGTTCTTCAGTTATTCCAAATCAAATATTTACCGATGGAGGCAAGACCCTGGACCATAACAAAACTAGATAAAACAAACAGAAGTCTCATTCCGCCAGCGGCTTCGCCCGCGATATCTTTTGCGAAAATTAAAGAATAATTATTGTCTCTAATACAATTGTATGATACAGTACAGCAAACAACAGATAGGGTTTCGTGGCTAAGTAATATCAACCGGACGGGTCGATCGATCAGGTTAAGCTACGCTTGCCACAGTCGGTCCGTGGATGGGTGACTATATTATACCGAGGCACTGCGCACCTCGGAAAGAAAGTTATGCCGTTGGTCCCGGTAGTCATTCGTGGATCTTTGACAGTCGTTACGTGTCGTCATAAGCCCGAAAGTCTGACAACCAGTCTTACCAGTAACTGGGTTGTGGAGGTCAGATAGGCAGTAGCTGCATGTAAAATACTGGTATGCAGCTGCATCCGGTTAGACTGGAAGTCAACCCCAGCATAGTTGGGAAAAGGCAGGCATATGATAAGTACAGCAAACAACATTAAACAACTTGTCGAAATCTCGAATGGACAATATTCCCCAAATAGACATTATCCCTTAGTTTGGAGTGAACCTTTTGAATGTGGTTGTTGTGGCAGTTCTATGAGGTTGAAGTATTTAATATCGGTTCCCCGAGCGACGTGGCCGCATTGCAACCATCACTTCGATGTCCACGGGCCTCGCCAGGAATGCCACTTAATTGCACATTATTGAGTGCACTTCTTATATTGAATGCACTTCTTATTAGATTTTAATTGCAAAAGCTTTTCAAATAAAATAAAAAACCGTGTTGTGTTTAGTTGGTCTAATAGTTAATACTTCTATAATGATCCTTACTATTTATTTATTAAAACGAGTTATGGAACTCAAATGGAGTTGGGCAGAACACCTGGGATGGCGCAGTGATGACAGGTGGAGTAAGGCAGCGACAGAGTGGCGTCCAAGGACTGGAAGACGAATATGACCGCCAGAAGACCTGTCGGTCGTGTGGTCGGAGATGGGCGGGCGACACACAGGAGCGTGTGGAATGGCACATGAAAAGAGAGGCCTATGCTCAGCAGTGGGTGAAGTCAGGCTGTGGATGATGAAATAAACTGTTAATTAAAAATAAACAATATTAAATTAATTATTTATCATAGTTAATTCTCACAGTAACAATTTTTTGTGCACATCATTATTACTTTATTTGAATTTTTGAATTTGAATTCGCTAAATCTAACAAAATCAAAGAAACTTGTTTAAAGAAATAAGTATTATTATATATTTTCTTTATCATCTTTTCTATAATGCTCTAGCGTAAACACAAAAAATCCCGGCGGATACATGAAGAGAATTAGTTTAGGTATCCTAAGTCTAGACTTCGTGTGTATCAACCGCTAAAGTGCATGCTTAGTTGAGATCTAGCATTTATAGTATTTATATAAACACCGGTAAATAGGTCTACCCTGTCCGTACAAGGACGGTTCATTCACTATTTTATGCAGCATTTAATGTTGACAAAAAGCCAGTCTATACACAGAGGTAAAAAGTTTTATAGTTATAAAAGTTGAAAGCTTTTCAAATGTCCACGCTGCTGCTCGATGACCGACCGCCAACCAGCTGGGAATGCGTAATCATTCATTCTGGATTGATAATTTATACTGGAGCCTGGAAGTTGCCTGGGGTATGACTGGAATTAGACTGAAAGTTGCCTGGACTTGAGTGGAATTTGACGGGGAATCTCCTTGACTTTGACTTAGCTTTCAGAAGAATTTCTGCTGAAGATGGTCATAGAATCAACCTTCTGTACCTGACCATGTTGCGACTTGAACGAGTAATTGTTTTTCTTTTGAGGCGTGAGGCGTAAAAGTGAAAGCCTGATAGGTTTATGGATGAAAGCTATTCTAGTTTTCAACACTATTTTATGTATTTGCCTAGGGTGTAAGTACTAGATGTTTTGTATCATATAACCTAAACATTTTTGATGAAAGTCGTAACGAGAACAAGTTGAGCTCAACATCTATCTACAGTCTACTAGACTACAGTCACACACTCTTTGGACATTAAACAATACAATATAGGTACATACATACCTACGTGAGTACCTACTATATGAAGGTCCCTAAGGATGTATCAAATATTCATGTTCTTATTGCTGGATGAATCTCAAAATCCCAAACGTTCACAAATTCCCTCTGACTACTCGCAATTTATTTATGTTTGGTTAACATGGATTTTCCACTACGAGTAGCTTCTTGTTTGTTTTCTTAACATCAACTATACATACATCTGTAGACGAGGCGTTTCTGTACATTGAAAAAATAGTTGGGTGTTAAAGAATAACCAACAGATGCCTTTCCACCATTTTTGCATTTTTGTCTGTTTGTCTATTTGTATGTTAGAAGTTGTTGAGGTATCACGTAAAAAGTACGAAACCAATATGCTTAACTTGTATACCCAAATATTGTGTATAACTCGGAGTACCATTTAGTTTTCGTTTCATCGCAATCTCTTCACTTTATTAAAAGATATATTATCGATTGAAAGTGTTGAAGAACTTTTCATAACGTACCTAATGTAAAAACATGTAACGACATCTATTGAACCGAAATGATACTAATTTAAACTCAAGTAGGTTTGTGATTGTATTGTAGATTGTGAATAGAATATAACTAACGGTCTCCGGCTCTGAGACATCTACCCACTATTCAGACATACAAGCCCATCCCCCGGATGTGCTGGACATCGTGATCCACAGAGACCTGAGCTGCCAGATCACCCAAAAGGTGATACACGACGAGATGCACTCGGAAGACAGTTAGAAGTTAACGCCTGTATGATTGGTCCGTTTGGATTCGTATTACCATCATCGATAACAGAAATCAATAGGTACAATGCATGGTAACAGCATGTTTTTTGCTCAATTTCCAAAATAAAAATGGATTGCTCTGGTCTCGAGAAACCTTAATATTTCTAAAAACTAGTCAAAATCCAGGCCAATATAGAAAGAGGCTTCTAAGATAACTATATGTAAAAAAAAACGGAACGCTATAATAATAATAAACTAATATTATTTACGCGAAAGTGAGTTTGTTTATTTGTTACGCTAAAACGGCCGAACGGATTTGAATGAAAGGTACATACCATGACCTGGGTTCGGACTTAGGATACTTTTTTATCACGGTTAGTAGTAAGTGCCCGTGGGAAAATTTCCGATCTACACGCGGACGGAGCCGCGGGCAAAAGCTAGTTGTAAATAAACTATAATATCTGCGTGTGTAGGTACGCGTGGCTCGGTAATAAAATATGTTATAAACTATAATATAAATCTGATATCATTAGTTTAATTTCGATATGCCTAATGTTGGCGGATTGACGTGAGCGTAGCCCTTGCCAAATCCATAAAAGTATTGGTTACGGCCCGTCGAATAGTCAGCGCTTCACGTAATGGCGGCAACCGTATCCGGCGCCGCAACCAAAGCCGACCCATTAGGCTCGTATGGCGGCTGAGCCGGGCTTCCGCACCACTCCTGCGCATGACGCAAGGCACACAGCCGGAGCGGTTCACACCAAATATATTAAAAAAATAAAAAAACATTTCTCTATCAGTCTTTTTATTATTAGTCTGCAAAAGAAAGGCAACCGCGTTGTCAAGCAATAGACTGCGGTACACAAAGTTTGATTGATCGATTGAAAATGCGATTACAGATTTTATGGAAAACAAGTTTTAATTTATTCTCACACAAAATATCTTATACAATCTGTTTCTTATGTGTTCGTAGATAATTGATTCATCTTGAATACCAACTGAAGTGCATTGTAATTTCAATAGCAGACGATGTTTATTTAACGCACTGTTGAAATTTAGGCATGTAGTGTGAAATATGTATCTGTATTTTGGAAAACCGAATTAAATTCTTGACCACATAATTATATAGATAATTTCTATTTACGAATTTCAGTTGTTTACACTTTTTGGTAGGCCAGCCGCTCGCTTGCGTCTACATAATTATGTCCGGAATCGTGCGGATCTCAGCGACTGCATCTCCTGAGTCCTGCATTGTTTACGAGCGGCAGCTGCTCATCGCTGCGCCGCGCCGGTAATCCGTGCGGATCTGGCGGATCCGTTTCGATCCAGAGCGACGTTGAGGGAATCGATGTGGACTGACGCGGATGTAACTGCGTACATTCGGTTACGGACGTTATTTATCGTTGCTTTGAAAGCCGTGAGAGAATTTATAAGCGCAGATTTCGTATATCTTTTACTGATGTCTTCTGGAGATACCTCGTGTAATACGACTGCAATAATAACTAGAACTGGTTAAATCGCTTACACGTGTACAAATAATTTCGAAGAAAGTTATTCACTTTAGGTACTTTGTATGCTTGAACTACTAAGAAATGGGGCGTTTATTGTTTGCCGGACGATGTTCTGCGAATTATTGCGATACACGGCTATAATAATAACGCAGGTGTTATGTAATTAGACGAATGCGATTAGTGTATTGTTTACGATTGAGTACCTCTACTTTATTATTGTAATTGTCTTCAGGTACCTAAGAATTAAAATACTACTTCGTATCTAATGTCACATGCCTGATGAATGTTTGCAACGCAACATGGCTATCGTGATGTATCATTAACCGTGAAGAATCCTTCCCCATTTCTTTTTATTTTTATAAGATATAGTTGCCGAGCTAACAAACAAACTCGTGATGTCTCAGTAGGTAACTAGGTGCGTCGTAAACCCATTCCCACAGAGATAAGATCTAAATCTACACAGTTACCGAGCGGTGGCGGTAACCGGCTGATTGACGACGCGACGCCCGTGCCCAAGAGGCGTCGCTGTGAGGAACGAGGTGCCTCGCGTGGGCAGGGACGTGAACTTGAGACGCGAGGCACAAGGCCGAGGTCGATCAACATCGATCGTTTCGATAAGAATCTGCGTGTCGCATCACTACTGTATAATGTTTTAGCGTGAGGTTTCTTGTTTTGTTATCGTTATCGGTAGCTGGAAGAAAAACACTAAGAATTTGATGGTTTCTATTACCTGTGTATTGTAAATATCAAATGCTTTGAATGTTCATAGAGTTGTTGATGAAGAGTGATAATTTCTTTTGACAGGAGTGGCGGCTTCAAAACTTGACAGTAGTCAGTTTGGCGGAGGGGGGGGGGGGTGGAAGAACATGAACAGCTGACAGCTGACCCCTCAGCATGAAAAACAGAGATAAAGAGAGTAACATTAATTTAATTTGATAATTATCTTAAGTACGGGGGAGATCTTTGCCCAGTAGTGGGACAACATAGGTTTATACAATGATGTTTTAGTAAACAGATATGTTATGAGCGCGCAAAAAGTGAAGACTAGAAAAGTACCCAATTGGGAAATATTGCTTTTAGTCTGAGCCACACACGCTTACGAGTGTGCCGCTCGGCGGGGAACACTTTTTTCTGTTGTTTTGTACGTGTATAACATATCTGTTTATTAGAATATCATTGGGTTTATATTAAAAAAAATCTTATTCATGTCATCTCGAAGTCAGAGGCGTCAGTAATAAGGTTATTATTTCTATTTGCTCCATCGTGACTTAAACTATCTCAATATAAAATACTGCTCCATACAAATCTAGATTGGCTAGTTCAAACACTAGTACACAAACACGCAATACATGCTCAGTACAGTCGGAATATAAAATCAATTACATGATGATTTGTTTAGTCCACACTATCAATTAGCTCCGGGTCGTAGTCTGGAAGTGCGACGTGGTCTATTAACTATGTGGGCGCCGGCCAGCTGGTGACCCGGCGACCAGCGGCGGATGGTCGCGGTCACGGGGAGGGACCGCGTGTCAAGGTCTAAGGTAACAGTTCGTAGCTACTGTGTAGACGAACTTGTAAACAAGCGGTGAAAGTTGGCTTTTGTAGTGGTGACAAGGAGTTACATTCATTTAGTTAGGTAATGTTAATATTAAGATTTCCCTATTATGTCCAAATCTTGTTCATATCATTCAAGAAGACAGGACCCTTATAAATTATACTCTTAAAAAGCTCTCTTCCTCTGAATCAAATATTTACAATTTCTAAAAAAACTTCACGGTAGACCAATTACCGGTGTCGCGTCGCACGTGACAAGTCGCGCCAATGTGTACGAGCCTTTATTCTGCGTATTATATATGTGTTACAAAATTACTAAAGCTATTGTAGTCTAAAAATAGGCATGTGTAACAAGCGAACACAGAATTGCTTTAAAATTGTCTTGTAAATTTAAAATTACAAAAGTGCCTGCCGTACAAAATGTCACGATCACGAACAAAAAGTGTAAATGATTTAGTAGTTGATACAGAAACGTACTCACTACGCGGCGCATGAATTTTATATAATGTTCGTATTTACGAAAGTTCCCGAAGTGTCGTCGAAGCACGGACATACCTAAGTAGCTATAAGTTCTTTACTGAAAGTGTAAGGATATCTTTTTTAAACGACAGTGTGTGAGCACCCTCATACTGCGATGGTTAGTAGATACTTTCAACCCAATGGTAAAAACTTATACCCCGATGGTAAGTACTTACACCTCGATGGTAAGAGAACTGACACCCCGATGTTAAGAACTTACGACCCGATGGTTATATCTTACATCCTGATGGTTAGTATATTGTCATCATAACTTGGACACACCACTTCGGAAATAAAGAATATTTTTTGCAAAATAAGGTATATATTCTGACGGATTGCTTAAAAATCCAGGAACGTGAATAATTTGCTAAGTACTCCTGATTTAATTAGAAAAGCAATCACCTTGAAACTAATTGAAGTGTGATGTCAGAACAATTACCGGAACACGTAAACTGTAGACTAGATACAATAAATCTTAGTTTACACCAAGTTTGTATATTTGTGGTTTAGGAAAGACGATTACGAGAAGATAAACTATGAACCGTAATGGATGTTAAGTACTCATCGTTAGATTGCAAACAATGATAATGACAATAGTATACTTATTATTTACTAGCTGCTGCCCGCGGCTTCGCCCGCGTGAGTGTCGGAAATTACCCCATACATCCCCATGGGTTTTAAGTATAAATATTGAGTTTCGAGTTAATCGGACAGCGCGTTAAAATTCTTCCAAACAAACATTGACACCCCCCAACCTTTTAGGGGGTAATTTAGAAAAACAAAAAACTTTATAATTTATTTAGATAACTATTCGTGCGAAGTTTCATGTTTATTACCTCAAGGAATAAGATTTTTCATACAAACTTTCATCCCTTATTTTACCCCCTTAGGGGTTGAATTTCGAAAAATCCTGATACACGTTATTCTTAATTTTTGGGTTTAAGTATACATATTGAGTTTCGAGTTAATTGGACAGCGCGTTAAAATTCTTCCATACAAACTTTGACACCCCCCAACCGTAGGATAGGATACTTTTCCGGGATAAAAAGTACCCAGTGTGGTGCCCAGGATATTAAAGAATAATTATACCAAGTTTCATCGTAATCGAACCGGTAGTTTTTGCGTGATGCCTGAACAAACAGACAGACAGACAGACAGACAGACAAAAAAAAAAAAAAAACAAATTTTTGGGTTCGGTCTCGGTCTAGTAACACCCCATTTATTTTTTTGATATTTTCAATGTACAGAATTTTCACTTCTACAGATTTATTATAAGTATAGATATAGATAGCTTTAGTAAGTAATATTTACTGCTGAAACTGCAAATAACTGTGAAAACCAGTTTATTTATTACTCGAAGATGATGTAATTCTCGTCCTATAAAGCGCAGTGAAGAGATCCGCAGGAGAATCAAGGTAACCAACGTAGCCCGAAGAATTGCCAAACTTAAGCGGCAATGGGCTGAGCATATTGCTCGCAGAACAGATGGCCGATGGGGCCGAAAGGTTCTGGAGTGGCGACCGCGCACCGTAAGACGTACCGTTGGAAGGCCTCCCACAAGGTAGACCGCTTTTGAAGGCTGCAAGAATCTACTGGATGCGGGAAGCACAGAACCGGTCGCAGTGGCGGTGCTTGTGGGAAGGCCGAAGTCCAACAGTGGACGTCTTCCGACTGAAATGATGATGATGATAATGAAATCTTTCTTACAGATAATAAATCATTTAAAGCACACGCACAAGGAAGAGTATCAGAAGATACAGTTATCTAGTTACCTGTTTTTCATTTCTTAGAAAAAATATTTACGTATGTTATATAAGTTTCTATTGATCTTTAAGATACAAAAAGCGAAAAATTACGCTTTCTCAAACAAGCAATGTATGTTCAGTATTAATAAAAGTTACATAATTCATTTACTGTGTTTTTGCGAATAGCACTGACCGAATATTCGTTGTAACTCTAATCGAGCCCTATCTATTTACCCAATAAGGATAGCTATAAAACTTTCGGAAACAGATACGATCTCAGCTGATGATTAATATCAATGTCAAACGCCGTCTGAACATTGTTCAAAAAACGATAAAATTACTGGCCAAGATATTACATCATTAATCATGTGTCTGCTGTCCCGTTCTTCCTACTAAATAAATTATATTAGTAGCAAACTAATATCTAAACAAATGATGACGTGATGTCCTTCGAGATGTAGCCGAACAGTTCATGTCATGTCCTTCGAGATGTAGCCGAACAGCTCATGTCATGTCCTTCGAGATGTAGCCGAACAGTTCATGTCATGTCCTTCGAGATGTAGCCGAACAGCTCATGTCATGTCCTTCGAGATGTAGCCGAACAGCTCATGTCATGTCCTTCGAGATGTAGCCGAACAGCTCATGTCATGTCCTTCGAGATGTAGCCGAACAGCTCATGTCATGTCCTTCGAGATGTAGCCGGACCAATGAGCCGTACAGTTCACGTCAAGGATTAATAACATTTTTATTTCGACACGTAGGACCCTTTTAACTTTAAATCTCAGACCAACAAAAAAATAATTGTGTTTGATTTCTCGAATAAAGGAACAATTATAATTCATGAACTTAATGGAAGTGGAAATAATACGTACCTACTCGATGTCTATGTGTGGTCTGTTTCTTCACGGTAAATTCAAAGTGATCCGAATTGATTCTGAATAAATATGCGTACAGGTACTTAGCTTTGATTACAAAAGACGACCACAAAGACATACATAATACCGTCTTTGACGAGGAGTACTATATTTTAACAATATTCATAATTTCCAGTATCGTCAAGAATTTGTCGTAATATATTTCAGTATCGTCTGAAGGATATGCAAATAATACGAAATAAGATAAATATTACCCTTGCTACGTTTAGATTGATGGTATACTTACTCGGATTATGTTTTGATTAAAAACTAGATCGAAATAATCAATGCATTGACGTACAACATACATTTACTTGCTTAACTTTGTTGAACCATAATAAGTACAAAGTAATCAGTCGGTGCAGCAGCGTTGTGCAACTCTGCAGTAATTCAATTATTTATTATACTAATATTATTATATACTTGGCCCAGGAATAACTTCTGTTTGTTTATACTATTCAGCTCAGCGTAACAAACTCAATTCATTCAATTCAAACTGTGCCAAGTAGTTACTGTAGCATAAATCACATCGGTAAATACAATTATTTTATGGTATGCACTAGTTTGGCTCTAAACTGAAACGGTAGGTACATAAACTAACCCTTTTGTAATTATCGAAAATATTTGAGATCGAATTATCTTTGGTCACTTTATCTCTGTGAACGAACAAGTGATAAATTGTTTAATTACTTTTTCAACACACTTGCTCGTAAAGTGGCTCTTATTGAACTGCTTTTAGCTTCATAATGCAGTGTATTAAACACGCATGCTTTTTAGTTTCTATGACTGCACTAGTGCGATAATGTGCGCTAACTATTTACGTATCGGAGTAATGACTTGGCTATACGGAATTAGTAAGTACTATCATGGCACCATGGAATTTGTATTTAATAGGAATTGACTTTGGTGCAGGTTTTTTACCAAAGGCAAGCGCTCAAAAGCAAATATTTGTAAAAAAAAGTACCATAGGCAAACCAGGGGCTTTTAGTTATGGAAAAAAAATCCCATATACATGGAATTTTTATGAATTATCCTATACTATTAAATGAGAATTCTCTATTTTCACCCGGGCAGAGATATGCGCTTTTTTAATCTCATCAAAGAGACTTCATGCCTTTTTATGCCTACTGTGTAAATAAATAAAATATGACACATTAAGTTAATATTTCATAAAGTTATGTATCTTTCACTACATATTAACCTTAATTTGCGTAAATCATATTCGTGTATATGATTTTTTTTTACAAGCTGTTCAGTGGTTTCGCCGTGCCTTTATATTTATTATTCGCGTGCGCATCGCTAGCGGAAAAACAAAACCAGCGCGCCATTTTCCATAAATATTTGTTACATATCGTTTTCTTTGTGTAGTTAATTATTATCAAAAATACGAAATCTAAAGTATTGTCACCAACCGACGTAGATTTTTTTTTAAAGAAGTTCCGTGTTGTCAGTAGATATACCTGGCAACAAAGGTCCGTTGAACAAATAAATCTAAATGTATCATCTCTATAGTTACGTTATTGTAGCCTAGGTACACACTTGCGAGGAAAGAAACAGACTTGTTGTAATACAACAAGTCTGTTTCTTTCCTCGCAAGTGTGTTGAAAAACGTCGTATGAAATGCGTGTGCATTGATCATTACACACTCGGCTACCTTATCCGCCTTATCGTAATAATACCGCCTCGAGTGTCCAACCAACAAGGACCAACACACACTTGTATCATAATGTACTATTATCGCACAAGAAGAAACTATTTAGAAAGTCAGTGCTTCTGCCTTACAGCGTCACGACGGATCTCAAATTAAGAGACAACCGTCACGAGTCACTAGAACAGTCAATTTTAGTTAATTGATAATATTGAGAGGCTCTCAGTTTTGTGAGCCGACGAATATTAGTTGTGAGAGGTGAGGGCTCCCTTTGATCGCGTTCATTGACGCAGCAAGGACGCTTTCTGCATCGAATCATTTTATTGTTTTCTTTGCAGGTTGTAAAAAAAACGCAATAAAGGGTTTAGAGAAAGTTTCAAAAATATACCCGAGATGAATATAATTATGATATTCGTACAATCATTTGCACTTCTTTGAAATTATGTCCTTGTTTAGTTAAGTAACGGTGAAATAGATTTATAATTTACTGTAATGGTATTGTCTAAGTCTAGATTAGAGTAGCACTAGTTCTGGCCGTAAGTTTAATTATTGACTGAATACCCGCAGCGCCGAGCGCCGCGAGGGGCTCAACCACGAAACTAGTTTAATTTCATGTAAATATAATATTACTGCTGGGCACTGCTGTAACCGCTTCACTGCAGTTCAATAAATTGTTTTAGTTGTTTCATTCATCATTAAATAACCTATTTCACATCCACACAGTAATCCAATGTCAAAAGTAAAGGTGACAGCTTACTAGCATCCCGAGCTACAATCATTGAGGTATAATTGTACGTACGTTAGTACAATAATACCTCAATGGCTCTAATACATCAACTTGGGACAAATGCCCCTTTCATTCCCCGCGCGAAATTTTTACAATAATTGATAAATGATTGATTGGATGTTCTAGTTCAAGGGTCGACACCTCAATGATGTAATGTGTACTGATGTTTGGAAATATAATTACTATTACTATAATTTCTCGCATTAGAATGAATCGACTACAAGGGATTATCTGATAGAAAATAATAGATGTGTAGACAATGGTAAAGACCCGTTCGTACGTAGTCACAGCGCGTGTGCAGGGGTAATGCACAATGCGGTCCCACGGGGCTGCGCATGCTTAGTGGGTCCTAACTTTTATTATTTATATTATAATGCACTTAATATTCATATTTCTATCCGGGTACCACATAATCAGTTTTATATTGCATTTTTTTATTGCCTTTATGACAAAGCTTTTTCTCAGCTCCCGGGTAAACAGTTCGCCAAAATGTTGCTGAAAAGCTAGAAGGTACTCATTGCGCCAAACCGCTGTATCGACGGTAGTTCGGCACACAATCATTAATCAGTCTCGGAGCGGTTTCGTGGTCGGAACAGAGGTATCGATTCCTTCAGATAGCAAAACAACCTGTGAAATGCACGTTCGTGTACTGTCAGCGGTTTGAACATTGTTTCTGTGGAGCATCGATGTTTAGTTAGTTCCTAATTCATGAAACACAAGCATATTATAAAACAAGGAAATAATTTAATATCCTCATTATTAAACAAAAAGTATCGAGCAAGCCTATCCTACCTATCATAGATATAACAAAGAAGATACCTATATCTACATGAACACTTACAAAGACACAATTTGACCATCATTTTATTCATTCTTCTTATCGTCTAAATCCTGGCAATCTGTTCCAAAATCGTCCCAGTAGACCTTCACAACCTTGGCGACCTTGGTGAGGAACCAGGCGATCATGACGAACACAGCGATGACGTCGAAGTTGAACCGCTCCATGGTACTGAGCTGAAGAGCGGGGGAACGTAGGTGCGGGGCACCGCCTGTCCTCATCACCAGCTCGATCCAGTACAGCAGCTCTTTGGTTACTGGCACTAGCGGGTTTTGCAGGATCCGGGATGCTTCCTTAGCGTTGCTTTGGTAGCTGTGAAGAGTAGACTTTTATTATTATCTAAATAATCTGAAGAGTTGATGTTTAGATCTTTCCAAATCAGGCTTCCTGGTTTAGGTACTGGTGGAAACCAATAATGCTTTCTCCGAAAGGACGACAAGGCAGAATAAGGATGAGTCATTAATCAAGTTGACGATTAAAGCTTTAAGATAATATAAGGATTGCGGCTTCTTACTTTATTCAACACTTTGAATCAGGATTACTTAATTGTTTTTGCCAACTAGTCGGATTTAAAAAAAAAAAACGTAAACGCTTTAAAATGTGATGCTTTAACGAATTTTTTCATAGAAAATATATGAGGCTTAAAATGTTTCGAGTGACATCTCAAATTGATAATCAAACAACTTTAAACTGTCAGCTTTATTTTTCGCGCGAGTGAATTTATTTCGTGAATAAAACGGAGAATGTATAAATGATGACACTACTAACGCATCACATCCTCTAAATGGCCCCCATAATCCGCGACAAGATTCATGGACAAGGTAAAAAATTAAATAAAGTAGGTAATTCTCTGGAGAATAGTAAATAATAAAGTTAGTAAACTAAGAAGTGTTGATTCAGTTATCTTCAGGAAAATAAACTGATGGAGTTGCCATACTTTCAGCTGCAAAATGAATTATAGGAGAAAAATTTGGAACAAAAATACCAGCTATTTGGACAGTCGCCGCACGTCGCGTCTAACGGGTATCAGTGTGACATTGAGCTGGCCTAGCTTAGTACGGAGTTTCAATAGAATTAGATTACAGATATATATATGCCAGCTTATATTTATCTTGTTACCACTAATAGTCTTCTGAATAAATAATTGTACACACACCTGTAATTCCCAAGTATTTCCATGATGGCTTCTTTAACCCTGTACCCGATCATGCTGGACAAGGGCACCCTGATTCCTCTACCCCTGGTGACCGCGATGTCCATGGTGAGCAGCTGATCGCCCTTCACCGGCATGCCGATGATGGGCACGCCGTGGTACATCGCCTCCATGTACGACAGGTATCCGCCGTGCGTGATCATCATCACGGTGTTCGGGTGTTCTAGTTATGAAGAAGAATAGTTTCTGCAGTGTCGTTATCATATCGCTAACCATCACGTCCTCATTTTTTGTGTTCTGCAGGTTTGTTAACACCATTAGCTCTATGTTAAACAGATACGGTATGTATAACCGCACGTCCATGGTAGCTTGACTTTGAAAGCGATTTTATTTCGTAGCAGTAAGTGCAGTTTGCGTAGTTCAAGTATTAATAACGTGAGGTTGACCTTGTATACATGAATCTGTTCATAATTGTTTACAGTAATTATACTCTAATTGTTATTGGGTTTGGACCGTGGGTGTGGGGTTCGTCCGAACCGTTTCAGTCACGTTTATTTGACTTATTCTTTCATGATCACACTATCAACTATAATAAATACGAGCGTGCCTCATGAAAGAAATAAATTAAAATATGAAACATCAAATATCCTCCATATTAGAAAAGATGATTTTGTCAACTTGTTTCAACGATGTAGGTGTTAACAAAGGTGTAGGTACCTATTCACAAAGGTGTAGGTATTAACAACAGGGCTATTCACGTATATTTAAGGACAATCGCATTCTAATATCAGTCTCAATCAGTCAAAACCACTTCTAATGGCCCTACATTATAGTCAAGTCTTTGATTGTCGCTGTGATGAGATTGCGACATATTTAACGTTTTTAATAACGGGCCTTCTGGTCTTTTCATGAATTATTTCAGCTTTTTCACTGGGATGTCATTAAGTTTTACTAACAAATGAGTCATGGTTACTTGAATAAATTAAATTAAATTGAAATTGAAATTGATTGAAATTACGATGCTTCTAGTCTTTCAGAATTCTATCGGCGCGGCGGTGGTGTCCGTCATCAGTGTAGAATTAGGTTTATGATCGTTAGTCCTTAGACCGCGAGCCTGTTTGGCACCCAGTAATAATATAACAAACTTACTGAGAATAGCCAGCTGCGGCGCCTTCTCCAGAAGATGCACGTTCCCGGGCACATAGTCCAGCCTGCCGCGGTACCTCCAGATGACGGTCTGCTCCACCTGCCTGAAGGCTCTCAGCAGCTCCTGCTTCATTTCCACCGACAGGTCCTCGCTAATGGTGGAGCCCAAGTTGAAGTAGATCACGCCGTGCTTGGCCTTGTCCAGCAGATCTTGCAAGTTCTGAATCAGAGTATACAGTGTCTATGACTCAAATTGTTTGGCGGAAACATTAAAGACTTACCTACCCTACATTTTGTCGAGTTGTGCGAAAATGAAAGTATGGAACTGCTGATATAACAGTGCCCTTTTTTTCAGGTTTTTCAGTTATTTCAATTACACCTTGTAGCACCAGGCGACACCAGGGGTTCTACTATGTGGTTTTTGCTAGAGCCAGGTAAAAATAAATGAACGAATGAAAATACTTCATCGTATACATTAATTGTTAAATTAATTATGCAACGAATTGTTTTCAGGAACTCGTGAGTTAATGTTGAAACAAATATATTGTTTCTATATTCGGACTACACGCGAAGTTAATTAGTTATACATTATTATGTAAATAAAGTTATTATGAATATTCATAATCTCCGTTCAGGTACATAACTCTTACATAAACAATGGCGTAATGAAGCGAATAGGTTTATTTGAAATTAACCGCTTCTTTGAATAATATGGATCCTGGGTTTTATTTTCAAACCAAGTTTATTAATATTACCATAATGTGACCTTTATTTGTATTTATAGAAAAGAGAACTTAAAATTGCTCGATTTTCGTAAAATTATACCTTTTTGGTGTTTCTGATGGTAAGTATTCAATATTCCCAGTTTAGAATGAGCCATTGAATGAATAACCTAACATATAGGTATAATGATCCTGCAAACAAATAAATAAGTCTTAAATGTAACCAAATGTTATAGCGATATAAACATGAATCTCTACCTACCCCTTTATATAGACACAAGCGTGATGGTGATGAGACATGTTTATAGGTTTAGTAGAAAATATTCCACAAACCCCACTTTATAGTTTATCTTTTACGAGAACATTTCAATTGACTCCGTCTGAAATAGAAGTTAAATCGCGTCTGGTTTAAACGTCAGCAATATAAGTTTATGATGGAGTTACCGCACTAGCGCACTCTACTTTATAATGGTTGAGTTCTGTAACGAAATGGGGTCACGGGCTATCTGATCCATTGAAATTATGTTATTTATTTCATTCAGTCAAGAAGCTAAACTACGCACGGTCATGGTGCAGTGCTCCAAATAAGGGCTTTTACCCACGGTACGGCTTCGTTTTTTCTTCGTCGAGACGAAGTGAAGCTTATAAACGCGAATAGTGCACTATACAGCATCGACGTTCTTCTGGGATTGTTGGCGCGAATAACTGCTAGGTACATATCGAGTGTATGGATGGCATTCTATCGACAAGACTTGTTTGAGCCGTCAAACATGAAATAGTAAAAATTATATCATAAGGAGATTTAATAATAAATATGTAAAATCATGAAAAAATACCAGTTTTATATACACATTGACATTGTTGAATATTATAACAAAATGACATGATTACTTTGTTAAGTATTATATTATTTTTTAAATATTGTGAATGTGAGGACTATGTGGATCATTTTTTTATTTTTTTTATTTCTTTATTTTACATTTAGTGTTATTGATGTTCTGGCGGTTTGAGTATTTTATGCGGCCTACTCAAATGTCCTTTCTTTGGTATTGTTCGTCGAGTCGCTGAGCTCCTTAAGTTCTGAGATGAGCTCCTCGATTACTGACAATTGCTTGCACTGACTGGACAGGTCCACTCAAATCTGTGTGGTTCTTTCCTCAAAAGACCATTTCAGACACTATCTACATGGTCCTCATATGGCCTGACCAAGATAATGTCTGGACTTTAAAAGAGACTGTGACCTCTGAGTTTGTTTCGGCCTTTCTTCTCAGAGTAGTCAGATAGGAAACGCCGACCTCATCTTGCTTAGCTCTAATATTTTTTTAACATGACGTGTAAAAGTGATTCCGATATCCTATTTACAGAATAAACAATTTCATTTAATTTACAGAATAAACAATTTCATTTCATTTCATTTCAGATACCGTCGGTATTCTGCGACTCGCAGTCCCCTTAAACTTAAGGGGAAGATATATAAAACAATGGTTAGAGCTGCAGACTTGTATGGGTCAGAATGCTGGGCCACAAAAGGGATGAATGAAAGGCAAAAATTGCATGCAGCTGAGATGAGAATGCTAAGAGGGATGTGTGGTGTTACACGAATGGATAGAATAAGAAATGAGTTCATAAGAGGAAGTCTGAAAGTGGCACCGGTGACTGAAAAGTTGTGCGGTAATCGGTTGGCATGGTATTGGCATGTGATGCGGAGCAATGTTGAAAATGTCGTGAGGAAAACGCGATACCTATAATTAAAAGAAGAAAAATGTAACAATAATCATAACACTACGTTATTGTACTTAGCTAGTACTTAGGTTGTTATATGTACATTTAAGGCTTCAGCTTGACTTGTGAGCTCTCGTGTTTATCCACTCGATGCCTTTCACTCCATTGACTTACACTTGTTGCTTGGGATAACAATCATCTACCGCTACTTCTACTACTAATACTTAGTTTTATAATATACTTTTATAATTTATGTCAATTTGGGAAAAAGAGGATGCCAAAAAAAACCCAAGAGTCGATTAAAAACAATTTATGAACAGCAAAGTAGACCTTAAATAAGAGGTCGCAAGTACGCATTCTCTCATACTCGTTTCGCATTAAACTAAAACCAAATAGGCCAACAGCATATTTTGATAGCGTTCTCCTAGATTTAGAAAATAATATTATGTAACATGTTTACCATTTTATCAATAAAGGAACTCTATCATATTATTATATCATATATCAGTTGTTTTCATTTATTAAGTTAATAGCCTTATAATAATAATGCCAGTTAATTACCATTATATATAAAAAAGATCTCAACTCATCTGATATGACGCTACTTACTATATTAGAGTAGTTTTACAGAATTCAGTACGTAGGTGAAACACGGCACAGCTAGGCTTTTTGTTATGTTATGTAGGTAATAATTGTCTTGGAACATGATATGCATAGCCATTTTTTGACCCCAAACAGATTCCTATGCTTTCAAATATAATATATATATATGTATATATATATAATATTTATATATAAATAATATTATATATATATAATCTGTAGACATGCATAAACTTTACTCACAATATTACGCACAATTCGTCACAAATTGTGACGAATTGCGAAAGCGGTTTATATTACACACGATATTGTGACTCACAATATCGTGTGTAATATAAACCGATTTATATATCATGGATTTATAAAACTATAGTCAATTCGTTTTGATTTTATTTAGTACTTGGCGTTGTTGTTTAGTAATTGTTTAATTAAAAACCAATTATTGGATTTATCCTTTGAAAGAATATTTACAACATCAGAATCGTTGGAAACGCTGACAAGACTTCCAGAATTACAGATAGGTATCCAAAAGTAAACTCACGTTTGGCAGTATCGCATCAACTCCTTGTATATGATGTCCTCCGACATACTTGGCGTTGTGTGGCAGTGGCAGACCCTGGCCCAGCAGCGGCTGCGAGTTGACCAGTAGCATGGTTCCATTGTACACCAGCTCGTCGTAGAGGGGAGGCGAGCGCCCGTGCCGCTGGATGGCGAGCTGATAAATCTCGTAGTAGGCGGGGGATTCCACATAGTAGGTTATGTAACTGTGAAGAAGATGCTCGTGTCTTCATATTGTTTTTGATTTCAAATACTGTTGAATATTACTTATTAACCTATGAGCTACGACTAAAGAGACTGGTGACGATTAGGCATAGTGCAAAATCAACATACCTAGTACCTACCTACATAGTACTAGAATAGTGATCAAAGCAGATATCTTTATCCAATTGTGTCGCGAAGTGTTCTCATTCATCAATCATCACACATTGCTTGTAATTTTAATAATAAAAAGGAAGACTGAAGTACCTAGTAGGTACTCCAGCTGACTGTAAACAACTTTGCCACTCTCACTACATGCAGTCTGCATATTTAATGGCAATTTAAAATAATTGAAACGTCATGTCTTCATGCACTTGAAACCAATTACTCTGGTGAGTGAGTGGCCGAGGCAATCATTATGCACTTCTTATTATCCTGGTGGGATCACGTATCATCAAGTTATGGGTACCAGAAAATTGATATTTAATAATACCTATACTCCATTTACTTTCGCATTAGACATAGGTATAACGGCTAAATAAAGACGGTTATGTTATTGCGTAATAATATTGAAATGACTGCATTTTAGAATTATATTTTTAAATGAAGGAGACTGTACACCGAATACGAGTAGCACAAAGGGCCATGGAGCGAGCCATGCTTGGCATAACCCTACTAGACCGAGTGCGTAACACCGAAATACGTCGGCGGTCGAAAGTTTCCGACGTCGGGGACAGGACGCGCCTCAAGTGGAGTTGGGCAGGACATCTAGTTAGACGCGGAGATGGCCGATGGAGTACAGCTGTGACCGAATGGCGTCCAAGATTAGGTCAAAGAAACCAGGGACGTCCAAAAGCGCTTTGGGTTGATGATATCGTCAAAGTCGCGGGAAACACCTGGATGAGGGACGCACGGAACCGGGAAGTATGGCAGAAAAAAGGGGAGGCCTATACCCAGCAGTGGGTGATTCCGAGCTGAAATGATGAAATGGTAAATAGATTACATTGCTTTGTACATATCGTGAAATAACGGAGTTTATAATACGTTTATATTGAAATAACGAAACGATAACCGTTATTTGTCTAATGTTAAAGTAAATGGAGTATAATAATGCCAGCCTGTTGTTATCCCACTACAAGGAAAGCCCTCTTCATAAACAGAGAATGCACGAGTATTGATCACTTATTCACCATGCTTACAGATACTGAACAACTTCCATGTGTTATACTGGTGTATAAGCTATATTACTGTAAAGTTTCATCAAAATCCGTTCAGTAGTTTTTGCGTGATAGAGTAACACACATCCATCCATCCTCACAAACTTTCGCATTTTTATTATAAAAAAGTAGGTCAGGATATTTAAACACGAGTGTATCGTACAGTTCTCTATTTGTTAACTGAAATTCCAAACTACGTTTTTTCGAACAAAATCAAAAACTTTCATATCCGTTGGGAATTAAATGTACGACCATTAGAGCATTGGTGATAGAGTTAGTTCACATACAGTGCTAAGTACATCAATAGGCAATCTACACCTACACTTGATGTTATGAGTAATCTACACCTACACTTTATGTTGTGTGTGATCTACACCTACACTTGATGTTATGAGTAATCTACACCTACACTTTATGTTATGTGTGATCTACACCTACACTTGATGTTATGTGTGATCTACACCTACACTTGATTTTATGAGTAATCTACACCTACACTTGATGTTATGAGTAATCTACACCTACACTTTATGTTATGTGTGATCTACACCTACACTTTATGTTATGTGTGATCTACACCTACACTTGATGTTATGAGTAATCTACACCTACACTTTATGTTGTGTGTGATCTACACCTACACTTGATGTTATGAGTAATCTACACCTACACTTTATGTTGTGTGTGATCTACACCTACACTTTATGTTGTGTGTGATCTACACCTACACTTGATGTTATGAGTAATCTACACCTACACTTTATGTTATGGGTGATCTACACTTACATTTTATGTTATGTGTGATCTACACCTACACTTCTTGTTATAGATGATCTAAACCCACACTAAATGTTATGGGTGAACTACACCTACACTTGAAGTCATGGGTGATCTACACCCACACTTGATATTATGGGTGATGTACACTTGATGTTATGGGTGATCACATAATGAGCGAATAGTGAAGAAACATTTCCAAGAACACTAGACTTGACAATTACAATACATAATATTTAATATTTTATTATAACCATTATCGCGAATGAATGGCCAATATTATACCTAGCACATTTACTATCAATTTCACAAGTGTCACAGAAAGCAAAGGTTTCGCCTATTTCCTGGCATCACACACAACAACACAAGTATCACAATTATGTCCTAATATGTACCCACTATACCCAGGCGGAGAGGTAGGCCTGTCTCCCGATGCGGTAGACCCTGTCCCCCACGCTTGGCGGAAGAGACGGCACGGTAGCAGCTATGGGGTCCACGAAGAGTGTGGGGCTGCCGGCCTCGTGCACCAGCTGCAGGCTCATCCAGGAGGCGTCCAGAGAGCTGTACCACACTAGGGGACAGTCGAACACTGCTGCTAACCTGTAAACGTTTAACAATAACTTGTAAATGACACTACGTGCTAATTTCACCAACGCAAGTGAAAACGATCAGCACATCTAAAACGATCAGCACATCTAAAACGATCAGCACATCTAAAACGATCAGCACATCTAAAACGAAAGAGCTGTGGATTCTAAGAGTTGATCCAACATTATCATCAGCCGCCTAAGCAGATCACTAGTTTTTGTGTAATATATAGCATTTATTCTACTATCTATCATGCATTGATTAATTTACAAATAACTCATCAAGATATCGGTTCTTACATTCAGTCGTCGCATAATGATCGTAATATGGAATCTCCGCGGGTCCATTGTGCCGGCCTCGACGAACATTAAGATTTGTATTGAAAGCTATCGACAATATTATGACCAGCCTCTTAATTTGTCTGCATTGTTCGTATAATCTCAGACTGGGATTATTGGAATCCATTCCTCGATTGTCCCATTCTGTTCTGTGTGTTTGTTTTTATTATACTGTGATTAGAAATACCGTTTTTCTCAGGAACGCGAGAAGATATCAAGTTGAAATAAATAAATATACCTACGGGGTGGATTTTTGAGACGGGGCAATAAGGGCAGCTACCTTAACATTTCTAGACTGTCCTTAACTTTTTAAGAAATTTTGGTCTGTATTCACAGTTTTTGAAACAATGTACAGTCAGTAAAGATTTTTGCGATTTTTGACTTTTCTAGTACTTAAACGTCAGTTGGTCGAATAGAAGTTTTTGATCCTTCATTAAGTGTATGAAGATGTCATAAAAAAAGTAAAGAAAATAGTTATCGTATCGTGGTAGTCGAAATCGTTAATGTTTAGTTTTAACACATTTTTTTTGCGATTACAAACTTACATTTGCAGTTAGAGAATTGACCGTGAGGAATATTGTATATAAGGGAGAATATGTTTTTCAACATCAAAGTTAAATTTGTTTTTGAGATAAATTCATCCCAATTATGGAAACCTTCTTTGTGCGTGGCTCGACTCGCATTTGGCAGGTTTTTTTACCAAACATCGACAGTTAGTGATTTAGAACAAAAAAGCCAAAGCCCTCCTATACCGGTGGATATAAGTAATGGTAAGTTGAGCTGAAATCTAAGGTTGCATATAAGAATCTTGGTAGTTTGGCCTCTGAACACTTACGGAGCCAACAGTCCACTGTAGTACCACTCGGCGACCACGACGTCGAAGTCCTCAGCGGAGTCCGTAAGCAACGTCTGCACGTCAGCATGACGTAGCGCACGTTCTGCTGTCTTAGTGCCTTCCAACAGGAACTGGTGCGATGGGAGGCGGGAGGAGGCCAGCTCGGACAGACGAGGGATACTCCTGGGTTCTGGACGAAAATTGAAATCTGTACATAGCTTTTACAAGAAGAACGCTAACGGTTGTTTAGCGAAGTAATAATAGTCGACCTCATAATTACGTTACCACGCGATACTGACAGCACAATTTGACAAATATTCCCAGTAAATTGAAACTTCACTCAGGTTGAAGCTTTATAACTGTCACATAGACAACCCTTGTCGTTTTAAGACTTGCAGATGAAATTCAACCTTAGGCCGATATAGCAATTACTTTATTTATTTTTGGTGTACATAATAAAGAGTATTCTATTCTATTCTATTCCATTCTATTCTGATTTTAATTTATGTATTGTTATCTTTTATGTGTACAAGAATAAAATAAACTAAATATCGTTTAGTACAAACCCGTGTTATCTTCCACAACTGAGCTGATGTCAATCACACGGAAGCGTTCAGTCGCCTTCACTCGCGTGAATGTTGTTATGTATGTCACCTGAAAAAGATGTTTATACCGAAGCTGTACGTCGATTCTGTAAAATTCGAACAACAACTCGCATCTCACATCGCTATTCACTCTCCCTTCGCATAAGGTTCAAAATGACCTTGATTTTGCATTCTGTAAGCATCGCCTAGTCACTTGCGAAGTGAAGTGAGCTCCGAAGCGAGCTAGTGATTACCACACTCAACAAAATGTTAGTCAAGTTTTATCGACTCTGTTTTTTGACACAATTGTTGAGTTTTTGGCACAGAATTTTAGCTATATATTGTTTAAATTAAAATGTCTTATTTTAAAACTAATTTGAGGCAGCTTATAAGTAAAAAAACAGAAAACTAAATGATGGCTATGAATATATAATCTATGCTTCCCATACGAAAAAAAAAATGTCAGACAGACAAAGACAATAATATTTACGTTGCGTTGTTTTGTTTGCATTTGATTCGTTCGTTCAGTGCCGAAAATAATTGTGAAATAATCATGAAGTAAGTTTATATTTGTGGTTGTGAAGTTTAAAAATGATATTAATTAAATAGTACCTATTATTTTGTTTTCTAATCCAACAATAATATTCCAGCCCAAATGAGACACGTTCCTCTCACCCATCGTCGGCTCAGGTTAAAACTCTGGTACCTAAAGTTTATGGAAAGAAACCCTGGCATGGCGAAGGGTTTCTTGAGAACTCAAACTCAGAGAGCGAAGTCGACGCCAGTGGGAGGAACTAGCCGTGCGCCTAAATAGATTAGTGGACCAAGGTTAGCATCGCTTTTTTTTACTAAGTACATGTTAGTTAAACCACTTAACATTCCTCAAAACAAACCACTTAAAATGTGCGACGTTGCTTGGTTTGAAGTGTGTTCCTTGGTTTCATAATTTTAATTTTACTCAATCAATGACTTTAATAATAAGAAAATGGAGTTTTTTAATATAGTTTGAAAAATACATATGTATTTTAATAGCAATTTTTTTATAATTTCAGGGTGGGAGAACAGTAGTTGGAGATACAAATACTAAATGCACACATCCTGCAGTCCCTTCTGGAGGAGTGCAGAAAGAGAAAGGGCCATGGATGAAACGAGTGCAGGGAGAGATAGAATTGGCTGAAGCTGTGGCTGCAGTGGGGAAAGGGCTGCATGCATTGGCAGAGGCTAAGCATAGAGATAGGGTGTAGTTATTCGAATTTGGTTAGATTGTCGACGCTTTTCTAGTTTATCCAAATCATGCGACTCTTCTAATAAAGATTTAAACAAAAACATTCTTGACATCGCTTCACTTTACACAAACGCCCAAAAAGTAGTTTTTAACCACTTTATAGTTATTGTACTAATTTTTTTACACTGTGACATAAAAATATATTATTTTAACGCTATTCTTATAGGATTTCTTCTATTTTCACTCGTAAAATAGATGCTTTTTATTTGACACTTTGAATCGGGTTCGAGTTCGAAGGGAGCGTCGAAGTGACGGCGGAATTACCTTACAGAATGCCACTTCTTACGTCATCTCATACTTTAGCTGTCAAAATCTCACGGTCAATTTAGTTCAATTCGCTGACACACTCGCAATGGTAGCGCTAGTGTATCAATCGAGTTTTTAGAATGCCAATCAAGAAACTCACAGCGGATTCAGATTCGAAGTTTAGAATGAGGTCTTACAGAATCACACTGCTGTTTCTATTTGAATTCTAGAAACCTTAAATTATACGCGATACATGACTGATATTGTAGTTTAGCTATAACACAAGTATTATGGCCAGTTAGAAACCCGCAGTATGTAAACCATATAATATTATGTAACTCAGCATGCGGCGGTCGGGTGCCCACTGCTCCGTCGTGTTCAATATCTATTACAGGGTGGCCGACAACCCCAACTTAATAACATATCCGTAAGCAAGTATGACTATCTATCGTAGCTACGTACGATTTTACTTAAAGAATCGAACTTATCCAAGTCATCCAGTCAAGTTATAAAATCTGCCTTGGTTATTTAAAAATAGTAACAAATAAAAAGGTTCACAATAACGTCACTGAGATGCATCATTAAACTCAGTTATTTCAGTGTCGGGTCGGATTGACCTCGACCTTATACATGCAGTCCTGCATCCTGCTTACGAGCAATAAGAAGAGTTGGAACAGTAACAGTTGGAACAGTGCAAAGGAAATAAGAGAAAAGTCAGAAAAGATCAAGTTTTCTGAAAGCTTCGTGTAGTGAGCAATTTGTGAAGCTTTGGTTTTGGGAATTCGGACAATTTGGGTAAAACTATGTCAGTTACATAGCATCAACAAAAAAATACTTATAAATGGGTTGGAAAGATTTGGAACTTTGGCATGACTTAAATGTGCTGCTATAGATACTAGTGGAGTAGATACCGACCACCATGGCAATGGTTTTGAAATGAATTTTCCTGTTATTTTTATGTCGGATATTAAATTGCGTACCCGAGAGGGTTTCCTTTACAAAAAACTCTAAAATGATGTTGTCAATCTGGCAGGTCAAAGAAATACAAACATTATGTCCTCCATTGAGGAGGGTGCTGACGAGGCGGTCTCCGAGCAGGGTGTGACTGCGGCTGGCGACGGGGAACACTACCAGCGCCCTCTTACACGCACACACATGCACTAACACACACAACAACAACACATATTTACACTGCATTTCTCATACGTTTTTCACTACTTTCAGAGATATTTTTTGGCATTAGTTAACTGACATCACTTTAGAATGCGATCAGGTTATGAGGAGTTTTTTTTTCATCTACTCCCAAAAATATTTAATATTTTGCAAGGACTGTTTTTTTTATTAAATTCAAGGTATTCTTTAACAAAATATCTATTTATAGTTTCAGTGGTGTCCTGTCTGATAACAGATAAGCACTGTCAGGTGACACATTGCTTCGGCGCAGGTTCAACCATCGCATCGGTACTTCGCTTTATGTATGTGTTATCTGATCAAGATAGTTTGTGTGTTTGTTTGTGCATCGATAATGTTATTGTAAGTAGGATATGCCTTTGACTAAAGTAGATAAAATCAAAATCTCTCCCTAATATTTATATATAGATTGTGAATTATTATTTAAGTACCAACAAAATAACTCCCGGCAAACCCAAGTAACAGACGCAGTCGAGTAGGTACATTGTGACACGAGTATTATAACTGTAGTGTACAGTCGTTATCAGCGCTGATAAGCGAGATGACTGATCATCAGTCAGTCACCAGTTGGAGTTCCCAGTGCTTATCAGTACCTAGCTGATAACTAATAATATCGCTTCAAAATTATTAAAACCAATCAATCTTAACCGAAGATAACGGAATGCCTTTGTTTGCGGAATGTAACTTTGGTTGGTCTCAGCTATTCAATGTTAACAAAGTTGACTGGAAATGCATTATCCTCCCAAGTGGCACAGTCATGTCTTAAAAACGTATCGTAGATATCTTCGAAACAATAACTAAATTCTTGCCCATTGTCTTGGTTAAAACCATATCGATCCACATATCTTGAGGCTGTCCACCAAGAGAGATTTAAGGAACAGAATAGTGAGCACAGGTTTACAGAATAAATTTTATTGATTAAACATTCGCTGAGGCAGCGCCAGAAGCCAACTTGCCTTCTGTGCGTTACTTCCCTTAACAACAACACCAGCTATGCGTTACGACTTCTATTTTCCCGTACCTGGTTCTGGATTTCAAAATTCCTTAGAGACATGGAAACTCATCGGATTCAGACATTTTTTTAACTAAGTGATAGGGTACACATTGTTGAGTATACACAGCTGCGGCAGCACTGGGTTCTGTTGGATATTTTAAGAGTTTTTTCAAAAACGGTCAGTCTATTGGACATTAGTTCCCGTGCCGCATGGAACAAATATCACGCTAGGGATGGGGTATGCTCGTGAAATAACTAATAACATTTAATTAAAATCGAATTTTTGGTTTTTCAAATTACTATTCAGGCCTAAGACCTGTTTGCAATAAAAAAAACTAAAATATGTTTATAATTACCATTTTAGGACTTAGAAGCATATTTCAAAACTTTGGTTTCGAAAAAATGTTACTTGGGCTCTGACAAAAATTAGCACTTTAAAGCTTAATATTTCGCGGACGGATCCTTCAATCCAAAAATGGTTTCAACGAGCTCACAATATTTTCGAACGAGCTTTCTATCGATACCCCACACCATGGGATAGACGGAAAAAAAAAGATATCCCCACTTTACATGTAGGGGAGGTACCCTAAAAAAATATAGATTTTTCACGATTTTATTTTACCACTTTGTCGGCGTCATTAGTATGTATACTCATGCCAAATTACGGCTTTGTAGTACTAACAGTCTCTGCGCTAAGCAGGGGATAGACAGACAGGCAGACGGACATGGCGAAACTATAAGGGTTCCTTGTTTACTACGGAACCTTAAAAAATGACACAACAAGCCTATTCATTTGATATGTCACATTTATTTTCGTTACACGTCCGTGTTTGGGTCACAGAAATTCATATATGTACCCAAATCCAGTAGATTCGAAGCAAATTGGGTGTGACAGACGGACAGACAGCCAGCCAGACACACGAGGAAGGGTTCCGTTTTTTCATTCGGACGAATGGAACTCTAAAAATGGTCAAAGTAAAGCCGTGTTTGCGTGCCTGTATACCATGTGGGTGCCAGGAACACTTACAAAAGTATACATATAATGGCATCATAGGCATGCGACGATGACTTTACCCTGACCATTTTCGTACCTATGTCTTGATTGCTTTATTTTCGTGTTTCGTACTTTTTGGATCACTTTTATTTTTCCGTAGTCGGGTAACAGTAAAAAAAAAAAGGTTGTATATAATAGGAATAGGAATTTTACAGCCGCACCGTACGTAGCGCAGTCTCAGTATAGCTTGTCATTTGCAACCGAACTGATTGTGCCAGCCAGGCTGCTGGTACCCTGACTGGCACAATCTTCTGAATTACTGGAATTTGCAGTCAACACTTTCGAACACCACGTCCAAAATTCCCAGATCTCTTTATTTTTGCATTTTCCTTTTATAGGTAGGTACTTATATTGTTTATTTCAATAAAATCTATCTTTACTTATTCAGTTTCGAATAAACACGTCCCTTTTGATATTGCCACAAGATTTATTTAAGGAAGAAACTTTGATAGATGACTTAAGACCTGTTCCAGATAGTTTGGCTTTCCTCATAATTCAATTAAGTATTATTATGAAAGTATATGCTAAGTAGCATTATATAATGGACATACTTAATTAAGACTAAGTTTATTCTAAATGGATTTTGCAATTCTAAGTAAACTTAAGCAAATTACACTACAGCACTTAAAAAAATTAAAAAAGGGTTTTTTTTAATTTTTTTGGGTGGGAAATCATCAAATAACTTCTCCCACTCTGGGAGGTGCGGAAGGGCGTATCAGACTCTTACTGACTTTAAACCCACCCGTGATCCTACAGTTGCCTGTGTTGCCAGGGGCCACGGTATCCCTTTCGGACTTTCCCGAAACCCCGGCAGGCATCGGCCCTGGTGGGCCCCGCCATTGGTGCTGACATCTCGTTGAGGCGTGCGTGGTACAAGACGCGCCGTCGACCCGGACCTGGTCTTTATCGGGGGTGAGCTAGCCATTGCTCACCGCCCACAAGCCCGCGCCTACGGTGGCCGGGAAACGGCCAGGGATTCCCGACGCCCAGGGTGTCACCTGCGGCGGCTAGGGGTGTGAGGACGCGAAATTTGCCTCTACCTCACGCGCTTCGCCTCCTCTTTTGCCAGAATGACTGCTTCGCAGAAGGAGGTGACGGCTCCCCATGCCCTCTCGCTCCATACCATGGCCTGAACAAGGGCCGGACGCGAGAGATCTCCGCCGCCGATCACCTCCACAAGGACACGGCGGTGTTCTGGCCAAGCCGGGCAGACCTCCACCGTATGCTCCAAAAACAAACAACCGTGTCCGGTGAGGACCTGCGTCAGGCGGAAGGTGAGGACGCCCGCCGTGGCGCCTCTCTGGCCACTCCTCAAAGAGGGGACCTATCGCCGCAATTGTGGCGTGCCCAGCACTGGGCCAGACTGGCGAGATGGAGAGTGCGATTGCCGCAAGACAATCGCACTCTCCATCTCGCTACGATATCCCGCCGGAGCTCTGTCCGCTGTGCAACGACTTCTCGCGGCAGCAGAGTTACGCCCCAGTGTATCACCTCCTCGCGCCACTCCCATATGTGCGCGAGGACTTTTGCCTCCAGATCCCACGGCAGCAGTCCGGCAAGGAGGCTTGCCGCCTCACACGAGTCCGTGCGGTATCCCCGGACCAGCCGGATGGCCATCACCCTTCGGGACGAGTTCAACCGGCGGGCTGGCCGCAGCCTCAGGGAACGCGCCCACACGGGGGTCGTGCGATCCATGTAGGGCCCCGTGTAGAGCGTTTGATGAACGCAGGAGACGTTTGATTTTTTTTAAATCTGTATGACTGATTGGGCCTAGCTTTCTCCAACTTATTTGGAGCCTATTTTGACCGTTTTGGTCATATCCTGCTATTATTTTTATTGATATTACATAGAGTTTTCGGATGTCGATCTGAATAAACAGGATGTAATTTAAGAGATCATACAATATACTTAATTATCATAATATCCGCAAAAAGCTTTGAATGTAGTCCGACGACGTTTTAAACGAAAAGTGGGTCAAGGTTTGATGTGAGAGTGTTTTCTTATGACTTGTTTTAATGAAGGTGGTCCTCTTGGTCGACTTATCGCCTGTCTCTTCCTGTGGGTGTTGTAACATTCCACCCTGAGCGTAGCGACATCCCATGGTTGATAGTAAGAACTTAAGTACCGTCAAATTATTTTCTAAGCGCTGCAATTGATAACTGAACTGATAAGCTAATGAAGTTTTTTGAAATATAGGAATAATTATATCAAATCATGCTTTAAGTAAAACATCGAGTCCGCAAGAAAAATCCCAACCATTGTGCCATTATAATTTTTTTTTTGTTGATTTCGTTGTATGTTAACAGGTTGATATAAATTAAACAACACAGTATTCAGTTTCATTAATCAAGAAGAAACGTTAATGAGGGTTGAACCCTATTAAATAAAAATCTCTCTTTAAATAAAAATATCTCAAACCGTAAAGCGTTGTCGACGGTAAGAAATTTATAAAAAGTAAATGCGTGCGCTGCTCTGTTCCGATATTGATTAAATCATGCTATAGTCGAAAGTGGTGTGATTCTGATATCTTTAAATTAATCGTTAAGATCGATTTTTCTGGAAAGATTAGCTGCACCTTCCGCGTTCGCCTTGTATAATGCCAGGTGTACACATACGTTTTTTTGTGTCCGTATGAATTGAGGAGCCATGTCTCATATTTCGTTTTCACCAAACGATAGAGTTTTTTTTTCTGATCACTTTGATAGACTTAACTCATTTTCGACAAAATCGGACTTTTCACTGCGGCCACTGAATTTAGAGTATAGAGTGACCATAAATAATTCAAACCATGACCATAATATAGTTTTATTTACTTATAATACATATTATCATTCTACGAGTACGAGGTTTAGGCTCCGCTCGCCCCTTGGATCTTGCCCCTGATTGTCTAAGTGCCTAAGTTATATTGAATTAAAGGATCGACGCAGTCTTATTTCCAGATGAAACTTTAATTCATACCATTGGAAAATTCTAAGCTCTCCTACCTTTGCCTATTAGAAAGGTTACCTAACGCCAGAAATTAAATTAACAATGTGAGGTCTGTCCTTTGCAAAAGAAAACTTAAGTCAGGAATTCCGAACAAACTAAAAGTATCGTGACACATGTCATTAAATTAAATGTTAATGTATGCCAATGTTCACCTCAACAAGTTAAATGTTAATGTATGCCAATGTTCACCTCAACAAGCTTAAACCTCGTCATGCTTAAACCTCATCGCACCAAAACTGGCGTAAAAGATGCGACACAGCCTCCTAAGAAACAAATAAATCGATGTGATAATTCACATTAGCCCGGAAGGGGATTAAACAAGAAAAGAACATAACATCAAAAACTTAAAATTTTTATTTGAACTTTAGTCGAAAAATCAAAGTGGAAGTGTAAATCTTTTGAAAATAATAATAGTGAATCTGAACTGGTCAGAATATCTCAGGTTTGAAATTTTTTAATGATATATCTCATTTGTCTTTGGACCACTACGTTTGAGACACTCTGTAAAGTTTATCCATTATATTTTATAGTACAAATTAGAACACATTTACTACTAAATTATACGAAAAATATGTTGTATTTGGTCGATTACTTTCCGAAAAACAGCGCGGTGTAATTTATGGATTTTTATGAAAAATCAAAGCATTGTAGCTATCTCAAATTCCGCCTCACCAAAAACCCACTTTTTTGTAGAGATTACGCATAAAGTACTATGTAGGTACTAGATCCTACCAAATTATCAAAAATACCCGTTGGCTAGTTTTGTAGTTCTAAGGTGGCTTAAACGTCCTTTAAAACTCCTTTACAAATTCCAGGATCGGGGCTACAAAATCGGATAACTTACTACTAAATATTGGTAGAACCCGCGTTTAAATATGAGACATGGCTCCTCAATGCATACGGACACGTTTTTTTGCCATGAAAAACTACGGTTGGTAGTCACGGTCGTCTGTGTAATACCGATCACTACGTACACTACGGCGCGGCACCGCCGCCGTATGCGCCGTGCCATTCTTCAAGGGCATTTCCTTTTACCATAAAACCATTACAGTTAATTTGCACAGAGCGTAATATTCCGTCTCCTTATAATTAACGAGTGCAATAACACTTCATCATCATTATGAGGCGGCTGCAAGGTCTTGCTGCGGTCATGTAGGATCCTGTGACTTTGGAGCAAGTGGGTCAGGGTCTTGGCTCTGGCTGGGATGTGTCAGGGTCGAGCGTCTTCAGGGAGTATGCTGCGTTATGTCCCGTTTAACACGGGCATGAAATGAAATCAAATAATTGGAATCCTTGCAGAAATGAGATGGAAAAATAATTTGGAGAACGCTTAGCTACAAGGAATGTGTAAATATTTATAGGTTTCATCGAGCATCACGTGCGGTTACATATTCCAAAAGTTGTAATATGAAGTGAAGCTGTTACGATTCCACGAATTAACTTTATTACTGTCGTTAAAATCATCTATTAACTTTATAGCTTCTGGGAATAATAACAAAAATATAAAATGTTAAGTATAATGTTCAACGAACGGAAACAAAATTCGCAAAGTTGCTCGAGGAAACTGCCGCGTGAAGGACTCGTGCACGCTGGCGCGACACCGGCAATTGTTCTAATGTGAAGTTTTCTGAAAAATTGTATTGTTAGAGTCGCGTCGCGCCAGTCTGCACGAGGCTTAATTACCACGACTATGACAGCACCGCTACACCAAACCGTCTGTATCTCTGTGACACACTCCGAATAATCCACTTATAATAACTAGATAATTTGGCAGTGTCACAGTCGCAGCACTCGCGCACAGAGTGGCTGTGTCACAGCTGAGATCCTGCCACGCTCTGCCTGCCTTGCGGTTTGGAGCGACTGATAACCAATACCGTTACTCTCGTCGGTCGTTGGTTTAACCTTGATCTTCATTGTTTAATGCAAGCGACTTCTTTGTGCTATATGTGATTTGGTTATACGTTACGTTTATTGCACCTAGTCGGTATAACAATGTCAGGCTTACGAGTCACGTCTTATCCATATTTAATTTTTCAGTAGGACATGAGCCTCCCGCGGTTTAAGTAGGACATTTAGAATTAAATTAGATTTAACATTAGAATTTTCAGATTTGATTGGAAAAATTACGAAAGTTTTAAGAACTCAATAGAGTTTTCTTAAAACTTGAACCAATTTAATGTTTTCTTTACAATCCCAAGTTTCCCATGTTACATATAGAACCTATTCTAGGTTATTATCACAACATACTGTTCAAACTTTAAGTAAATTATAACACTAAAAGCCAACTTATTGAAATAGTCGTAATGATAATTGAACAATAGACAATCAATTACGCAGGTTACTGTACTTAGAAAGCGTCAACATAAAACTGTCGCTTGACAGCGCCGGCGCATCTCCCAAAAAAAGAGCACTAGGTCACCACATCAAGTCATTCAGACCGACACTTGATACCTAAATGTGGCCTTAATATCGGCCTTCTGTGCGCATGCGCAGGCCTCGAAGATACAACCATCAAATATTTGGATGGTATGCAAATATGTTCTGCTGAGATTTGTGTCTGTTAAGATAGGAAAGCTATGGCTACTTTGCAAAGGCTCCCGCAGACAGAAGCGAAGCGCGTCTCTGGTGGAACAATTTCAATGAAAATTTAACGGAAGTTGTTCTAGCGGTGTCGCGTCGCGCCGTCGCGTTGCCCCTGCCTGCTGAAGCCTTAATAAGGTATTTTATTGAAGTAAAAACTACAATAAAACTTGTAGTTAAGGAAGACTTAGAAAATATGATATTTCCTGTCGATGAGGATCTTTTTTAGAGTTCCATAGTCAACAAGGAACCCTTATAGTTTCGCCATGTCCATTGTCCGTCTGTCTGTCTGTCAGTCTGTCCGCGGCTTAGATCAGAGACTGTTAGTATTAGAAAGCTGTAATTTGGCATAAATATTTTTTTCCCTGATGACTCGTGTTCGCGGCAGCACCAACAGTATTCTCAGCGTATTTCCAGATCGGTGGGACTCCCCGATGTTGCGGAGGTGGATGCGGGCGATGCGGCTCCATGCTGAATTTTAATTGTATATTTTCATGTCTGTAACCTACTAACACTAGAACTTAAGTAAAATTGTTAATAACCCTATGGACTCCGGTCTGAAATAAAAACTTTCTATTCTATTCTTTTCTATATATATATATAAATTACGCCGACAAAGTAATAAAATAAAATTATGAAAACAACATTTTTTTAGGGTAGGTTCGTCTAGCATGGGTAAGGTATCTTTGGAAAGGTCGTTTTAAAATATTGTGAGTTTGTTAAAACCATTTTTGGGTTGATGGATCCGTTTGCGAAATAGTAGTAATATAGTAATAATAGTAAGTTCTGGATATGTGGAAAAATTCACAGCAGTAGTATATTTATAACGAAATTAAAAGGAAAACTTTCACAGCTAAGTAGGCTCTACAAGATAACGAGTAATTATCGACTAACTTACATTTGCAGTTGCAAAAACATGTTCTCCCATACATTTCGATGGGAGAACATGTTTTGTTCTTGGGATAAATTCATCCCAGCTACCATGCGTGGTCCGACACGCAGTTGGCCGGTTTTTTTTATAATTACCGATTAGTATGTAAACACAAAGAAATACCTGATAAAACAAAACACTTGAGGGGACGAAGGCTCGAGCTAACATTATTATAAGACATGCACTACATTCATTACTTTATCACGATTATCACAGCTCTTAGATGAACTTATTCACCTACTACGGTAGACGCTGAGTATAATAAGGCACTTCAGTACTTACTTGTACTAACTTGTCTACCTCTTCAAGCGCTGTCACACTGCACACATGAGTCTGCTCTTTGCTAAGATATTTATTTACTTGCCTTAACTTCAGAATGTACTCTGGTTAATTGTCTTGATACCGTCGCAGTTGTGTGCTAACTCGTCAAGTAATAACCTAATGAGTTAGGTTCTAATATGTTGTCGTTTAATGAGTATAATATGTAAAGACCCATAGGTATTACTATGTGCGGGACTCGTGGCTAATTAATAACAACAGCACAGGTTGAGCGATCAGGTTAAGCTACGCTTGCCGCGGTCGCTCTGTAGATGGGTGACCATCTTTACATACCGAGACCCCTCCGTGCCTAGTCCTAGCTATCATTCGTGGATCTTTGACAGTTGTTACGGGTCGTCAGAAGGCCGAAACTGACAACGTATTACCCATGCAGAAACTGGGTTGTGGAGGTCAGATAGCTGCATCCGGTTAGACTGGAAGCTGACCCGAACATAGATGACTGACAAGGCTCGGATGATCTTTCTTTCTTTTCTTTGTTTTTTATATGTGTTTAGTTCTCCTCTGTGTACTTCGTCCAAACAAGTCTCGTTTCGTTATGGTTTCAGGACCAGCTTCGTAGAACAATACAGTAAGCAAGTGTGTCTAATGGCCGGCACAGATAAAAAATAAATAATATCAAGGTGTTTATAGACCGTTCTGCCTTCATATCCATCTATTCTGGCCAAAATCCGTATGGTTCCACGATACCGCCAGTATGTGCACGCATTTGGTCAATCTCTCCATGTATTGGTAGTTCGTAAACTTGCGAAGAATTTCGCGAAATTCAGAGTAAATTGCAGCGCACTTCCGCATTCACAAGTCAGTCGATAAACTGTTTCTACTCGACTTGAATGTACATCAGACATATTTATGGAATGCGACCACAGTCCACACAACATGTCAATAAGGACACGAGTAGTTTCTTGGACAGCACACGCACGTCATCGTAGCGGTGACCGATTAATATGCCGTCCGAATATAGCCGAGCGCGACCGAACGGGCCCGAACGACGCGAATACGCGGGTATTTGTGGAGCAACTGATTTATGAGCGCAATGTGCTCGGAACAGCTCGGAACATGACAGATTGTGGTGTAGACCAGAATGTTGACCACCAGAAGTAAGGGTTCGTTGTGTTCTTTAGTGTGTCGTAAATTATACAACATCTGGGTTAGACTCTCCAATGACGGATTGGTCTTTAATAGACCAAGGTCTATGTTTTCTCCATTTCGCAGTGCCCATACATTGTTATATATCCCACCAAAACAAAGACAAACTAATAGAATATAATATTTGGAATGCACTTCAAATATAATTCCTCACAAACATTCAACTTTACCAGTTCATTCAGTAGTATTACGACGAGGTAGGCAATCATGATAATAGTTATGTAAGTCAGTGTATCGTCGTCAAGGGCAGTGGTCGACGCGGCCGCAGTCACGCGATCCGTTCACGAATAAATGCTAGTCACGCCACCGTCACGCCACCGTCACGTCACTCAGCGGCGTCGCGTGCTGCGACGGGGCGTATTTTATTCGTGCACTACGATTACAGGGAATCACACAATTTTCAATGAAGAACGCTTTACATTCATGCATAAACTAATACCGAATGAACTCAGTTACATAGGTACTCAACAATACATGATTTAGTATACCCGAAGTTTGTTTCACTCGCATCGAAACAAAAAGTAATTAAAACCGCACGTTTTTGGATACTTCCCATATTGTGCACTGAGCACGGTTCCCTATCCATTTGCATAAAATTTTAAGACATAATATATCACGGCATACTTTTGTTTACCCTAACAATATTTACGCATAATATTACTTTCGCATATCAGCAAACGCATAACTATTTTAAGCATAATTTCTCCAGTCATAATAGTGTTTAAGCATAACATTCAAAAGCATAAATATTTTCATTTATATTCTAGTAGTTTCTGGCACTTCGCCGGCCGCTGCCGCGGCACCGCTCGCTACGCTCGCTCGGCTCGTGCGTAGGAGGTCACAGTTCTAACCTAACCTAACCTAAACCAACTAACATTACGCCTAGTAACATTATGCGAATTAAAATTATGGCAAAACAAATTATGCAACAAGATAATTATGACAAAAAATATTTAGGCCAAAAAAAAATTATGGCAAACAATTATTAGACCAAAAATACTTATGCCAAAATCGTTATGCCAAAGAATATTAGGAAAAAAAACATTATGCGAAAAAAAGGGGTCCCACTGAGCACATTCTGTTCCACAACCTGGTTTTATATCCAGACCACAAATGAGAACTTGTGTTATTCTGCGTTGGCGTGCCGTACATCAAGCCTATCGATGCCCATTGCCCGCTCGCTTAAATAAACCTAGCCACGTGAGAAATTACAGCCATCAATGTATGTCGAAATATTTTAATGGAATTTATGTTGGATAAGGATACGGACTTTACAGTTCCTTTCGTGAGGGCTTAGAGGCTGGCTGTGGCTAAATGCTTTCAGAATCAACGTCTCAAAGTCAAATCATTCATTTCAATGAGGCACTTTTGAATAACGCCAAAAAATACAAAAAAAAAGTTAATCTAGTCGCACAAATAGGTTTATGTAAGTAACAGAAACGCCAGAATTTTGTGCCCAACCACCCACTTAAGAAAATATTTAAGGAATTTAGCCACGGAACCATCTCGGTACAAGTAGCCTATTCATTTATCTGAGGTTTTACGATAGGTATTTTTAATGGCGGAGGTGAAGTTCTGATGTTTTATGGCAAACATATCCGTTGAACGTTGCTCGGCTTTGCGGGAAATAGTCTGCTGGTGTAACTAGAATGTATAAATTTTCCACTTTTTTGAATTGAGAACTTCTGCAGGCGCGTTGAGCGATTTCTGGTAGGGGATAAACTTATGGATTCGCGTCACCGTCATGCTGTAAGCATGCGCTGTCTCTTGCTGTTTAGGCTCCCGCTTATAGAAGTGCATCTACGCAGCATTGACGAATGAGCGGCGGGACGCCGTAGTCGCACTTCGGTGTCGGCCAAACTATAGTTTGAAGATCGCGAGTGCGTGCTCCGCTCGGATTACCAATAATATGTGTCAAACCAAACTAATTCCAATAATTTACATTTATACATTAATATTATAATGAAATAATCTTACTATAATCATTTATTTTAAAAAAAAACTATGTTGTTCCAAACTTTTAAGTTTTCACTTGACTGTGTCTGCCGACATGTCTCCATGACTGCTTAATTTTTTAATATTGCTCCTTTAGTCCGGCGCAGTATTTTCATTGAAAATTCGTTTTTATGATCCGGTTGTAGCTATATTTCACCAAGACAACATGTGGAAAAAATATCAATGTAGGCTAATCTCAATAAAAGTAATAAGAAAGCGCGTCAGATGTGTTGTCCCGGCAGTTATATACAAATGCCAAACATTTCTCACGAATCTGCCTACAGCCAAGGTTTGTATGGACAACTTAATCACCGGTCGTTTAACAAGACTATTGGTGCTAATGTCGCACCCCACGGGGGTCGTTTACTTGTGTCGTTTCCTACGAATGTTTCCCGGTACTTAGGGTTTTGTTTATACCCTGTGGCGGCTGTCGTGATGACATATGATCTGTGTCAAAGTTGTGTTAGGTTTCTGGTTTCTGCTGAATTTCCTGGTTATGTTTTGAGACTAACTGTTTGCAACAGCAGGATGTAGAACGTTATGTGTTAGTCAATAGCAGTTTGTTTCTTCCGTTAGTTAAACATACCTTTACTAAGTAAGTACTGTTCCTATTTTAATTCTACTTGTAATCCTCCTAACCTCTTGATTTTCCTAATGTCCACAACGTTCAAAATGATATAATTTAGATGACATATGAACGTGGTAACAAACAAACATGTTCTGTTCCCTAATTGACAATAATGAGCAAGATATACGATAACAGCGTACATTCTCATGCACTGGCGACACACGGAAGTTCATCAAATCTCTTCATTAGCGGATTATTTCTAACAAAGTAACGACTTATGCGTTGAATACTAACAACGTAGTAGTGCTGCATAACAATCAAACATGAAAAAAAATTATCATCAGTAGTTCTACTGAATGCAACTAGAAATTATTTACACTGTTATGATCTGCCTGACATTTTCCCAACTATGTTGGGTCGGCTTCCAATCTAACCGGATGCAGCTGAATACCAGTATTCATTTATTATTTACACGCAGTATTCCAAAAAATGCACTCTGACATTTTTGTCGCTTTCCCCCCTAACCTAACGTAGGTACTAGAACTACTCACGACGCATTGTTGCCAACTGAGGAATGCTTTTGGCTAACCACAAAATAAGATTGCTAAAATGATTATTCAACTAGGTAGCTGAACCACAATATTTCAAGAGGACTGGTCTTCAACACAATAAAATGATTAGGCTAGGAAGCATTCCATCTGAAAGTATATTAAATACCAGAACGTCATTCAAAAATCAGTGCAATCTAAGATAAAAAAAATGCGAATATTCTTAACATCTGTTTAGTGGCACGTGTGACCATGTCGCCAGCTGTGGCTGCTGGCGATGGTCCAGAAGTTCAACCGGTGATTCAAAAACTCTACAGTAGTTCGCCCGGATACTTCCACACTTGTTGACAAAGTACTAGCATCTGTATCGTCAACAGGTAGCGTTGTTTTCACGAAGTAGTTATAATTATTACCGATTCCGATACTACGAAACTTGTTGTTTTGTTGTTTGAAGTGAATTCTGGCGACAGGTAATGTACCGTCTGTCTGTACTATCTGTCACCGGAATTAACTGCAATGTCCTTCAATGGGTGCGATACACATAGGTATAATATAGTACTCCCATCGTGTAAGCTAGCAGGTAATTAAATTTTATTGATGAGGATCACTTATCTCATAATGCTGGACGTTTACTAAAGTGAAAACACATAAGAGGTACTTGCGACGCCAAACGTCGCTGGAGTAGATTTTTTCCAGATACACTTCATTTAAAGTTTCTTCACGTAAAAGTTTCGCATTTAATTCGCAAAACGAATTAAGATGAAAGAGATACTTTAACCGCGAATGTTCTTGTGTTCTGTCGTCAGCTATTTCTTAAGAATGCTTAGATTAAACCTGTGCTATTGCTATTATTTGCTATGTATTCCTGGTACTGCTAAATTACATTTTCGTGGTAGCGGACTGAACAATGTACGTTCTTCTGTGGAATGGGAAGTGTTGCGCCGGCGCAGTGGCGGCCGACGATCGGTTTATGGGGCCCATCTAGTTCTGTGTGGTATAAATAACATGCTGCGTGACTTTACCGCTGGTACTTAGTATTACAATATAACCAACCACCATAATGTAATGGAAGCAGAACACATAAACTTATAGATATACTTATGTTTTAGCACGTAAACAAGAATTTACATAAGTACGACTTACCAGTATATTTAAAAAGGGTGCATAATAGTGAACCATGCAGCCTAGCAAACAAGACGATCTGTGGAAACGACTCCATTATGCTCACATACCAACTGCAAGGACAAATAAAGACAACAGAAGATCCCAGAAAAATCGTGGATAATCTCTTCACGAAGCTGCGATAGATGTACTCTTATCTGGTGCTTATTTTCTGCCTCAAATACAAAGAAAAACAAATAAGTTATGACTCAGATTGCGGTGTCGGGAGCGTCTCACTCTTTGCTTAAGTTCACTAATAAACTAAGTTTCTAAGTTAAGTAAAACCGACAATTTAACAGTAACTAACCTTACATCGTATATTTAATGTAAATAATAATATCAAAGACAGTAACAGCTCAGCAAAATTAAAACAGAAACTCATTTAAGTATTCTAAACAGCACTTTAAGAACATCAGACGTCAACATTATTTAAAAAAAACAGCCCGCAAAAAGTCCACTGTTCATCAAAAATAATTGTAATTCTTAATGAAAAAATATGTATAGGAACCTACTGAGCAAATAATTTTGTTCGTATGGATAAAATTCTTTCCGCTACCCAATAACTTATAAATTAAGTTAATAAAAATAACAAAATGATGTACTGACTTAACTAAAACTAATCAAAACCTAAAAATATGGCGTCGAAAAATTCCATGGGAATAAGGACATGCCGGCCGGTCTCTTGCCATCGTCGCGTGCCAAGCCATTGGGTTCTAATACAGCTGGAACGCCGACGGTGACAAGAGCTCGTCGATGATGTCGTTAATGTTCGCGTGCCGTGCTAAGCGACCCGCACTTCGTCTGCAACACAGGCCGTGGTGCCCGAGACTGTTAACAACTTCGCCACAGTGACAGCGATGAGGAGAACAACATGGAGCTTCTAGTCGTAAGCAGTAGCGAGGCGGAAAGTAGTGTCGTAGAACATAGTGCCTATGTTCGGCGAAGCCACAGACCCGGTTTGCACTTGCCGACAGCCACCAGGCGCGCACGCTCCGCAGTAGTAGCAGATGTGTTAAGTAAATTGTTCTGTACTACTCTGCAGGCAAGCGAGTCTCCAGGCATTCATAGCCTCGGTGAAGCACGGCACATTAAGATGAACATCTATACCTTTTGTATCTAGATTTTGTTACTTAACATGAGTATCGCAGCGTATGTCCTGACATGCTTTTGTAAGCCGAGCTTCCAGGAACCTGGGAGTTAACTTGAGAATGAATTGAACTGAACTTTTAAGCTGTACGTAAGTACCAAGTGAATTCTATTTCACTGCGTAGTGTTCGATAGTTCCTAGTTTTCCCGAGTATAAAAGTGAGTAGGTACAGGACTCACTCAATACTCACGGTATTAATATTTTCGAGAAGAGTAATATGTTCCGTGCATGTGCTCATTTCCTAAGAGGCTGTAAATATGAATGTCTAAAGTTGATGTGGTAATTACTTGGTTATCTTCGGAGATAAGGCCCTGTACCCGTGTGACATTGTAGGGCCAAATACGGCGGAGAAACAGAAAATGAAAATGACCCCAGTGTTGATGGTCATGTCAATGTCATGTCATGCCAATTCAAATAAATTTGAAACAGAATTGTAATCCCGCTGGTTGCTGGATTGCGGAATATACAAAATTGGTTCATTTGGGTAATCAGGAATCAGCTGATATCATCTTAACAAGCACATGTTTCCCAAAGCTCCTAACCATTATTTCTACAGTCTTACGACTATTATTGTAAAATCCATCCGCTTAAATAGTGGTGACTCTTTGAAGAAATTATTCAAAACACATTCATCTTTTACAACATTTACAACGAACTATCCCGTACATTTGGATGTAAGTGATCCTCGCGGTAATCGTATATTAGAGCTAATCGGCAACGGCGCGCGCTGCTCGTGAGAACAAGGCACGTTAACAAGCTCTCAGGCTGCCACAGTAACACTGCGCAGATGTGGCATATCGCTGCATGTTTCACTGGTCGTAAAGGGGACTCGAGGCATGCAGGTCAGCGGGCTGAGAGTTAAACAATAGGAGTACGCAGAAAGATAACTAGGAGCTCGGTATTTTTTACACAACTGATGCATTCACATAATTATAGGTATACCTATTATTCAGCAGGTCATACACATGTTAATGTCAGTCGGGAATCGAAATCGCTGCCCGGAGCATGGACCGGTAGCTCAGCAACTGTTTGTTGCCCATCGTTGGACTTGCCGACTGAGCTCACTAATCAAACATGTCTAGACAGAATTATCGAGATAGAAATTTAGATTATTTTTGAGTCCTGTCTGGGTTCCCAAACTGAACTTCAAGGTCAGTGTGAAGTAATCTTTCATCTAAAGTACGGACATACAGCCACTTTTTTCATGTTACACTCAATAAAAGTTTTCAGACGCTTTTAAAACTTATATCTGTTTCTAAAACTTTGTTTCTTTTGGCTTTCTTTACCCGAAACTCGAATAACACTGAAGTAAACAGTGAAGACTGAAGTAAACAATCAAGACCTAGGTAAACAGTACATAATATCTATATCTATATCTATACTTATAATAAATCTGTAGAAGTGAAAATTCTGTACATTGAAAATATCAAAAAAAAAAAATGGCAGGGGGTGTTACTAGACCGACACCGAACCCAAAAAATTGATGAAAATTTTTTTTGTCTGTCTGTCTGTTTGTTCAGCCATCACGCAAAAACTACGGTTCGATTACGATGAAACTTGGTATAATTATTCTTTAATATCCTGGGCACAACACTGGGTACTTTTTATCCCGGAAAAGTATCCTATCCTACTATCTATATCTATACCTATTAATAAAAAGACAAGTCCTGACTGACTGACTCATCAACGCCCAGCCCAAACCCAGGACCTAGAAAGCTGAAATTTTGCACAGAGGTTCCCTTTATAATGTAAGCAAGGAATAAGGAAGCATTTTTTGAAATTCAACCCCTAAAGGGGTCAAATAGGGGATGAAAGTTTGTATGAAAAATCTTATTCCTTGAGGTAATAAACATGAAACTCCGCACGAATAATTATCAAAATATATGAAAAAGTTTGTAATTTGTTGTTTTTCTAAATTACCCCCTAAAGGGGGGTAATTTAGAAAAGGGGGGTGTCAGTGTTTGTATGGAAGAATTTTAACGCGCTGTCCGATTAACTCCAAACTCAATATTTATACTTAAAACCCATGGGGATGTATGGGGTAATTTCCGACACTCACGCGGGCGAAGCCGCGGGCAGCAGCTAGTACTGAAATAAATACCTACATTATTATCGTGTTAGCACATTTTAAATTCCCCTGACCGCACTTTCATCAAGTAACCATGTGGCTGTTACTGAGGTGTCAGCATTCATTAACACTAATTAAGAAATGAGTTACCGTACCTGTTCCTAAAGGAACACTTCAATTATCTGCAGCTGGTTGGTCATCTCTTATTCATTCCTATCCATTATCTCGAATAGCATCTTTAACTGTTGAAGATCTCTACTCCTTGACTTGGTGTACTCGCAGATCAGCTAACACGTGACAAACAAGTGAGAATTATAAATATGCCTCATTCAAAACCTTGTCTGATCCTCATTACTTGTAAATTCTATCACAAATCCTATATATTGCCTCAGACACGCACAAAGTTAATTAATTAAAGACAGGGAAGAAAAAACATTGCTAACATTTTATTATTTTGTCTTATCAAACCGTGATATTAAACATACTTAGGTACACGAGCTGTTTGAGTTTAATTATTTAATTTATGAAGACAAATTGTTTACGTTGAACTTTTCACCTCCTTTTTATGTAACATCCCGTCAATGCCTGTTTACGTTCCCTATAAAGTATAAATATTAATACTTATTATGCGTATACTTTGCATCTAAACTTGGGTTGGTTTCGTTTCATCTGCGTGTAATATTTTGGCAGTTAGAATTTGTTTTGATACACAGAGCAGTCGCCGCGGGCTACTTTCGGGTTTCTATCTAATATTAACAGCAAAGGAAAATGGGCGCGTCTTCTTTGAAGGCTTGACTTGAACTCAAAGATGAAATAGATGACGCTGATGCCTTCAGGGTGGGAACTGACATTTGCAGGTCATTGTGGTGTCACCGGGCAAGATTCAGAGTCAGTTTGGAGTCAATTAAATCAAGACGCATACTGTGTCAAAATAATTATCATAGTTTCGATTACTTACTCCGTATAAAAGTGATAAATTATCATAATTACGAGAGAATAAATAATTCCCGCTAATAGCACATCAATATGACACGCGCGGCATGCGGCGCTTGCGTTCCGCGCATCACAAAGAGAACGGCGCGCGCGCAGCATCACAACGCACATCCTTACAACAACACAATATGTAAACAAATGTTCAAGATAGACGTTCATTGACTGGTAACTAAAAACCTTTATCCTTGTATTGTATGCAAACCAAGCTATGTATGTCAAGCGACATAGCGTACTTGAGGCGTCACATTACCCAATAGATATTCGTGTTGTCTGCACAAACACAGTCTGCAAGAAGTATCCTCGTCACGTGACGATCCGGTTCCACATCCGTCTCCATGTGGAGCGACCTTTATTATTTCATAAACAGAGATAATATTAATTGCGTAAGTAAATGAAAAGAATGCGGAGGAAGGACGGAAGGACGAAAATAATTTAAGAAGACGACACTTATATAGTTGGAGCTCACGTAAATAAGAATTAATCTATTAAATCTACAAATATGATGTTGTTTACACATCATAAGTTTCGTCCCCTTTCTAAAGTCGCAACGACTTGCAAAATAAACATTAGGAGAGTTCCACACGATATTATGTTGATGTTAGAGCTTTGTTCCTGCACTTGTCACAAACAAAAACAGCTTTGCGAAACTGAGCACAGGGCAGGATCAGTCTAGCATGTATGTAAGATTTATCATTTTTATAATATTAGTCTGCGATGTGTATTGCTGAACATTGTACAATTCCCGATTAGATAGCTAATGAATAGGGGGGCAAAGCCTATTCTCGCTTAGCCGGGAACAAATCTTAGCCGGGAACAAATCTTAGGCGGGAACAAATCTTAGCCGGGAACAAATCTTAGCCGGGAACAAATCTTAGCCGGGAACAAATCTTAGCCGGGAACAAATCTTAGCCGGGAACAAATCTTAGCCGGGAACAAATCTTAGGCGGGAACAAATCTTAGGCGGGAACAAATCTTAGCCGGGAACAATTCTTAGGCGGGAACAAATCTTAGCCGGGAACAAATCTTAGGCGGGAACAAATCTTAGCCGGGAAAACAATCTTAGCTACTGAGAAATCTCCGATGTAAAAACCAAATGAACACTTTTCGGGAACTACACGGTAAACACTGCTTCGTGCTATTTCAGTCGAGTATTGTAATTATTTTCTCCATCGACTACAGTTTTCCGCGTAATTCGGTCGGTAAACAACAGGTTTTGATTGACTTTGGCTAATACAAAGCTACGATATCTTGTTTTCTTTGTAACGTGAAGAAGTCTTTTCATGATTAAATATGTTTCTCCGAAAATCACACATCGTTCGATTTCTAGAGGTAAAAGTAGCCCAAAGCCATAAATCGAGCCCTGGACTAAGTACTCTGAAACACAACACTATTTGCATACCACAAACCATGCTAGTTATAATCTTTACTGTACTCAGAAACACAATACCTACTATAACTGAAAGTAGTAAATTGAGCACGAGGTACTCTGAAACACAACACAAGTAATAAATCGAGCATTAGGTACCTAATCTGAAAATTGAAATTAGGAAAATGAATAAAGCGCTCTTCCTCTCACTACTTATTTAAAAATTTGCTGTGCCCGACAGGGTCCATAATTGTTTCTATTTTTTTTACCACCTGTTAAGTTTACATTATGGATTGCAATAAACGATTTGAGATTTGATTTGAAACACAACACTATTACTGAAAGAAATAAATCGAGCACTACGTAATCTGAAACACAAAACTTTCTGAAAGTAATAAATCGAGCACTAGTTACTCTGAAACACAACACTATTACTGAAAGAAATAAATCGAGCACTAGGTAATTTGGAACACAACACTATTACTGAAAGTAAGAGGAACCCCGATTATACAATCTCTGACGTCAATACTATAATCGATCACAACGTCATGACAGTGTGGTGGCATCTACATCGCCACATGCGAACTACGCATCAAAGACCTGACGGCACACACACCCTGCATCGTGCAATAACAGTTTACCGCGCGATCAACATACATACGTTGACTATCCGACATCAATCGTTGAGAGTTGCTCACCAGACACAACCCCCGTCTGGTCGGAGGATCCCCCCTTTTCAATAGAATATGAGTGAACTCTGCACCCTGTTCCTCATACCTCTGAAACAGTCATGAGAAAACTGTCGTGTGAAACAGTTGTCATGATAAGCAAACAAGTAATGATTGATTTGACAATTTCTTTATTTTTGTTTGAGTGTGCAAACGAGGCCATTTCCATATTTTTACTACCTTTATTAGTAATACCAAACCAATATTGATCAATGTAATGGTGAGTAGGTAATGGAAATTATAATTAATACATCTAAAACACATGGTTTTTTTTAAAATAAGTATTTGGACAAACAAAAACAACAACGAAGATGGTAGGTAATCTATATTACAAAGCCAACAATCGGATGCAGCTCGGATCCTGCTCGGAGCCAGCTCGGATCCTGCTTGGGCCCAGCACGGATCTTTTCTTTATGATTTAACTCAGCTTTTCACAAAATGAAAGCTGTAAGATATTAAGTGCACTACATCATAACCCGGCTGCAGATGATAGTATTTATTCAATATCTAATGTAAACATGCCTACTTTCCATCCTCCGATTTAATTTATACCTTGCATATATAATACAGTAACCAGGAAATCAGTTAAGTACCTACGTCTCAATACCAGCAATAAGATATTCAGTTTATGAGCTAATTATCGGGCGGAAGCTGCCGTCGGATGGCTATCATGCACCGTTATGCTATAAACTGGGGTAGGCAGCCTGGGTAATTAGCTCAAAACTGATGCGGGAGATAACTTGTTTACCAACAGGTTAGCACTTACGAAGAACTTATAAATTAACTAGCTCATGCGCAAGCCTTTGATTATTGATAACAATTTATCTTGACTTATCATCAATCAAATCAAGTGAGGTAGGTACTTCTCCGAATATCACAGATGGCCTACGCATTATCAAAAGTTCACTCAAGTATTATTGCTTTTCCGCGTAATTGTACTTACATCAAATGGAAGAAAAAGATCAGAACGAAACTTTTATCATCGCATAAAACAAGTTTTCAGATATACCTAACAGGTATTGTATACGTACATGTAGTACCTATATTCAGATGTACTTAGTAGGTCGAAAGATGTAGTATAATGCTCGTGGAACAACGATATTTAAGTATTACCGACTTGATGCTCTTAACAGCTTCGCTGCCAGCTCCGCAAATATGCGGGGTACGGGGTGAGCCGGGGGTGCCGGCTCCGCATATATGCGGAGTAGCGCCGTTCGGTTTCTATGAATTATTACGCGCCCGGCACTGCGCTTGGCGACACGTTTGTAGGCTGGCTCCGCGCTTGAATAATGTAAAAAACCGTTACAAGTTTTGGTTTTTAGATATTGACTTTTAATTTTAAACAAATAAGGTTCAAATATGAATGACGAAGCAGAAGGCCAAAACTATGTAAAGTGCCACTAAATTATAATATTACGGACAGTGATATTGAAGATCAGCTCTTTGGAAGTGATGACAGTTACGATGACTACCATTTTGAGGACTTGGATATCTCATCAGATGACGAAGAAGAGGCCGCTTTTTTGTATGGTTAGGAAGCTGTGATTATTTTAAGAGGTTTTTGTGTTTATTTTAAATTAGAATGCTGAAATTCAGCTATTTTTGTTGCAATCGTATAAAAAAAAAAAAAACTGAAAGTAACTTTACTTTCAGTTTTTTTTTTTTTTATACTATTTTTTGTAAGATTATCCTGTGAAAGATTTTAGTAAATGGTACCAAAGGTATTAGAATTAAACAAACTACTATTATCTTGTATTCAAATTTGATAGACACTTTTAAATAAACCATGATACACAAAAGAAACTACTCCGCAAAATTGCGGACTTGGCACTGGGGTTGAAACTGTCAATCTATGTGCCAGGTCCGCAAATTTGCGGGTTTTTTTTGTTTAGCGTTTTCTTACCAAAAACTCCTAAAAATAGTTAAATATATCCAAAATAACAATATTGAAACGTCCCTCATGCATATATTACAAAAAAAATACATCGGACTTTCCCATGACATCACCATATTACAGCTGGCAGCGAACCTGTTAAAGCCTCAGCCAGAAACGACATAAATAGTACCTAATAGGATAACAGTATGTTCCCGGTAAAGGCTCGTACACACTGGCGCGACAGGGGGCGCGCTGCCTGTCGCGCCCGCGATTTCGTGCCGGTCTGCACGAGCCGTAAAGCCTGTGTTTTATGGCTATAATGTAAGCGGGCACGCTCTTTAAGCCTCCAGGCATAAAGGGCGTGCCCGCTTACATTTAGTAGTAAATGGAAGTCATACATGATAAACTAGGACCATCGAACTAAAATAAATAAAAAGTTAATTATATTATGATCAATTGTCGAGGTCGCTAGCTAGCCCCATATGGCAATTCAACTCATAAAAAACATTACAATGAGTAGATTAACTCAACAATAAATAGTAAAAACAAAATGACTTACAACACCAGACACACACACACCATTCACACCGTTAACATCTACACATTGGAACCTATTATGTACCTAAATAAGAATAACGTTGCGGGATTCGTTTTGCACACCGTAATGACGTAGCTAACTAACCTTACTTGATTCTTACTTTAAAAACAAATGAGTTCGCTTTAGAATTAGTTCGCAGGGTACTTTACACACTAGCACTCCTGACCACCACCGAGTCTAGATTACTTAGTCGGTCAGTTTTTGTTCTTTTGAAATTGTAACTTCGACATAAGCGAGAGGTCATCTGTTATCCCAGATAGCAATGCTAAAAAAGATTTAGGTTCTTCTGTTGCAAAGGTCTCAGCAGCTCAGTTGACCTTGGTTAGTTATTGCCTTGCCTTGGTGCCCAATCAAAAGTGGGCTGTCCTCACTACTTGGTAAATGTAACACAACATCTGAATAAAAACAAAAATGATCATCAGCTCACCTCTTTTGGCAATACGGGTGTGAAAATTATATCGTTAACATAAACGTGAAAAAAAAACGGTTTATACATTTTGTTAACATTACAGACTAAACAAAAATTGATGTAAATCCAAGCCTGTTTGCTCATAAGTGTCCGTTGCAATCAATCGCCATTAATTACTTCAGGACCGGTCGGTGCAGGCTACGATCCGGTGTGGTGTTCGTTCCACATCGTAACGGTGCAGGCCCATTTGCGTTCATCACATACGGAATATCGATGTCCCCTTTATAGGGTTCCGTATAAGGACGAGATGAACTCGTCATCTTTACATCTTTCATTTGACAATTCAACTTCAGAGAAGTCTATTTATTAATGCATCAAATAATTGCGATAGGCTGAGTTGATTCATTGTAATAAAATCTATTCGTAATATTGGAGCGCCGCTGGAAGAATTAATTAAATTATCATCCCTTGACGATTGTGCCCAAAAACAAAAACAATGAACAACATACCTAATTGCTATCACATAATGTTATTAAACAACAACAACAAACCTTTACATAAGTCAATTATTATCCCTATAAACAAATAACAAACATTTGAAGCAAAAACAATGATTACTCAGTACTACGCCGCCATTTTGAAACAATTAGGTACAAGTTAACAATGTATGAAGGTGAAGAAGTTTATAATGTTTAGGCGCACGTTCCTCAGAATATGACCCTTTTATATCATATAGTAAAACGGAGGATGGAGGGATTTATTAATGTCGTATTACGTTCTTCATTATATCTCGGCTTTATGACCAGATAATCTTAGAATAATGTTTCTCAAGAACATAAAATGTACTTACATAATACTGAATGGTTCAGTCATTTGGTGAGCCATGTCTTTTCATTTCTTCTATACTTTGATCCTTAAATGTAATAAATAATACCTGCCTACTTCTGTAATTTGTCAGTCATATTTTTTAACTATTGCAACCTCCTACAAGTCAAGGACTTGACAAAACTATTCAGTTTCTGTTAACAAAAAACAAGAACTGACCTTTCTCGTCGAAATTAATTCATAAACTCCACCACTTCAAACATACTTGTACCTACTTTCCCTCAAATATTCTCTTTCCCGTTTTTCCTTTTCCGTGGTATTAAAACTTAGAAAAATCATAACGTAAAACATACAGAACCTCACCACAACTATTATTATATCGCCCTTGATCGTTTTTTTCCCCAATCGTAGCATATTCTAAAAGGTGCGTGTTTTTTGCGTGAGCTATCGACTGGTCGCTGCCGTCGCTGGTCGCTGGTCGCGGCCGTTTAACTGGTTTTTTGCGTCGTTACCTGAAGGTCCGGGGTTCAATCCCCCGGCCGGGAATGCTGCTCTTCGTTAGAGATAATGACTTGGCGATACGAGTTCCTAATGTAACGGTTTTTTACTTGCTGGCTTGGCTTGAGCCTATAAGTTGTAATAAGTAGTAGGTAATAGTGGCTTCATGTGTAGTGTACCTACTACACTATACGTAATTTGTGTTTCATGGTTGGTATGTGAGGGTTAAAGATCAAAGCTTTACGGTACATCAGGGTAACTATTGTCAGTCAGTTATACCTTCCCTCTCTTTATCTGAACCGTTGCCACTTCTGGTGAACAAAGATAACGAATGATAGATTTGTACCAACAAAATATAAAACTTACAGGAAATAACATGTATACCTTATAAGCACGCATGATAAATTGTTATTTCTCAATCAAACTACGGTATTCGGATAGTATAATATTTTAATAAAAGACAATCTACTCAAACATTCTTTCTTTAATTAAAAATACTCAAATCAAATCAAATTAAAAGTCATTTATTCAAACTAGGCTGCGAATCAGCACTTTTCAATCGTCAAAATTACATAAGACAGTCCCCCAAAACGCCCGCCCTTCACCATTTCCTAGTGCTTAAGCTGGGAAGAAGAAGTGGCGCAACAAACTCCCCACCAGCACAACTGTCTGATCAGTTAGAAAAATTTGAATCTATACAATAGTATGCAAAATAATTATTAACAATACGCAACACAAAACAGACATTTAATTAATAGCCATATGACAGCTAGCACACGCCAATATATATACCAACCAAAAACATCGAGAACTAATACTCAAGCAGATATAAAAAGTTAATAGAACTTAATATCTAGATAAAAGCCTCCAGGCATAAAGGGCGTGCCCGCTTACATATAGCAGTAAATGGAAGTCATAAATGATAAACTAGGACCATCGAAGTAAAATATATAAAAAGTTAATTACAATATGATCAATTCTCGAGGTAGCTAGCTAACTACATATTGCAATTCACTGGATATGAAAACCGTAAAACGTTTAAAAATCAAATGTTCCATAAATAAATTCGGATGGAAATAAATCAGCAATCGTAACTTATTTCTGGGAAGGGGCTATATTTAAGTCCGAGGGGGTAACTATGAAGTTCGGCGCCAATCATGTAATAATCAACAGATAATTATAGCTATAGCTACGTAATACTCAGAGGTTTAGAGGATGAAAGTGAAAAAAGGATCCTTAAAATCAAATAACCAGAATCAAGTTACAGTTAATTTCGTTGAGTGCTGTCTAGGCGACCACTTACCAGACATAGTTCTACCACTTCCAAGGCGGAGTCTAGGGCCAGGACTGTGTTTCACAGAGTTGGCGGACGATCATTTGCCAAGTTGTGATTGACATGGCTTCACTTCATTACCTTGACGAACAGATGGGCAGGGTAAGGCGTCCTCCACTAATTACTTACATTGTTGTTGGAATAAACAACTAAAAAAAATAAAGACGAATATACTTACTAAACTTTTTCAGAGAAATCCATTTCGTAGCCCGTGTTTGTTTTAGTCAATATCATTGATAGCCAATAATATGATATTGACTGCCGAAGTACCTATCAATGATAGGCACTTAAACTAGTTTTCATCGGCTGATGCCAGCCGTTTTGGCACGTGAACCTGAAAACAAGCTTGCTCTTTCCAAGCGTTAGTCATTATAAGCTTGCTCTTTCCAAGTGCTAGACAACAAACTTGCTCTTTCCAAGCGCTAGACAACAAACTTGCTCTTTCCAAGCGCTAGACAACAAACTTGCTCTTTCCAAGCTCTAGTCATTACAAGCGTGATGGTGATTACTTTGAATTCAAGATTTGTGACGTTCTTGGTCTTCCTTTTTTTTTCACAGAAAAGTTCCCATTTACACTTGACCAACCTGTCCGGCCAGGCCGCCACAATTAATTGCGAGAACTATTAACATCGTACTCATATATCCTCTGTAAGCACCCTAACGACTTGCCAACTATCCAACATGGCGCCGGATGGACAACTAGTTTTTTTGACAAACATCGGTAATGACCGGATGGGAAAGTAACGCAAAATAAAACACTGGCTGCCATCACAATATCTCATTATAATCGTGAGAACAAAGTAATGAAGAGTCGAGAAGTTTATCGGCTCATCTCATGCATATTCATTAACATTCCAGCACAAGTTTACTGAGTAAATGTAACTGGATACTTTACACAACATCAATTGTACATTTATTGATTCGTGACTTGAAGAGGAAATTAGTACTTAAAATAAAACTAAAAGCTCTCCACGCAGTAGTTTGTTGCGTCAGAAACTTAGCAAACTATATCTCCGAACGAACATTAACTCTCTCTCTCTTGATGTCTGAAAGTCAGTAAGTAGCATACTGAATGAAATTAACTTTTCATGGAGATATTATGATTAAATTCTAAATATAAGCTGATCGATCTCTCCTAATACGAGAGTCCCTAAATTAGCTAGTTATCTTGAAAAAAATATGTATTTATCTTTGGTCCATTTACCCTGAAGCGATTGTTTATTCATGGACTGCCGGCCCCGGGTGTAGGTAATTCGGCGACGAAGGCCAAGGTTCGGTCCCTTGCGGAGCATTCCGGCCGCGCGCCGGTTCCACACCATTTGTCAGATACCCTCCTTATTATTCAGCTTCAATCTGACGAACCCTCTGTATCATCTGTTTAAACACCATTTGCGTTATTAAACACGATATGGTACAAAATATGGTAGCTTCTGCGATGCCAAGTCAACAAACAAATTACTTTGTAAATTTTTCAAAAAAAATTACTTCATGATTTTCTTATTGTATCAAATAAAATGTCCAAAGAACGCGTCGGCTACTTGTTGCAGTCGTTGCAATCAACTCAGTGGAACAGGTTCCGAGCGGCCAGCCGCCGCGGTCCGGGGCCGCGGGGCTAGGAATTTGTCTCCATTTACGCAATGCAAGACATTAATAACCGCAGTCACGCGTACTGCGACAATCACGCAGATGTAAGATACTAAACAATGTAGCAGCTTGTTTTAAATTTAAGATACTATAGGTACAATGTAGCAGCTTGTTTTAAAGGTCCGCTGTTATGAAAGCTGCTGTGCTCCGGCTTTCTCATTGACTCACAAGGGAAAACGACTTCAATTGAAATGGTTGTCGAGCAACTTACAACCAAATCTCTGCACAATTTACGCAGATTTAAACAGATAGTTTCTATTAGAATTATGATCGTTAAACTGTCGCAGTCCCAACAAACGAGCCGCCGACATTAATTAAATGGTTCGTCGCATGATTTATGAACGCTATAACTTACGGAATGCGACAAATATTCGGACAAGTCTGAAATAAAATTCATAAAATAATTCGTAACATCAAAACGTACAATTGAGCGGACAGGCAAGGCAGCACAAAAGCGTGACAGATGCGCGGCGCGGCGCGACAACGCGACTAATGGCCGCCCCGCTAAAAGTGGACGCCACTGAAATACGTGACAGTGAATAGCCCTTCGATATATCAGCAACAAGTTCTATGTGGACGCCGAACACTCATGGGGGGGCACTATACATGACTCTCTCATGGTGGGTGTACGTTTTGCAATACAAATAAGGATGAGTCACCGAAATTCGATATCATTGACCTCAATAGTGTTGCAAAACGGCTGCCGTATAAGAATAAACGTGCGTCGTATAAGGATGTGCGGAATCCGTCGCGTCACACGAACTGCGGACACAATTTCTTACACTGCGACCTTGTGACTTGCACCATATACTTGTATGTTATGCATCAAGCATTTCACAAGCTTTGAGGAAGTTTTCGGTGACTCATGAGTGGATTTTGTGTCCTTTCTCTACGTTTCCCATATCGCGCGTCACCATGTCACGGCGGAATTTCGATGCGTCGCGTCGGTTGTTACATCCAGCCGTTTGTTACCGTAATCCTATAGCATCGTATGTTAAACGAACTGAAATCTAAATTTATTAACAATATCTGTCTATTATATTCTAAGTTATGATGGAGGAAACAGATATTTTCGTGACACACAGAGTTATCAAATCTTTAATAAAAATATCCGGCGACTTGATCTTGAAATTCTAAATTGACTCAACGGCCGATGTAGAAATAAAATTAAAATAAAGAAAGACAGACATAACTTTATTATTCTTTTACTCGGAGGTTGGTTTTCTCGGTTTTAAAGCAGTTTTGAATTGCTGTTTTTCATCAAGACAACGACGTTAATTCACGGAATTGTAGTATTAAACATGTTTCTTTAAAAAAATATCCTGTTTTAGATTTAGTCTGAGTGCGTCCATGTGTCAACGACGCATTGTGCGTCTGCGTTGTCGGATAATGTCACTCTGTCCGACACCGACCGACACCGACTCCGGACACGACGCCGATTGCAGACGGATTACACTGTCAATGCAGTGCCTTTATCGGAGTAAACAGTCAAAGAGATCATTTATTACATTTTGAACCTATTTGCTTCAAACATAAATTGCTACAATCTAACATCGCACAACGTATTGATCAATCTTTGATTCGTCTCAGTAAAAAAAAAGAACATTTTCATTAATAAGTAGCCACTTAGACCAGATGGTGTAAAAACTCCGCGACGTTAAGACATAATAACAAACTATTTCCTACAGTGAGCTAGTTATTTAGCAGACACTAATGGTCTGCTACCACGACTGTGCTATTTCGTCGGTCACTGAAAAATACCCTAAAATCCGACAGACAAGACCCAAAGAGGTAAATAACAGATACACAGTCAATCTCTAGCACCTGCGAATTATCCAACCATGGCAAAGAAGAGACAAGTCGTATGTTTATGAAAGTGCGATCACTTTTATAAACATACGACTTGTCTTTATTGCCAAAAACATAACTTGTCAATTAAAAAAATAGGTACTGTGCAAACTCTTTCATTATGCCAGAATTATGCGGTCAGTGACAACTCGGCCCGAGTCAACTGGGCCCGCCCGAATAATAATTCTAGACAGTTCGTCGTCGAAACGCCAAAAAAAGTGGTGTATGCCATCGGCATGAAAAGTATAAAAAAATCCTCTTAAAAATTAAAATATTGAAGATTTTTTTTAGTTTATTGGTAGAATTCATTTATTTATTTTTATGAATAAATGAAATAAATATTATATTTTAAATGAAATTGAATGCTATGAACTTGTTCTGCAATAAAGACTGTTTTTATTTATTTAAATACTTAATTATTGTTCATAAAAGGATTTCAAAATAAACAAATATTTGAGTGTCAAACAACATAAAATAGGTAATTTTTATTAAGGGTTATAAAAAAGTACTTAGGTTGGTACAACAATACAAAAATCACAGTCTTAACAAATAATGGTAAACAATTATTTTTGACAATCCTAACTCATATTATAAATGCGAAAGTGCTTTGTTTGTTCCGCTTTCACGCTAACACGGTTGAATGGACTTGGAGAAGGACATCTAAGGCTACTTTTCATCCTAGATTACAGACGAAGTGGCGGGCAACACCTAGACATAAAAAAAAAAACAAATTCTGTTTATGTTATGCGTAGAATCAACTATATAGTACAAGGTCACATTTTTATACAGCCAAATACATAGTTTTCTTGCTTTTTATGTAAATAAAAACTAAAATCTCCCGTTTTTAGAGTTCCGTAGTAAACAAGGAACCCTTATAGTTTCGCCATGTCCGTCTGTCTGTCTGTCTGTCTGTCCCCGGCTTAGCGTAGTACTAGAAAGCTTTAATTTAGCATGAGTATACATACTAATGACGCCGACAAAGTGGTAAAATAAAATCATGAAAAATATATTTTTTTAGGGTACCTCCCCTACATGTAAAGTGGGGATATCTTTTTTTTTTTCGTCTATCCCATGGTGTGGGGTATCGTTAGAAAGCTCGTTCAAAAATATTGTGAGCTTGTTAAAACTATTTTTGGATTGAACGATCCGTCTGCGAAATATTAAGCTTTAAAGTTCTAATTTTTGTCAGAGTCAAGTGTCCCCCCCCCCCCCCCCTGCGAGCTAAACGGTAAGGTCTGGATATGTGGAAAAATTCACAGCAGTAGTATATATAACGAAATTAAAAGGAAAACTATCACAGCTAAGTAGGCTCTACTAGTTAAATAAGAGTAATTATCGACCAACTTAAATTTGCAGTTGCAAAAACATGTTCTACCATACATTTTGTATGGGAGAAAATGTTTTTCAACTACAATGTTAAGTTTGTTCTTGGGATAAGTTCATCCCAGCTACGGAACCCTTCATTGTGCGTGGTCCGACACGCACTTGGCCGGTTTTTTTATTTATTCGTATTGATTTAAGCCTCGTACAGACTGGCGCGACGCGACGGCGGCGCAACACGACTCTTAAAATACAATTTCTAAGAAAACTTCACGGTAGAATAATTACCGATGTCGCGTCTCGCCCTCGCGTCACGCCAGTTTGCACGAGGCTTTATTTTAAAATAATGATTTTCTGCCTGACCTGACAAATCACAGTAATCGGGAGTGAAATATCTGGTTCATTTGGGCCCAGTTGACTCGGCCCGAGCTATCACTGGAGTGAATTATGTGGCAAAAAAGCCCGCATCGAGTAAAAATATGTATTTTTCTTCCCTGATCTGAACACTTAGGAAATATAGGTAAATGTAAAGTGCGTATGTCAATGATAACCGACGATGAATTTCATATCTGAGAAACATATCCTTATTCCTCAAACAATCCAGAGACATAAATATTCTCTAGACACGTGTAGCTGTAGCGCCAGCAGCTAAGCGATGAAACAGCATTTTATGAATTACATATGTTTGCAACCCATCATACGCTTAGCGAAAACACAGGTAGAATTAAAAGAATAAAGAGGCAGGCCGACGAACTATTATGTGATGCTCCTGAAAAGAAGATGAGAAAGGAAAAGCGCTTCTAGAAACAAACTACATCACACTCACATTATCTACAAGATAACTGCTGGATACCCTCGATGATCACAGACAAGTTCTGCCGGTCTGCGGAACACTTCCCGCCAAAACGCTCTAGATTATTTAAAATGCATTTCTCACACAGAGTAGATAAACATCGTTGCCTTTGATCTGTTGAAATTAATGGCATATAGAATGAATTATTCTCTCAAAAGTAATGTTCAAAGAGCTGCTAAAAGTGTAGTATAAAGTAAACTAAGAGTTACAAGTACGTCGTAACTCATACGCAGCTTCTCAAATAGTGCAGTGGCCTGGACTCCATCGCCGCGAACATACGCCAACTGTGTCAAATGTATTATTTATAATATATTTCGGTAAAACAGTGATGTAGTGTCGGATCAGCGGTAAAGGGGTCAATACCCAATAAATACTCCAGCCACACAGTGATGTTCACAATCGCGCATCTTTCTGCGCGGGCGCCGTGCAGAGGGAGGGGGGGGGGGGGGGGTGAGCCGCGCCAACCAGTGACGCATGCGCACAAGTGCCGCCACGAACTACATAACTTGTGTATTATTTTTCAATCTAATTATTCAGAACGGAAATACTGACCATAAATCTAATATCGATTGGAACTGAATCATTCACACATTGCTTGCAGTACATTTATTTCTACAAACTAGTTTGTACAAACAACACTGACGACTTTTTGTTATTTCCGTTCCGTTTCCATGTAAGTAAACTGTCGTTTATTTATAGTTATAACACCAATATAAATATTAACAAGCGGTGAAATCGTATAATTAGAAACGGTAAACTCAGTCTTCGCGTGTAGTCTCGACGCCGACGTTTTGACACGATAATTAACGAATGTTTTGACGGATATTGTCTAAAAGAACAAAACTGTCCTCTGATGAACGATGTGAAAGTTTATAATTGTTAAAAATACTCTGTCATTGTACACGCCATACATTCTCAGCGTCTTACCAACTACTTCTTTTTATTTGAAAACGTCTTTACAAGTTATTCTAAAGGCCCTGAGAGCCATCCCGTCGCATAAAGGAGCTGGCACAAAACCGCGGAAGTCGCGACACTCATGTTGATCTGAATGACCCTCACTCCCTCAGGTGCATAGGTGATGTTGCGAGCCGCACCGGACATGAGGTCGCCGACCTTACGAGGTACTCTCGCGGGGGACACCGGTGCATCGATGCAATAGCCCTGTTCAGCGACCAAAGATACCGTGCGTTTGATCGTGGAGATTAATGCGATGGCACAAGGTACAAGCAGTCATCACGAGATATGAATGGCCTCAGCTGGTTTTACAATAACCGTTCAGTATGAGTTAAATGACTGCCTACCATCGTGCTCTTACAAAACTAGCACAACTTGATGAAGTAATTCGTGATCATTTCCGTAAGCCTCAATCATCATCATCAGGTCTCTCCTGGGAGTATGAGAACGTCGGTTATGTATTTCCCACGTGATGGCGCTATCATAAAAAGCCAACTTAGAAGATCACCAACTCGAAAGCCAAGCGAGGTTATCACATCATTACGCTCTTTCAAAAGTCATTGTAGCACGGTGTAATCAAACCTTAACCGCTTGCTGTAATATTGAATTATTCCAGACTGCATGGCGTTGATCAATGGAGGACCAGACGCTAATTAATGAAATTCACACCTGGTCCGCAGTTCCGCACACATGCACGTATAATATGTTGAATATGTTCGAACAAAGGCCCGGAAGTTGTGCTGCTCTGAGGAGAGTGCTGCGCTGGCGCCGCTCGCATCGGTTTGCATTGCATAGGTGATGCGCTTACGATATCCGCTGCCTTCGCCCGCCTCCTCCCGCCGGCGACCGGTCAGCGACCTGCCGGCCTCACATGGACTTGATACTTGAGGTGTAAGCTGATATCTTACATACAACACATTTTTAGGCCAGTATCAAATTAAACAGGTCAAATACATAAGAGCTCGTCTGTGGTTCCCTTGTGATTGGTCAATGCCCTTGTAGGTAACTATTAAAGTCAATCCACCATTTAACCAGCCGTTCATCTTTATAATAAAAACTTCAAAAATACAATGACCGCCAGGACCTCTTAATTGGCACCCTCTCGTTTTCTGAATAAAGCGGTCAATCAAATGGCTTATTGGAGACTCGCACGAATTTACTCGCCCGAAACGGGCGAATCGCCACTTTTAAATACATTTTGAATTTTTATGCAGTAAAGTTAATAACTTTATTTGCCCACAAAATAAATTAACTTCGTGCGAACGGCCTCAAGACAAAAAAAAAATTGAAAGTGTCAGCGGAACCATCAAGCCAAAAACTCATTGTTTTAAAACGATGCCAATAAAACGATATCACTTTTCTTTAGCTTTCTTTCAAAGTGACGTCACAGCAGTTTATGGTCTATTGTTCGTCGACCTATTGAATTCCTGACAGGTAGCGATAACAAACCTGTCTGGCGGTAACACTGACTGATTAAATGACTATTACAAGGTAATAACATAAGACGTTATTGAACAACATCGATCATCAGTCTTTCTTTGAGCATGTATGTAATAGAAAACGTTACTGTTCCGATCGCCATACCTATAGCAAATTAACAGGAAAATTAAAGATCAGTGTCTCTCTTCTTTCCATATTCACTGTAAGATCGGCTAAGATGATATTTTCAGTATTCGTAGAGTCCAGACATAACATCACGTTTGTATTCCCCGAAGGGTTAGCAGAGGTGCTAGTACATCCACAGGCCTATTTACGGTAATTACAGCTAAAATGTTCCTATCGAGCAGTGGATGTATTGTTTGATCCTCGTTGTCTGCTGTATTCTTTCTTTTTTTATATTTTCCTTGTCCATGTGTGGACCTTACCACTATAACATAGGTACGGACCTGGAGCTTATAAAAAAAAAAAAGCGTTTATTTCAGATTGTTTTAATCCAACCAATATTATGTGGTCAATGTGAGTGTTGTATATCTGATGGGCGTGCTTCTGCGCCGGTGAACGTGCGTGCACTTCCGTGTGCAACTACAGGCACTACCCATGCAAATGCTGTCCATCGCGCATAATTATACGCATCACTGACTCGACTGATTTACTAGAAGCGTAATGCATAAGCAATTATGTAGATTTTGGGTACGATCTTGTACTTTATTAGCAAGAAATGCATTGATTCACCTTGAAGTTGATAAACTCTTAACATAGGACGCCGATGTATCAGACAGATGATATTAAAAGATCCTATGTAAAAGGAACACCTCGAATAAGACCCAACGCCTGAGTTTTCATTCTAATTCGAATGGGATGTAAGGCAAGAAATCAATAAGATCTAAAAACGGGTTAGAACAGCATTCTACTGTAATAATTGTGAGGAACCAAATAGGACGACAATTATTTCTTCTATTCTCAATAGACTTCCTTGTTTCCACATCTGCAAGAAAATCAAGCCATTTGTCATTAATTAGCTCACATATATTTGCCTGGTCATCGATAACTGCGTATGTGAAGTATTGTGCCAATTCACACATCTGACTCATTAGACCACTCCACTTTGTGATCAAGACAAAGAAACGTACAAATTACTTAATAGCTACTATGCCGGCCTCTGGCTCTGAACGACCTCACATTTATACCCTACTATTAAAATAATCAGCAGCTAGTCAGCCATGCTGAGTATCTGACCTGAATATGTCAAAGACGCATATAATGCCAATAGAGGATTTCAGACAACTATTTATTCAATCATGCTCACATGCACAACGCGTAAATATAATTATCCTCAATATGGCCATCGCCTATAAATCGCCATAGCTAACGATCTTTCCGTAATTACTGCGCACTAATTCAACAACCGATCTACTTGACCTACCGCAGTTCTTTACTAGGAATAGTCTGTCTAAGCCTTCCGTTACCAGCATCCGAATTGCGTAACACAGGATCAATCACAATCTGTTTCATTTTGACAGTTCAACAATATAGTATTTACGTTGTTGAGCAGACAACATTTTCGAACATATTTATGAAGCAATGGATTCGTGTGTTATTTAATTAGGGTGCAGTGTATTCCTGCCGCCTTCTTCGACAACATCTGGTGGGTCGCCGGGATATCCAGCTGGTGGGCGTCCCGGACCACTTGTGCTGGTTTTGCAAGTATAGTAATTGCACAAGCCAGTCCTCTAACATCAACATCGATTAACGATTGATAGTTTAGATATCCCTTATGTAATAAAGAATTATAGTCTTTCCAAAATAACTCATTCCGACGTACGCGGGAAAGGATTCCAAACATATTAATATCTGTGGACTTGTTAATATTGTATATGTTGTCGGAAGTGTTGTCGTCACCCGATCATAACTCGAGCTCGGTAGTCATCGCTCATCACGCGACCATTCGACCAAGAAGCATTCGACAGAGAAATATTGTGGTTCTGTCTGATTTATAGTTCAGCGAGGCGGAAGCCTGGTCGCGTCTCTGTTCGCATGTGCATTACACTCTGGGCGCGCTAAATTAATACACTCGTGGAGGAGAGCCACTGTTGTAAAGATTTTTTGTAGGTGTGTTTGGATGTAACTGTTAAAATAAAGATTAATAACATGTGATAGTAGTCAGTAGGCAACCTGGCTCCTGTTGATACTGCTTGGGGAGAAAATACAGTAATATTATAATATCTGTTTGTTTTGATTTTGTGGTAGTACTAAGAATTTGAGTCACAACAACCACTCCGTTGTTGTTAAGATTATGTAGTGAAAGACGGTCAAGTTACAACATTTTGAAGGTTCCAATGCAATGTGGAGAAACATAATTCCTCGAATCTATAAATATGAGAATGTTTAGATCCGCGTTTAATTTACCTTATCATCACATACGAACGTGACTTGTTCCGATTTGAACACGTTCAATATTATCATAACACGACAAATTGGAATCTGCCATATCACACATCTTTCCCGATATACACACATATCTTATTCTTGTTATTTATCGGCGGATGCGTCCTAGTTTCTGTCGTAGTACATGATGTACTGGGCTAGGCGATCGGTCATAATCGCTGAGTCATGGGACATAAATGCCGGTCGGCACAAATCGGTCCAGTCTTATCCGAACCACGAGGAGTGATGAACATAACTATATGTTTTGTGAACCCCAATGTTTAGCTGACCATTTATTAGATGTATGAGCGCCAAAATAGTTTCCTAAAGATTATGATTTATTTTCTTATCTTCTTAAATGCAATCATAGCATATACGCGGGTTATTTATAGGATGTACAATAAAATCGCAATAAACTCATCAAATCATAAAAAAGCGCATAAACTTCTAAATTGCCTTTTGTTTGATACGTTTTTGGAAGCAAAAAATTACGATTTTGTCAAATAAGTAATTGATTTTTATATTATTTTAAATACGAGATAGCTCTAAAATGAATTACTTGTGTGTTTTCTAGCATAGTTTTATTATTATAGAAATAATGAAGAAAATCTACCTTTTCTAAATAAGCTTGGATAAGATAAGATTAAGATAATGTTTCGAGCGTACCTTGTCTAACAGTAAAGGCTCGTTCACACTGGCGCGACTTGTCGCGCGACGCGACTTTAACAATACAATTTCTAATAAAACTTCACGATTGAACAATTGCCGGTGTCGCGTCGCGCGACAAGTCGCGCCGGTGTGAACGAGCCTTAATACAACAACAACGGGTATACGCACTACAACATGATGAAAACTCTTCAATTCAACAAGAATGCCAAGATACAGGTCTCGGAAAAAATGTGGCTCACTGTTCACCAACCACTCTGCCTAATATAAATATCAATCGCGTAGATTACGTTAGTATTTTTTGTAGGCATCTTTTAACTCATAATATTTTAATATTTTTTCTATTGATTCTCTTCTTTTCATAAATAACACAAAACATTGGTGCTGACAGTGGTTTAAAAATAAATACATACTTAAAACACTACAGCCTGTCCCTACCCAAGATCTTGGAAAATGGCGAGGATAAGCGAAGATAGAGCTCTTATTTACATAGTAAGATGGACATAGCGACATGACGCCCCGGCCACTGCCCTCGATGACCACTCTTTATAAAATAAACATATTTTTGTGAACAAAGAAGAGAGAAAGGTTTACGATCTTACTTAATATTCCATTTTTACGTCCGCCTGCTATATCGTAACGTCTTTTTTCTGTTTTCATCTACATATTATTTACAAACTAGTAAACAATCCAATCTACTTTATGAATAGTGTCTGATAAAAACCGGCCCATGCCGTGTATTTCCCCCGTTCATCCCACTGGCCGTCGTGCTACTCTGGTGGGACGAACGGGAATTTTATAAATAATATTAAATTTATTCCCGTTCGTCGCACTGATTTTGTTAGTGGTGTTGATTTGATACTGGGTGGCAGCACTCGTTACATTTTAATACAATAATAACAAGTGGGACGAACGGGAATATTTTAGTAGTTTTATTTTTAATTCCTATTGGTACCACTATAATTTGATTCTGGTTGTTCAATTGTAAAATACACTTATTAATCCTAACTAATAATAATATTACAAATGCGAAAGTGAGTTTGTTCGTTTATTTTTTTTATATGCTTTCACGCTAAATCTGCTGAACAGATTTAGATGAGCACATAGGTATACCATGACCTGGATTAGGACATAGGATAATTTTTATCTCGGTAGTACGTTGCATGCATACAAGAAGGTGGTCTGTGCACGACACTCTGTGCACAATTTCTGAGCAGTAACCTAACATAAAGTACTAGGCTAGGAAGCATAGGTACAGTAACCTAACATAAAGTACTAGGCTAGGAAGCATAGGTACAGTAACCTAACATAAAGTACTAGGCTAGGAAGCATAGGTACAGTAACCTAACATAAAGTACTAGGCTAGGAAGCATAGGTACAGTAACCTAACATAAAGTACTAGGCTAGGAAGCATAGGTACAGTAACCTAACATAAAGTACTAGGCTAGGAAGCATAGGTACAGTAACCTAACATAAAGTACTAGGCTAGGAAGCATAGGTACAGTAACCTAACATAAAGTACTAGGCTAGGAAGCATAGGTACTTGAGACCCTCACAGTAAGCCATTTTAAGTCATTTGATATGTCACACGGTATAGTGTCAAAAACTTTTTTTTAAATTTTCTTTTGTCTCTCAGAAGTGACCCCAATATTCAAAATTATTACGAACACGTAAATAAATGAATTTTGAATGTTTGGGTCATAGAAATAAATCGAAAAGGAATCGGTCCACTAGATTCGGGGCAAATTGGCTGTTACAGACGGACGGAGACACACGAGTGATCCTTCAAGGATTCCGTTTTTTCATTCGGACATACGGAACCCTAAAAACATAATATCTGGCTCCGTATGTTATCACTTGGAAAATATGGTTGAATTTCATAACCGACTAACAAGCTCCTGAGAAAATTAACTTTCAAGTGGTTTATTATCAAAAGCTATTTAGGTACATGTTTTGTTTCATGTTCCGTTACAGACACCGAACTGACGAATTTATTCAGGAAATTATCAAAAATTGCGTAGGTGATGAAGTAACATAATCTTACATATTAGCCACATTATTAACTTAGCCATCAGCACTGGTGTATTTCCTGACGGTTTAAAGAATTGCGGGGAGGATATAGCTACCTATTAACCGATCGCTTTAATTCCTGTGTTTTCCAAAGTGGTAGAAAAGATTAATATAAATTAATCAACAACTTTCTGACATAATACAACATAGGTACTATGTGATGAACAAGCAGGCTTAAGAAAAAATAAAAACTTTAATAATATTGTTTTTTTTTTATCTGTAACATTTTTACAGACCTGAATAAAGCTTTTGACTGCGTCAATCATGATATTTTATTGAACAAGTTTAATAGCAACTCTTATATTGAGATATCCATAATTTGTCTTAAATCAAAATGTGAACATGTTAAATTCGGTGTACCGCAAGGTAGTGTATTGGGTCCCCCACTGTTTTTGCTGTATATAAATGATCTGCCCCGTCTGATATCAGCACTCATAAATTGTACAAATATTAATAATTATGAACAGATATCAACACTAACCTTAGAAATATTATTGATTGGCTTGATAAAAAGAACCTGGTAATAACTTACCAAAGAGTACTGTGATGCATTTTCACCAAACGTTAATGTCAGTGGGTAGTGACAATGGGCAGGTGATCAATCAAACATAGGTCGCGAAATTTTTAGGAATTCTTCGCAAGCAGAAGAGGTGTGCAAAAAGTTAAGCACTGCAGCTTTAGCTCTTTTTAACCTGGCAAAAAAAGACACAAAGACTGCTTTAGTAGCATACCATGGTTTGGTCGCCTCGGTCTTAAGGTTTGGAATCATTTTCTGAAGTAACTGCAGCCTAGAGATAACATATTATTATTTAAAGCCCAAAAACGTTGTGTTAGAGCTATGTGTAGTCTTAAACCTAGAGATAGTTGTGAATCACTGTTCAAGTCTTTAACAATTCTTAGGTTTCCGTCGTTATACGTTTAAGAAATGGCAATTTTTGTAAAAAGAATAATTTGTTTGCTAAGGTCTCGGACACCAAAAAAGGTCCCGTGAGAAGTCAATACAAAAACCTCTAAATTATCGGTGGCTATAAAACAGCACTTCTTAGAAAAAGTATTTTCTGCATGGGTCCAATAATATTTACTAAACTACCAGACAGCATAAAAAGTGACACCCTTCAGCAATTTAAAAATAGACTTAAGATCCTATACAACCTCAGGTTTTTATCTCGCTCGCACCCTACTACTCGCGGACTGAGTGCGAGCGAGACGGAGGCGGCTCCAAATCGGTAAATGTGTAGGTAATTGCTTTTAACGGGGAAAATAATGGTAATAAAAAAATTAAAAAAAACATAGTCGCTGCTTTATAGTTAGTTCAGTTAATTTGCCAAGTTTCATGATCTAATTTGAAGTATTTTTTGAATACCAGCGGTTTATTGTTCGGTTTGGAGGTAACTTTGGTTTTTTTTTCTATAGAGATTATGAAATCGTGTTTTCGGTCAACAGTAACATAGTCGCTAACATTAATCCGGGTGCGCCAAAGTTCACCTAAATTTTCAACTCCGATGATTGGAAATCCGAAAATGTTCTTCCTAACATTTTTTATAATTCCGTTCATAATTCCGAAGCATTCAACTTCATAACGTCAGTAGCAATCAACATCTATTATACTTTTATTTGTTTTCCTATATTTTCTCAACATAACCATCTTTTACACTATTATTCAAAGTCATATCTTTTTTGTTTAGATTTCTTTTTATTAATAATAATCAGTATTATATAGGTTAGGTTAGGGTTAGAACTGTGACCAACTACGCGCGAGCCGAGCGAGCGAAGCGAGCGGCGCCGCGGCAGCGCAGCGGCCGGCGAGCGCTACCTCGAAATTGGTCGCGAAATTTACTAGACACAACTCAGTACGTTTAAGTACGTTATGTAAAGCATACCCCCAAATAATAATCATACCCTCAAATTAAAACTATAAATATCATCTTCTACCCACATATATTTTTTATTACACTTGGTAAATGTTTCTTTCTGAGTATGAGTGAAAATATTATGGTAATTATGTTTAGGGATAAAAGCGTTATGATAAAAAACAGTAGGAGTTTGAACATATTTACATTAATGATATTATTAATTACAATTTTCGGAAACATGAGTGTTATGAACATCGCCGGTAGCACTACAAATAAACAACAAAAACTTTAGGATGAAAATTTTTAGGAAGAGTGATCATTCGGATTACAAATCATTAGGAAGAACAATTTCGGGTAAAGAACTTTAGGTGAGCCAATATGGACCCCATTAATCCTCAACTTTAACATATATTTATTTCAAAATAAATACTGCAGTAGTTTTGATATAACGGCGGATCTTGCTAAGCAATTAATTTCACGATCTGACCATGTGTGACATCTCAACAGTTTAATATTAAATACACTTTTGTGCATGATCTGGACTTGTTAAAATAATGTATTAATTCAATTTCATAATAATTTTGCTCATGACGTTATTGATGTTGACATTATTTGTTAAATTTTGCATGCCAAAACTCAGGCAGAATGTACCCAGCTCACTATATTTTTTATAACAACTTTATTGTATAATACCTACATTCTATGCGATTAAATGATTTGCTTTGATTTGAAGAAAGGCAAGAATAACACACTGTCGCTTTCACTCAATACTAATTGGGTACCTACCTATCTAACTTTATAAATAGGCGAGTTTAGAAGAAACACTTTCTCTGAAATAAACTAAATTAATAAAAAGAAAAGTCCTGACTGACTGACTCATCAACACCCAGCCCAAAACCTTGGACCTAGAAAGCTGAAATTTTGCACAGAGGTTTCATTTATACAGTAGACTAGGAATAAGGAAGGATTTTTCGAAATTCATTTTGGTGAGATACCTATTTACCGACATCAAAAGCTAGTTACTTATATAAAAACATCACAGTCATTACGTGACTGGACTTTAATTAATTCATACATTTACATGTTTTTAACATGTAAATGTATGAATTTTGCAGGAAGTTCATCAGCTATGCTTAATGCTAACTGCCCCCAAATCAGTCAACATCTTTCACTGTCTGAAACTTTATTTGATCTGAATTGCAATATTTATAAGAGAATTAGTTACAGTGACTGCCAAGCAGTCATCATATCAATCTGCCACAGACTAAGCTCTCAATCACATCGTTGTTGCGATGCTACATATGCACAGTGCGTCAATCATACATCTGCGTGCAAACAGACACGTACTGGTAATGACCACTAGTACTATTGCTACGACTAATGACCCTTTGTACTAACTCACTGGACTCATCGCACTCGAGGCGAGTACTGGAGTCATTGACACGAAGACTTATTGTCGATGGTATATAATGACGCGAATAGTATTGCATCGTCATGAATGGTAATGAGAAGTTCATGTGCTAGTTTAGTCGTCATTATGAGCTGAGAAATTATCGTGTTAAACTGTTTAGGAATCATTGAACTTTTTAGTCTGCTCTGGTATCAGCACGAACCTACAGCTCAGTCCAGGCATACAGGCCAGGGTTATACTCAGCGGCAGCGAAGTGTTAGCAGGTGTGACGGGCAGACCTTATACCTTTAAACGTCGCTACTCTTGACAGCTTCTGAATTTTTGTCATGTGTAAAAGCTCTACCATTCCTTAAGGAGTTTTAGAGGCATGAGGAACAGGGTGTAAACTTCACTCATCCTCTATTGAAAAGGGAGGATCCTCCGACCCGTCGGGTGTTGTGTCTGGCGGGCAACTGCCCAACGACTCGTGTAGTCTTCTAGCGAGGAATCGGTTTAACGGGGCTTTTCTTTCTGCGCAACGATTGATGTCGGATAGTCTTATATATTATGTTTATCACGCGGTAAACTCTTAGTGCACGATGCAGGATTTGTGTGACGTCAGGTCTTTGATACGTAGTTGGTATGTGGCGTTGTAGATGCCGCCACATCACTCCCCTCCGGAGACCGGAGGTTGATAGTGGGCTGAGTCTTGTATCTTGCGGTTGTAGTGTGCAGCTCACCTAACCTTATATTTGTAACTGCACACACTTATTATTGGCATTATTACACGAATCGTTGAATTGAACAGTTCTCTTTATTCTGCCTACATCACTCCAATACATGGCGACCCTTAGCCAGCAATTAAAATTTTGCAACTTACGTGCAATGTATAAGAAATCATGAAGAATTCTACTGATAGAAGTTTGTGAAGACGGAGAGAATTAGGAAATAAAGGAAGCAAAGAACATTTAAAAAGAATATATAAGAAACAGAATCCTTATAGAAGAATTATAGTTGAAGAGGTGAAACCATTAAATAAGAAGACAGAAAAGGAACGTTGTAGCCGGGTGCCGGGTGAATGCTCAAGCCTTATGATGAGAGGATATGCAGGGTGCCGGGAGACAAATTGTTTGGGTCCGATGTGGAGCAGCAGGGAGTCAGTTCGAGTACAATGCTGAGGAGTCCACACACACACACTGCCAGTTGTGGTTCCAGTGAGTCGGAACCGGGTGCCCCATAGTTCACAGTGAGTCGGAACGGTTATTCCCCAGTGAGTCGGGGGGCGCTGCATTGTGATCCAGTGAATCGGATGTGGTACAGCGTCGGGTTGTGGCTGACTGCTGGTGACGACCAGGAGAGGTTTGAAGGGCTCTGCTTGTGAACCAACCGAAAGGGCAGTGTGCTATGCTAAGGTTGCTGATGAGGCTGAGAGTGATGACCAGGAATGCGCGTTCGCTGCATGCTAGTGGTCAGGATACCCGTTGAAGCCGTGGGTGTTGGCTGGCTGTGTAACTCGCCTCACGAAAGCTTGGCAGAAGTGATGATGATGACGTCACGCTGAGGTAGTGGCATGAAGGCTACGCTGACGTTCATACTTGGGGTCACCAATTTAGAGGTATGAGGAACAGTGTGTAAAGTTCACTCATCCTCTATTGAAAAGGGAGGATCCTCCGACCAGACGGGTGTGTCTGGTGGGCAACTGCCCAATGATTGATGTCGGATAGTCTTATATATGTTTATCGCGCGGTAAACTCTAACTGCGCGATGCAGGATTTGTCTAACGTCAGGTCTTTGATGCGTAGTTCGCATGTGGCGTTATAGATGCCGTCACAGATTGATGGTCGTATAATGTAGAAGATAATAGTATGCAGGTGCCACTTATTTATAAACAATTATCCTTCTTTCAATATTTTTTGGGTCGGCTTTACCTATAGCTAACGAGATGCGGAATAATATTCGCATAAAGAAGTGATGCCCTCAGCCCTCAGCCCAGAGGCCCTCTGACAACTGTTCTTTTACGAGGTTGTATTTATTGATTGTATTCTATACGAATAAAAAGTTACAGTTAGCTATTCTATTCTATTCTATTCTAACTCTCAAACTCCAACTCAACTCAACATGTACTCTCTCAAAAAAGTGATCTAATAAATCAAAATGTGCATCAGTTGTTCGTCTCTTTTCGGCCATTTTCCGTATTACCATAAACTTTCCTGTCCCTTAAATAACCCTCGCATCTTAAGTATTCTATGCAGACCGCAACAACAACACAACGCAGTTGTGTTCCGCATCGATCTGATATTCCAGGCAGCCGCTAATACATCATGGCGTCTAGGATATCATCATAAACTTAATGAGGAAGTTGCACGCTCGTATGTAGTATGCTCAGCGTGTGCCGGCTCCTGGGAACGAGTCGTCGTAGGTAGCACATACCTACGAGTGTTCGTACGTAGGGACGTCCGTCAAGTGTCGAGTGTTCAGTTTTGCGTAGTAACGCTGAGTGGAATGCAAAGTGATCGCGATACATAATTTATTGATATAGGGATAAAAGTAACTGGTTTTCTTCAACAGTTTGTATTTAACTTAGTTTATTTCAAATCGGTTCAGGAAGCATGAATGAATTTATCATTCAACGCTGGGGGATTTCAGGAACACTAACTTAAATAATAAAATGTAGTAGTAGGCTTTTAAGATGTATGACGCATTCTTATAAATCCAGATCGAGTGTATTTAGATTGAAAAGTCGAGAAAACAAAAAAAAATATCGAAAACGAAAACGATTTTATTTCTGTACTACCTACCTATAGCTACCTACCTATAGCTACATACCTATAGCTACATACCAATATTTAATTACTTCCCCTGCAGCTATAGCGATAGGTGATTTGTCATAGAACAAACACACAGCGATTCAACCAAAGTCAACGGCCCCCAAGTCTTTGTGACAGATATTCTTGGTACTGAAGCCACTGCACCATGAAACCAACACGTTCATTATTGTGCCTACAGGGAAGCTGTCCCGTCCTGTGGACAAGCTCACCCTGCCTGGTCTGTGGGCTGTGACTTCACGGATCAGCAGCTCATTGACTATTCAATGGTATATTCAATCAAGCATCTTACATGTGTGAGTACGCGACGTGGGAGGACGTACAGAAGGAGGTGTGATTTAAATACATAGGTACGTATCAATATTGTTAAAGTCTTATTTGAATGTGATTATAGTCATAAATCACCATTCTTGTTATCGTAGTAAATTTTAAAATGACACAGAACTTAGGTACGCGTAATTTCCAAGTTAAGTTGGACTGAAATCTAAATTTTCTTCAAACAAAATTGTTTTGTTTTGGAAATACGGGATGTGTGATGTGTGTGATCAATGCATCGATTTTAATAAGAAATATGCTTTATTGTAACATAAATCTTCTGCACGTATCTCTTCTATAGCACACAACGTCTGTGTCATACATAGTGTGCGTCCGTCATTACAATCTCGTGTCTGGCGCCCGCCGCCGCCGCCGCCGCCGCCGCCGCCGCGCGCCGATAACTGTTGTTTCCCTGGTACCCCTAGTAGAGATGCAGCCGCGTTATACTGTCGATAGAATAGTTTAACGTTTTTTTTTTAAATATTTACTTTATTTGTGGCAATCCGCCCACGACTTTGATTTTGTGTTGGGCGGTATTATGTAGACTCGATAGACTAATTAATTGTCTCCATCACGATTAGGTATTAATGTTACAATTAAAACGCGTTTTCAGTTAGAACGCGTTTTCACTAGTTCAAACAAGTTTTTACTGAATGGATCGGTCTATAGCAAGATCTTAACTATTTCTTACAATAAAGGTATGTACATACAAACGTACCTAAGTACAATCAGTCGAATTATATCGAGCTATAAATCCATTTTCCTTCGTTTTAAAATCTGTTTGAAAACTTATACCTAATTCAGTTTACCGAAGCGAGTAAATACCGTTACACACGGGTCTTTTCAATAAAACAAACATGTGATCCAAATTGGAAACTCTTGCTAATAGCGATTGATAAAGCTTTGTATGTGTTGTATGGAGTGATCGGTTATTCATGAGCTGCTTGAGTGGCACTAATCGGTGCATCTCTAGCGGTTAGTATACACATCACTAGTGCATGTTTGCGTGACACGGCTCGTTGTTCCGACACAAATGCACAACTTTATGCTTTAAGCGTTACTTAATGAGAGAAATCTGTTATTCATATCAGTCCTTCAGAGTGCATTCAGACATCACATCACATAAAACATAATAAACGACGCTCTTCTACATTCAATACTGTTTGTACGGAGATGGGATACCACTTTAGATAATATGGCGTCGGCTAGTGGTGAGTTAAACAGTAATCTGACCAGTCAGTAGACACTCCACGCCAATAACAAGGCTTGGGCACTCGACTTATCTATGTTTTTCGTTAACTAGGTTTAACTTTGCCGCCGAACTAATTTGCTTTGCGGGTTGATTGCGTACTGGGGTAGTTTTCGAAAGCTTATCAATTACCATACCCACATAGTAGATGCGTGTAATACCCACATAGTAGATGCGAGTAATACCCACATAGTAGATGCGTGTAATACCCACATAGTAGATGCGTGTAATACCCACATAGTAGATGCGTGTAATACCCACATAGTAGATGCGTGTAATACCTACATAGTAGATGCGGGTAATACCCACATAGTAGATGCGTGTAATACCCACATAGTAGATGCGTGTAATACCCACATAGTAGATGCGTGTAATACCCACATAGTAGATGCGTGTAATACCTACATAGTAGATGCGGGTAATACCCACATAGTAGATGCGTGTAATACCCACATAGTAGATGCGTGTAATACCCACATAGTAGATGCGTGTAATACCCACATAGTAGATGCGTGTAATACCCACATAGTAGGTGCGGGTAATACCTACTATAGGGAATCGAAGTATTAGAAAGTACAAACTTATAAAATGTTTAGGTTTGATCGCGGTCATGACTTTTACAAGAAAATAAACTAGTTGTGACTGCTTGTGACTATTTGGGATCGTAAACAAGAGGATCCGCGTGTATGTGATTATTACACACAAACAGTTTTATAGGTTAGCGAGCTTGTCCTGGAAAATATCCAATTTCAGACTTGTTGATACTTTTCTATCACACGTGTACTTATATATGAGGGCTATAATCATAATAACGTAGTGACAAAGTTCGTTTTCAGCACACATTACGTGCATTAACAATACTTAGCGCGATGAAAAATACCTGCTTACTGCATTTCAGTTTCAGATTTCACGGACAACGAGTTGAGGGAAATTCCGACATTCTGTAATTGGGTAACAGAGGCAATATACATATATGTACCAATACGTAACTAAAGCTAAACGTTGGCAATAAGCACCGATGTGAGTAGTAGGTACTCATAGCAGTCGATAGCGCGGCTACCAGCCGCCATCCCTAGCGGCTTTCATTGCTAAAGCTACTTACGACTTCATTTTCCACCAATAATAATTCCACTGAATTAATGCTGGGAATTAAGGCTCCCGCAGACTGGGGCGCAGATTAATGCTGGGACGACGCAAAAGCACGACCCGACACTGGCGGACAATTTCTATGGAAACTTTACCGTAGAACAACAACACACCGGTGTCGCGTCGCGCCAGTCAGCACGAGCCATTTAGCTACGTATTGTAATCTCCTCCTTCCTTACTTTACTACAGATTATGTTTAAGCCGATGATACTTATCGAATATTGTAGCGATCGAGCTTATTTCCTATTACTGGTAGCTAGATCTGGTGGAAACCAACCGACAAATCTCCAGTTAGCCGCTAAATTGAAGAAAATAACAGCAGCCAATCACAAGTTGGAGATCTACTAAGCCAATCATAACAAGTTGACTACTGTTTGATAAACAGGGCAAGACATTGTAAATCAAATAAGTAACTAAAACAGAATTAAACTAACTTTAATGTTGTTCAAATATTCTCTTATGTACTACATACCTACGGAGTTATAGGCCCGGCCTTGTCTCGTTCTAAATGACGGCGTTCTAAAAAGAGATGGTTCAATTAGCCTCTCGTTTCTCTGAAAAAAGCTCGACTACCTGATGAAAGTGTGTCAGGCAGGTTGGAGCACTCAGTCAATTACAAACAAAAATATCCTCCCTTTGTCCAACTGAAACGTCGGGCCGTTGGTAACAATATATTTAATGGGTTTTCTGCCTCCTGAAACCGCCTGAAAGTCTGTACATGTACCTATAATTTGTACGTACACGTGGATTATGGAGCACTCTTCTTACTTTACGCACTGTTATCTGTTTGCTAGGTACCTAACTATACCTATTTTTTATTGTTTTCATCGTTTTTGTTTCACCCTTTATTTAACTTATAACATTACTATTATTCGTATCAGAACCTGCTTGTTTACAATTTTTTTATGGATTAGTGACAGGCAAATAGAAAATGACTTGGTGAAGGCCTCAGGAATCCGCTGGATGCTAGAGTACAGAACCGGTGGCGCTGAAGTGGCGGCGTTTGGGGGAGGCCTATGTCCAGCAGTGGACGTCTTTAGGCTCAAATGATGATGATAATGATGAACAGTCAAATTCATGGACTAGTGACAGTAGCGACATCTGAAGTGAGCAAGTGCCAGTTTTTATTCCCATTAATTTCGATAATACGGAAAATATTTGGCAAACTCAATCATAAATACAAACTTTTATTTCATAGGCATACAAAAATAAAGCAATATAAACAACAACGTTTAATAAATCCATGCAAACAAGGTAACTATACAAAAACATAGGTCCTACCTACAAACACGCAGAAAGAACAACTTACTGGTAAGTATACAGGGTGGGTAAAAAATCGTAGATGAAACGAAAAAAATCTCTGTGGGATTTTCTAAAGTACAAGTCGTGTTTCGTGAGACTTAAAAATATTTAAAAATGTGCCAATGCTCATAATTCATGGTACCCACTGTAATAAAAGTACTTTTGTACTGCTGATACATTTCCTTGAAGTAACTAAAAACCAATTTTTACCCGACTACGGCGAAGCAAAAAGGAGGGTTATGATTTTGACCGGTATATATGTATGTATGTATGTTTGTATGTATGAATGTATGTATGTATGTTCATTTGTTCCCTCATAACTTCTAAACTACTCAACATAATTTGACAAATGGAGTATCGTTGGAAGCGTCTCGGTCGTCCGATGGTTATAGGCTATGTGACGTTACATTAAATTGAATATGGCGCCCCCTAGAGGACAAAAAGTCATGTACTAAAAAAAAATGATTTTTTAATGGTGTCATGTTGGGTATCAAATGAAAGGTCTTAGCACATTTCAAATATATATATATTATAACCCCAAAATAATTTAAATAAAAATAAAAGTAACAAAAACTAAAACCCAACTACGGCAAAAGTCAACTAAAAAGGTATAAACAAGTCATCACAGACAGACAAATTAAAAATTCGGAGTCACACGTAATCTATTCGATTTATCCCCTAAACACGTGTGAGTCCGGATTTTTAATTTGTCTGTCTGTGATGACTTGTTTATACCTTTTTAGTTGACTTTTGCCGTAGTTGGGTTTTAGTTTTTGTTACTTTTATTTTTATACTCTAATTAGCTGTTTATTTCATGGTATTTACTTAAAAAAACACTCAAATAGTCATATCTTTTAAGGAGATCAATTTAGGATTCTGCCACAGAAATAGTTTTTACTTCAAAAAACTCCAACTATCGCCCTGTTTCGTTTGATCCACGATTTTTTACCCATCCTATATATTTATGTAGGTATACGAAAATTTTTACGTACCTATAGAAAAGTGCTAGTACCAAAAATTTAAGTTTTAATATTTATTTGTATTTGTTTGCATCTGACAATTTTTGTTTACATGTGACAATTTGACATATTAGGTAGGTATCTACATATTTATTTGAAATTACAAACATAAAAAAGTAAAACAGAAACAGAATAGTACATTGTGACACAAGTATGCTGTAATGATCAATGCACACGCGTTTCATACGACGTTTTACAACACACTATGCGAGGAAAAAAACAGACTTGTTGTAAAAACTTAGGCTACAATAATGTAATCATAGAGATGATACATTTAGGCCCGTATTACAGAAGCTCAATGAAGACTCAAGCATTACTTAAAACTAGTTTCAACCAATCAAAAGGCTGTAAAAGAGTTTTAAGTAATGCTTGAGTTTTGAGTGAGGTTCTGTAATACGGGCCTTAGATTTATAAAGTTCAACTGACCTTTGTTGCCAGGTCCTGATCATCCGGGGCTTCTTCTATAAACTTTTGAACGAATGTTGGTGACTTTACTTTAGATTTCGTATTTTATGATAATAATATCAAACAACGAAAACGTGAATTTATGGAAAATGGCGCGCTGGTTTTGTTTTTCCCCAGGTATAAATAAAGGCACTGGCAAATCCGCTAAACACCCTATACCTTAGGTATTAAACAAATTATAAACACAAAATCTACGTATCAACAAAGGTCAGTTGTACTTTGTAAATCTAAATGTATCATTTATACAATTACGTTATTGCAGCATACATTCTTACAACAAGTCTGTTTATTTTCTCGCAAGTGTGTTGAAAAACGTCGTATGAAACGCGAGTGCGTTGATCATTACATTCATTACCCTCTCGGCTACCTTATCGCGCTCTCCTGCGGCTCGTGCCGATAATACCGTCTCGAGTGTAATGACCAACACCGCACATTTGTATCATAATGTACTAATCTGTGGCGTACATTACCGCACTGGTGCGGTAATATATAAAGTAAAAAACAACGGTGTTTAATACACTGTATTATGGTTTGAGTATCTACTTTATGCGGCCTACCCAAATGTCCCATCTTTGGTATTGTTCGTCGAATCCTGACAAATGCGTGCACTGACTGGACAGGTCCACTCAATCTGTGTGGTTCCTTCCTCAAAATACCATTTCAGACACGAATCTACATGGTCTTCACATGATCTGACCAAGATTATGTCAGGACTTTAAAAGAAACTGTGACCTCTGAGTTTGTTTCGGCCTTTCTTCTCACAGTAGTCAGGTAGGAAACGCCGACCTCATCTAGTTTAAACAAATGTGATTGACGTGTAAAAGTGTTTGTACAAACCTACTTACAGAAAATAAAACATTTATCAACCTAACAGCGGTTCTATTAGAGCCACTTTACGGGCAAGTGTGTTGAAATAGTAATTTTCAAATAGTAAGCGTCAATCTGCCTAGCCTTTTCCCAACATGTTGGAGTCAGCTTTCAGTCTAACCGGATGCAGCTGAATACCAGTATTTTACATGGAGCGACTGCCTATCTGACCTCCATCCCAGTAACTGCGCAATACGATACGCCTTGGTAAGACAGCTGGTTGTCAAACTTTCGGGCTTCAAACGACCCGTAACCACCGTCACAGATCCACGAATGACAGCCGGGACCAACGCGAGGCACGGAGGAGTCTCGGTATGTAAAGATGGTCACCCATCCACGAACCAACCTCGGCAAGCATAGCTTAACCTGATGGATCGACCCGTGCGGCTGTTATTACTAGGCCAATTATGAATTGATTATGATGAATATTATTTTGTTTGGTAGGTCATATACTTCAGAGGTCGTCTCATATTAATTTTGTTAACTTTGCTTGGGTAGTGTTTGAGTTAGCTTCAATAATACGTATTTTTCCCACTTAGTCTTTATGGATGATGATATATAATTACTACCTGCCACTGTGATTTACATAGCACGTAGTGGTATTCGAATTTGTGTGGGGTAGGCACCACAACTAAAAAGTGAAAAATAAAAACATTTTTTTCCAAAAAAACAACTGTCTTACAAAAAAAAAACGCTAAAAAGCAGGCCAGTGACATTCGACCAGTACCTACCTAGTAATAAAGTATTCACATCAGCCCCCTCCCCCCGACCCGCTGGGACGGACTCTCAGGGGATGACCAAAATGTAACGATCGATACTTTACTGGCTTTTTAAACATACTCACAACACAACTTAATTGGATTGAACTGTAAATTGCATTAACAGTAATGAGTCAACAGATTGAAATGTTCACAAAGTTACATTCATTTGGTTAGTTACTTTGATTTTGTACAACATACGTAATATTAAAAAACCGGCCAAGTGCGTGTCGGACCACGCACAATGAAGGGTTCCGTAGCTGGGATGAACTTATCCCAAGAACAAACTTAACATTGTAGTTGAAAAACATGTTCAACATGTTTTTGCAACTGCAAATTTAAGTTGGTCGATAATTACCTACTCGTTAACTAGTAGAGCCTACTTAGCTGTGATAGTTTTCCTTTTAATTTCATTATATATACTACTACTGTGAATTTTTCCACATATCCGGAACTTATCGTTTAGCTGGCAGGGGGGGGGACACTTGACTCTGACAAAAATTAGCAAAATTTAGCTTAATATTTCGCAGACGGATCCTTCAATTTAAAAATGGTTTTAACAAGCTCACAATATTTTTGAACGAGCTTTCTAACGATACCCCACACTATGGGATAGACGAAAAAAATATATATATCCCCACTTTACATGTAGGGGAGGTACCCTAAAAAAATATATGTTTCATGATTTTATTTTACCACTTTGTCGTTTTCATTAGTATGTGGGTATACTCATGCCAAATTACAGCTTTCTAGTACTAACAGTCTCTGCGCTAAGCCGGGGACAGACAGACAGACAGACAGACGGACATGGCGAAACTATAAGGGTTCCTTGTTTACTACGGAACCCTAAAAATCAGCTAAACTAAAGTTCCCTATAGCTTCACTTAGCAACAACTACAAGTTAGTTCTCATCTCGACAGTAACTCCTCACACATCACTAATCACATCTCCGCGGGCACAAATTCCGAGGGCTTGCATTCCTGACGAAACAATCGATATGATCTATAGTTTGTTAGATCTTAGTTTCAAACTTAAGTTAAGCTAATTACTACTCTTAGGCTCATTTGACCTTCTCATTGTCGTGTGGAGTGAGGAAATTAGACATTATGTTTGACCATGTTGATCGAGAAGGCATTATAAACTTACTAAACTATAATACGAGTATAAGTATGTTTTGTTTCCTAAAACAAAACGCTTTTAGTGCTGTTAGGTTAATAGACAGTTTACTTATTTTTATACAGTTGGTGGCTCTTTATCTAGAGAAGATGGTAGTCGTCATACGAAACACAATAGATATTAACATCAATCTAAATTGTGTCATGTTTTGTACAATCATTATCTCTATTCGCAGAAAGATTGAGTACTTACTTACCTACCTATTTCATTCAAGTTGTTCATAATGTTACACTTTACGAAATCTGGCATGTAAAATCATTCGACAGAGCCTTGTTATACTATAAGTACTGAATGTTGTTAGTTAGATACATCGCCCAAATAGTAATTAGTTCCAAAAGCGTCTATTTTTAGCACACACATGTTCAATGATACTTTATAATCAAGACTGATAATAAATTATCGGTAGGTATTCATTGAAATATTAGTAACTATAAACCTACCAAGTTTTTATCAGAGACTTCCGAATTAAATTCAGCTGTCCTGATCCAGACACTCGATAGCGGACATAGTTTCTTTGTATCACTTTAAGGCTCGTTCACACCGGCGCGACTTGTCGCGCGACGCGACTTTAACAATACAATTTCTATTATAACTTCACGATTGAACAATTGCCGGTGTCGCGTCGCGCGACAAGTCGCGCCGGTGTGAACGAGCCTTTACTTGTATCCACCGGCCAGCGGGAGGCGCGGGGGGCGCGGAGTGAGCGGGGTGCGCGGGGGGCGCGGTACAAACAACACTGAGAAAAGCTCGCGCCCAAAGAGAAAATGTAAACGATACAAACACCGCGAATGTTGCCTCCCAGTGTAAACAAACAGCACTCAACAGTCAACTCATTTCAACGTAAAATAACGTCAGATAAAACCGAACTACCTTTAGAACAGAACTTGAGAAACAGAATTATTAATATTCATGACCTTTCATTACGAAATGTTTAGAATAATTTTGAAGAATAAAATTGTCGTTAACGAGCCGACGGTCTACAAATAGACATCACGTTCAATGAAGCATTAATTTGAAATTTTGGGTTGGGTTTTAGTTTTTATTACTTTTATTTTTATTTTTATTATTTTGGGGTTATAATATATATATTTTTAACATGCGCTAATTAGGCCCTTTCATGATTTTTTACCCGACTACGGCGAAGCAAAAAGGAGGGTTATGATTTTGACCGGTATGTATGTATGTATAAATAAATAAAATAAATAATTTATTGAATAAAAAAAATGTTTACAATTGGTCAACAGTAGGATTATCCGAACAAATAAACTGCCTAAAAATAAATTAAATCTAATAAATGTTAGATAAATACAGCACCCTAAATTGCGTAATACACGATCTATCACAATTTGTATCGGTTTGAAACAAATTGCTAATCCATTGCTTCATAAGGTGGAAAAAAAATCTGCTCAACAACGTAAATACAAAAACAAACGCAATGAATGTTGTTGAACTGTCAAAATGAAACAAATTCATCGGAATCGTTTACGAAAACGTTTTACGCAATTAGATAGCTAGTGCAAGTAATGATGGTTCGTAATAACAATGTTAGGTAGCGACCCACCCGATCTAGGTTAAATTAAAGCCTGTGTTTCAAGCCATCACTTTACATTACACTTAAATGGGAGCACTAAAATTTTAAGTTAGTGATATAAAATAATCTATTAACAACTGTGAGAAAAAGCATATTGGTACATTAAAATATCTAAAACATCTACAAAAGTAAATACTTACGCGGGAACAAATTATCATCATGACAAAATTTCTAGAAGATTTTCTGTCTGTGTAATTGAGTAACGCTAAGTATTCTGATAACATTTTACTACAATTTTGGTAACTTACACTATAGAAGCTTAGTAAACTTCTTGAGCCTTTAATAATACAGAAAAGGTCCTAAAAACACATAAAAACGATTAGCAAACGCATGTCTAGTATGAGGCGTATGTATGTATGTATGTTCATTTGTTCCCTCAGAACTTCTAAACTACAAAAGAACAACTACAACTACAAACAAACTTGACAAATGGGGTATCGTTAGAAGCGTCTCGGTCTTCTTCCCTTGGTGATAGGCCATGTGACGTCACATTAAATTGAATATGACGCCCTCTAGAGGACAAAAAGTCATGAACATAAAAAATATCAAATGAAAGGGCTTAATTAGCACATTTCAAATATATATATATTATAACCCCAAAATAATTTAAATTAAAAAAAAAGTATAAAAACTAAAACCCAACTTCGGCAAAAAATTCAACTAAAAAAAGGTATATAAACAAGTCATTTCAGGCAGACAAATTAAAAATCCGGAGTAAGGCTCGTACACATTGGCGCGACTTGTCGCGCGACGCGACACCGGTAATTGTTCAATCGTGAAGTTTTATTAGAAATTGTATTGTTAAAGTCGCGTCGCGCGACAAGTCGCGCCAGTGTGTACGAGCCTTCACACGTAATCTATTCGATTTATCCCATATGACGTGTGACTCCGGATTTTTAATTTGTCTGTCTGAAATGACTTGTTTAAACCTTTTTAGTTGACTTTTTTGTTGCCCTCTAGAGGGCGCCATATTTAATTTAATGTCGAGAATGTGCCCACATAATATGGGTACAGTTTTTATTATGTACTTCTATTAAACTTGATTATACAACTGCTTACTGGTATGAAAGAAGTCTCCTTTGAAATCCCACTTTGATCGTATCGTAGTATCATCTTTCATGTGTTTTTATATCAGTAATCTGTAACTCGTCTTACCCTGCAAGTTGTAAAAGCACAACTCTATAAGATACTCTTATAATTATCAAAAACAACAATTTACAACTGGTTGTATTGTAGATTTCAGTAGGTACTTACTTATTATTATTATTATTACTTACCCCGATCGATGGTGTTTTGTTTCTGTCGGGGCTGTTTCACTAAGTAGAGAAATCATGAGCATTGTCTAATAATTATTTTTATTGTATCGATTTAAATTTGAAGGTAAGTAGCCTCGTTTGAGTAACCTACACAAAACTTAGTCCTACTTAGTTTTCCTAACTCTGCCTGTGCGAGTCTGATTCGCACGTGGCCGGTTTTTGTCTGATCAATATACTGAAGATGAGCTATCTTTACGAACCTTCGAGACATTGTTTTCGTGTAACACACGGGTACAATAGTTATTTGTTATGCAAGGCTGCAAAGTTGTTTTTTCGCGCGAGTACTAACGCTCAGGTTTCAGAGGTACGAGACGCAGAATAGCTTTGCTGCCGAGCGAAACACACAACTTTTCACCTCACTACAGCGAGGAAACTGCTAGGTGCAAGAAGTGTGTGTGTCGTCTTACTGGCCAGTGCGATTATTCTAAAAAAGATGTTCGCGCATTGACACGAAATAAGTATTTATGCATTTTCAGTGGACCCGGCGGTATAGAAAATTATTGAATAGGTTCGAATTTTAAAAACTCTTTCCACGCTAGCAGATTAAATGCACTCTTGCACTCAGATTTCGAATGACAAACAGAATCTTTCCGAGCTTGTGAGGTGAAATAGTTATTTGTTATGCAAGGCTGCAAAGTTGTTTTTTGGCGCGAGTACTTGTATTGAAACCTAAGCAAGCGAAGGATTCTAGGATTGAACCATGAGCGAAGCGAATGGTTCAAATATAGAATCCTGAGCGTTGCGAAGGTTTCAAAGGTACGAGACGCAGAATAAATTTGCTGCCGAGCGAAACACACAACTTTTCACATCACTACAGCGAGGAAAATGCTAGGTGCAAGAAAAACATATCATGCAGTCGTCTTACTGGCCAGTGCGATTATTCTAAAAATGACGTTGGCGCGTTGACATGAAATAAAGTATTTATGCATTTTCAGTGGACCCGGCGGTGTAGAAAATTATTGAATAGAAAGGTTCGAATTTTAAAAACTCTTTCCACGCTAGCGGATAAAATGCACTTTTGCACTCAGATTTCGAATGACAAACAGAATCTTTCCGAGCTTGTGAGGTGAAAAGTATATTACTGTCTGTGTATACGAGCATGCTCCATTGTTTATACGATGTTTAATGAAGGTTTCATGATCAAATTTTTATTCTAGTTTCACGAATTGCGTGTTTGTACGAAAATATTATGTTAATATTCGGCTGTGTGAATCAGTGAAGTAAACGAAATGTGACTGTAGCTAATTGTATAACAATTTTCGAACAAAATCTAGTGAACAAGATAGAAACGTGTAATAAATGAACAAGGTTATCTAGGCTATCATAATTTTGCTTTGTTTAACGTTGGATATTTCCATCATGATCATGTTTTATTGTGGTCTGCCGCTGTATACCAGTCGGGTTGGATGTAGTATCGTTTGGCAGTTGTATGGAGGTAAAAGGGATCAAAGTTGGTAGCAACCCCTACCAACTTTGATCCCTTTTACCTCCACGGTTCACGATTATAACGCTACCACTCATAAATACAAGGTAATCCATATTTTTCGAGAATATATAAATTATATAATATATTATATTATATTATATATATATATATATATATATATATATATATATATATATTATTGAATATATATATTTAATAAAAATTGTTTCTAACCTCAAATCAGTTTTATAGCGAAAACCAAACTAGTTGGGAGTCCATATTTTTTTTCCAGAAAGACCATGATATTAGAAGCCTCCACGCAATGTAAATGGTTTACGAGAAAAAAATAAAACAAAATTGAAAAAAAATTGCAATAATTTGTCACTTTTGACATTTGTCTTTTGAACGATTCGTTTTACTTAATGTCAACGCACTAAAACGTTTTGCTTCATATTAATTAGGAAATAATAGTTATTTATGCAACTTTTGTATAATACCTAATTATATACAGTTGCATATAAGACTTTATCTAAACCTATAATATGAATCCTCTGTAAAAGTTAGCTATTGCCAACATTAAACCGACCATAGCCCGTACCTGTCAAACGTGACGTATAGTATTTTGGAAAATGTGTCAGATGTGTCGGCGTGGGGGTCTGCACCCGCTGACCGCAAGGAATCGAAGGAACAAACGAGTTGCATTATGAAATTTAGTAGGTACAACATTATAACACTCGTTTAGATGACGTTTTTTAATGTTGGCTAACTGATTCAGAAACTTTTATAGAGGATTTATGGGTGTAGATAAATACGTATATTGAGTGATTTAGATACCTTTAATGCATATTTCATTATATTATGACATATATTTCGATTCGATTTTTCGTGGTTATTACTTTTTTTAAGCCCTGAGATTCCTTCTAGGGCAGATCCGGAATTAAGGATGCAAGAGCGAGCGAAGCGAGCTCGGGATTTGCCGGGGTGCCCCCGACTTGGACAGATTAGTTTAGAAGGGCCATCCGCTTCGTGTTTTTTTTTTTTAAACCATGATGAAGTAGGAGCCCCGCGAAGCGGGTCTCCATCGACAACGTCTTATTATCATAGAACATAGATCGGAACAGTTGCAGATGCAACTTTAATGTGTTTTGAGGTAAGGTTACAATAATTTGTTTTTGTCAAGAACGGTGCGTTACCTTTTTATGGGAGCGGTACCAAGAGATGGGGGGGAAAATTGACCCTTTTTGTCAAATCTCTCATTATAGCTTGTCCACTCTGTAATGAATATTTCTATGGAAGCGCCCCACTACGGCATTTTGCGTACACGTTGACGTCGCGTGTTCGTAAAATGCTGAAGGGGGCGCTTCATTTCAGAGTGAACAAGCTATACTTGATAACAAAAATACAAAGCAAAATTGAAAAAAAAATTAAACGATATTTTTTTGTAACTTCTTGAACGTAACTTGTAACTTTTCACCAACTTTCAAAAAGGAGTAGGTTTGATGTTCGTAGCGTACCTGTTTTTTTTATGTAAGTCTGTGCACCACTGCACACGTCACATAGGCTAGCTGCTAGCGGGACCGAGCCCGTCTGTGCACCACTGCACACGTTACATAGGCTAGCTGCTAGCGCGACCGAGGCCGTCTCTGCACCACTGCACACGCCACATAGGCTAGCTGCTAGCGGGACCGAGCCCGTCTGTGCACCACTGCACACGTTACATAGGCTAGCTGCTAGCGGGACCGAGCCCGTCTGTGCACCACTGCACACGTTACATAGGCTAGCTGCTAGCGCGACCGAGGCCGTCTCTGCACCACTGCACACGCCACATAGGCTAGCTGCTAGCGGGACCGAGCCCGTCTGTGCACCACTGCACACGCCACATAGGCTAGCTGCTAGCGGGACCGAGCCCGTCTGTGCACCACTGCACACGCCACATAGGCTAGCTGCTAGCGGGACCGAGCCCGTCTGTGCACCACTGCACACGCCACATAGGCTAGCTGCTAGCGGGACCGAGCCCGTCTGTGCACCACTGCACACGTTACATAGGCTAGCTGCTAGCGGGACCGAGCCCGTCTGTGCACCACTGCACACGTTACATAGGCTAGCTGCTAGCGGGACCGAGCCCGTCTGTGCACCACTGCATACGTTACATAGGCTAGCTGCTAGCGGGTCCGAGACCGTCTGTGCACCACTGCATACGTTACATAGGCTAGCTGCTAGCGGGACCGAGCCCGTCTGTGCACCACTGCATACGTTACATAGGCTAGCTGCTAGCGGGTCCGAGCCCGTCTGTGCACCACTGCACACGTTACATCGGCTAGCTGCTAGCGGGACCGAGCTCGTCTAAGAACTCCGAAGATGAGGGCTTATGATGTTTCATTGCTGGATATGAAACATCATAAGCCCGATAATTTGAATAGAATAGAATAGAATACATTTATTGTAAAAGATGAGTAGTGATTTGGGACATGGGTATCATGGCTAAGTAATTGCGTTTAACATAAACATGATGTATAGCTATTCCCGGTACCATGAAGGTTCTCTACGAGTACGGTATCGATAACGGTGTCGATCGAGAGCTATCATTACATGGAACGAGCCACAAACGTACGAATAAAAGAAAGCAGCTAATCTAGGTATTTTGTACAGATGTGTTACAATTATAATGATATGTTACATACGACGGGTACCCCTGCATTTGTATTACTTACCTAGCATTTTAATGTTTACGTGGACACGAGGACGCGTGATTATTCTAAAATATAATGTGTACCATAACCGCCGAGGACCTGAGGCTCTGCGCCATTTCTAGGGCATAAGGTCTTATTTTTTTTATCTCGATAATATGAAATTCACCGAGACTTACTAGTGACTTTACAAACTGACGTACAATAAATAGGTAGGTATTTTTAATAATCTTGTTGAATTTGGAAAAAAATATATTGAGTTTCTATAGTTTTCACAGTATTACCATGAAGAGATTACGAAGAATGTAGTTCCGCGTTTGGAAAGCTACAATCCTTGTAATGTGTTTTGCATGTATGCAGTACCAGTACCTAGGATACAACAAACCATAATATTATGGTACTTGTAGACGACAGCTGTACGGACAACGTCTTGTATTCGCTTCGAGCTCCATACCTATTCGTTATTCATTTTGCCGAGACCTGTTTGAAGCGAGACAAAAGATCGCACGGCGCAGCGGCACGTTAGTGACTAGCGAGCCACTCCCATCGGAAATACTCTCTTATATGAGTGCAGGTAATTAGCATGTCACACGATGTCGCTGGTCGCCAAGTAATAGGTATAGTAACATACGGATGTATCACCACCTGATGATTGATACAACATTAAGCAGGTCATTATCTCTGCTTTAACAAAGAATCGATTACGGCCAACTTACACACATAGGTATTATAATTGTGTTTCAAAGCGGATACGATTGTATTAGGTAACTGCTAAAGATATTAAGTACTTTTATGTTTCGTGGTAATCCCTCACTAATAAATTGACGCAAAAATATAAATGCCAAGCAGATATTAATAACATACTGTGATTACCACTTGAATTCGAAACTGTGGTAATTTCTCGTTTGACCGTTCACTTTTGAAACATTAATTGGTAAGACCATTTTCAACTGAAGATGGTCAACTGAGGATGTTCATAACTTCATATATCCAAATTATCCAAAAAAATCTTACAAAATTTTACATTTCGTCTGTAATTTTAGACAACTGTAGTTTTCTACGAGTTTCCAAACAATAGTCACAAGTCACAACACTAACTGTCAGCTAGGCTAGAACTGAGCCACTGTTGGCAGACAACAAAGTTGGTATCGCTGCAGCAGCGCTTCCGTCTTTCCCGAACACTCCCGAACTTTGCCGAGCTCTCCCGACTGGCGGGAACTTCGTCCTGCAAACAACACGTTTTACTATCTACACGCCACTGAACAGTGTGTAGTCACTAGTCAAAGCTCGTACAGTCCGGCGCGACTTGTGAAGTTTTCTTAAAATTAGAATTGAATTGAAAAATCTTATGATCCCATAATGTCTGTAGACAAGATGGAGTGCTTTGATCCTAGATAAAGTGTAAAAAAAGTATTCAGGTAAATATCAAAGCATAATAATGAGGTCCGTCCGTGCGTCCGTGACATCAAACGATATAATGTAGTGAGTGTCTACTTTCTATGGACCACAATGCTGACATACCCATTGATATCTAACAAATACACTAAACTACCGTAAATTCTTCAAATTCCTTCAAAGTTCTTACAATATCCATTTTCAAAGGAATTCGTAGAATAGGAAAAAGTTGCCAAAAGTTTCACTCACACAAAGGGATGAAAGAGGCACACATTTGTTACTAGCAAATGCCTATTGATCGGAAGTAATGGGAGCTGTTCGGAAGCAAGCAACCCGACCCGGAAAAAAACACCGATGATAATGCTAAAAAAATTAATAGCGTAATTTTTTGCGCATGTCGATCTCATATTACGTTCAGCATTCTTCAACTTTCTATCATTCACTTTCGTAAATGTGTGGAAACACACATCTGTGGAAACACAGTGTGTTTTGCCATGCAGGTGCCATATTTATTAAAAGTAAGTGCTTGGACTTGCACCGGCTCGGTGATGGTCGTCTGTCTGCTGTGCGGGTGCCGTGTCGTATGTGAGTATGTGACCGACCTTGACGGTCCGCACCACTCCCGGAACGAATCAGTTTCGGTGCGATTACAACATGCGTTTGTACCTATGATCTGTTCTAAGAGTAATGAATGAATGAATGTAATCAAATGGATCAGCAAACGTACCTGTGGATGCCGCTTTGTAGTGCCACTAACAAATTGAGTGCTCTGATTTGATTGTTTGAATATTTAAACCCGAAATAATAATTTTGAATAACCTAATTTTAAAGATGTTTTTCATTTGACCATTGAGGATAATTTTATAAATTTCATTTTCGTCGATGATTTATTTCAATTACAATTTAATAATTCAGATTAAAACAACGCAGATTACAGATAACCGTGCGGGGAATACAGGCGTGATGTTATATAATTTATTAATATTATTCAAACAGTAATTGTTCGAAAAACTGGTGAGATATAAAGTTGAAACCTTCTCAATACATTACAAATTCCCTTTAGAGAGTGATTGCGTAAGAATTTGGCCTGAACACTGAACAGAGTGTACACGTTCATCTGATACTTTAGAGACAGACATTCAAGAACGCAGTTATTTCTAGAAATACTCTGACTTTTCACAAGCACACTTCTCTTTCGTCTTAGAATTTATTTCCGTCCCCAATCTTAGTTTTATTCACACAAAGAGCTGCTCTCACTCTGATAAGTATATATTTGTGATAAGAAAAAGTTCTCGGAAGGATTTCTAATAGATTTTAAATTTTAAATGAGTTTCCTGGCGTCTGAATCAAAGCTATACCTAATACACTTCCTTCAAGCCTTCCTTAGTTTGATTGATGAAGAATTGAATAAAAGGTTTTGTACTGACTTCATTTTGTGACTCAATTTAGGAAAGGGTAGGCCTGTCCAGCTTAAGGGTGCGTTTCTACTGAAGCGGAGCGGAGACGTGCTTGAATCGTCCAATCACAGACGACACGAGAGATGCGGTGAGGATTTCAACCATTGTGATTATTCGATTCCTGTCTCCGCTCAGCTCCGCTCGTCTCCAATTCAGTGGAAAGGCACCCTAAGGGCCGAGTCGCACCGGAATGGCAGCGGCCGGCAGCAACTAAACTAAACTAAATAATTTTAAACGGTATCTACATACTTAAAAGACCAGTATCGCTTGAAAAGCTCGCAACGCTGCCAGCGGCCGCCAGCGGCAACGCCGGAGGGAGCGAAACTGGTCTTTTAAGTATGTAGATAAAGTTTAAAATTATTTCACACTGAAAGTGCTCATCGCGTCGCTGCCTGTCCGGTGTGACTCTGGCCAGACTTATAGTCGTAAAAATAACTATACTTTTAAAGAGAACAGCTTTATCATAGGATTAGAATATCTGTATTTAAAAACTTCACACGTTATAGCCGAAAAATTAAAACTAAATAGACTTGACATCACACATTTACCTCTTGTAGGCAATGAATACAAAAATTAGGTAGGTACTAATACGAATTAATGAAATAGATGAGCTCTGCTAATGTGGCGTCGATTGTCTTTGTCAATGTTTCAGTTGAAATTTTAAGTAAAAGATTTGCTCGCACAAGTCGACGCAGATTATCATGTGTAGACTCAAAGCGTGAATACATTATGTAAATGTAGAATTTGTACAAAATAACTGGAGTTATGTGTTTACTTGTTGATGCTCTTTGTGGATGAGGAAATATGGCCGGAAACGGAAACTGGAAGCATTGTGGTGTAGGCAAGAGATGCTATAACTCTGACTGACTGACTGACTGAATAACTGCAAGACAACACACCGCCTAAATTACTATTTTTCAAAACCCTAATATAAAAGGATCATAAAGGGCCCCAGTTATCCTGTTTTAACAATACTTATGAGACTGTGACGAGCATAATTCTTGCAAACTATTGCCTAAGTCCCATCTAATTTATTAATTCGCAATCCGAAAAGTATAAGTTTACCGGCCTTTCCTCGGTTCACAGTACCGATAAATGAACTAGGAACATTTTATCTTCCTCATTGGTCGATTTTGAGGCACTGTGTTTGACCGATGCGTTGAACGCTTGGAAAATGGCTTGTCCTCATACGAATTCCTTTATTTAATAATAATAATTTATCCCCGACAACCCGTCCTCCCAGAAATGGTGGGACGTACCGCTTTGCAGTATTATACGGAATACCCTTACTTATTCCGTATAATACTGCAAAGCGGCACCAAGGCCACGAACGCCACCAAGGCGGACCAATATCTTCTTCGTTTGGAAATAATCCAACAGTCAAACCATCCAAAAGAAATATTGAGTTGGAGAATAATGTAGGTACCAGAACCCCCATCCCGGCAAAGAGTACCATAAAAAAGTAATTCCAAAAAACGGAAGTCATGTCGTCCCCCGATGATGTTAAACAGCCAATAGATTCAGCGGCCTGTCAATTGACCTGACCCAAAATGATCCTAAAGAACCAGTCAAAAACCCTACCAAACCTCCACCGATCATCCTTTATGGGATAGAAGATGTCAGCAAATTGACTGAACTTCTAGAAACTGTTGCAGAAAGAAGACAATTCACCTACAGGATTGTGAATCGAAATCAGCTAAGAATGACTAGTGTGGACAGTAGAGAGACAATCGTGTCAAAGTGACACCTACAAAAAGATAATTGTTCTTGTGGAATGGACGCATTGGGCATATCTTTAACAGAAAGGATATGAGATGCTTTAGAGTAGTTATACGCAACTTACATCCCATCTAAGCCCACTAGCAATATTAAGGAAGAAATTGAAGCCAATGGAAATACAGTTACTGGAGAAATTGTCAATGCTAAGTATGGTCCCGAAAAAAACTAACCTCTACATTCTTTGTATATCCTGGGACAAACTATAAAGCGGTCAAAGACTTGAAATATACATATAGGTATGTTACCGACCAAGTGATTAATATAGCATTATTCATAACGCCCGGGCAATTTGAAAAATACCCAATATGAGTAGGCAATATGATAAAAACTATTGTAATAATTTAATTGACCGGGCTTTCTGAATAATGCCCATCACTTATTGGGCAGGGTACTAAAAAGATGTGTTTCATTCATGCATCCTAAGTTCTCCTAATAACATTGTAGTTCCAATCAATAATAGCGACGGCATAGTCGACTGAGCCCCGCCTCGCGGGGCTCCTACTTCTGAATGGTTTAGAAAAAAATAACCTCGAAGGGTATAGTGAACTTCGAACCTAACCTGTCCGAGTCGGGGTGCCCCAAGTCCCGCTCGCTCTTGCTTCCTAAGTTCTCCTAATAACATTTTAGAATGAAGAAAACGATGACCATTATCCAATACCGTTACGTAGCAATATTCATAATGACCAGACAATGTGATAAGTTTAAATAAGTATTTTTTATTACATTGCCCGATTTGACTTGACTAGATTCATAATGCCCAGGCATTATACATAGTGCCCTGATTAATCACTCACTCATTAATCACCATGACATATATACCACCAATCTATCATTATAGAAGATCCAAGAAAAAGAAAATCGATCGTACAATGTCAGAGGTGCCAACAATATGGCCACTCAAAGAACTACTGTATGCGCCCTTACCGTTGTGTTAAATGTGGGTAGTCCCACAACACTTCCGACTGCCAGAAGCATGATCGCCAAACACCTGCTTTGTGTGCAAATGTAATGGGCCGCACCCTGCTAACTATAGGGGTAGTAACTATGCTACTACCTTGTAACTATAGTGGCAGCATATGTCATTGTAGCCGGAAGAACAAAAAAGACCGCATATACATCAGTCGAGTCTCGCAACAAGCACCAAATAAGTATGTCGTCGATGATCCCACTCAAAAAGTTGGCGAAGCTGAAAAAAACATCCCTGGTACCAAGTTCGCAACGTATGCAGAGTCATTACGACCTAATAATCCTAATTCTACTCACACAAGTATGACACTCGAACAATATTACTATTAAAACAATCTGAGAAGTTTGACTCTATCTTACACCAAATGAGCTGTCTAATGAGCCTCATAACTAACCTCGTAACACAACATATCAATTGTTCGGCTGTGAGTTCCTGGCGCCATCGCCACCCAGGTGCACACTGCAGTGGGTTGTAGTCCAACATAAAGGCTGCCCTTTTTTTGTATCTGTTAAATAGCAGTAGGATTACCTCTTACCAATATAACAGAAAAGAGGATTTACGTACACTCTGAGAGTGAAATACATAGATATGAATAATAAACAAAGTTAATAAAGTAAACAAGTCAGAAGGATCGTGTTATTTCGCGTGTTGTTTTTCATCGAATCTCTTGGAAAAATAAAATACAAATCCTCGGTAGAACTCTTCCAATACCGGATAAGATGAAAATCCGATAGAAATCCCCGCGGAAACGAACCTGCTTATATAGGTAACCTTATATATAGCTACCTTCATATATAGGTAAATATGACAGTGTTCGTTTCTTACACAATGGAAGTCGCACAGGTACCGAGAGCTTTCTATAATTATAGGTAGGTACTTAACTGTATATATTTATTTATTGTCCTAAGCATCTTCAACATTAAAAACACTACAAGCTTATCACTACATTATTTAAGAACAATTCTACAACAATTAACTTATAGACAAGCAATCAATCTGCCTAGTCTTATCCCAACTATGTTAGCTTCGGCTCCCAGTCTAACCGGATAGACCGACACATAAAATATCCGGAGTCATACGTAACCTGTTCGCCTTATGCCTACCTAATTACATGACTGTGACTCCGGATTTTTAATTTGTCTGTCTATGATGTGTTGTTTATAAGTTTTTAGTTGGCGTTTTTGTCGTAGTTGGGTTGTTAACTTCAAATAAATTGAACTTTTTGGCTGTAGGTACTTACAATTAACTTGAATTGACTGTGTGCTAGAAAGAGTTAAACTGTCCGTTAATGTGGCTGTAAACAGTAAACTCCAACAAGAGACCGCAATCAAAGTTGTCCCAATGATTAAGTACAGTGGTATTTTAATAACCTACAAACTTGAAGTTATCAAAATGTCTAAAGTGTTGCTCCAACTGGTCTGCTGTGCTCCGTGACATTTGAAAACTTGAAGTTTTAAGATAGAAAGAACAAATATTTCTAATAAAAGTTATAATCTGTTGCAACGACAATAATAAAATTGTAGCAGTAAGACAGACTGTTATCTCCAGTTCGGTACTACTAGTTGAAAACTTATAATTCTAAGGGTGAAAACTTGTGCAATAGTCCTCCTAAGTAAACACAGCCCCTTCAGGAATTCGATCTCGCGGATACAATATTATCATGTCCAAATGTTAACATAATCCGAACTTCCTGACGAATACACAAACTTACTGGGAATTCTGAGCTCCATTTTAATCTTTCATGTGCACAATACTAATATCAAGAAACCACTAATTTCGCTTCAAAGCACTTACGATAGCTTGAAAATAATAAGGCATAATTGTGTCGGCGCCGCTTGGGAAAGCTCAAGGAGGATTGGAAGAAGGTCACTTGAAAATATGCCCCTCATGCCTGGACGAACGCATAAACGATATAATTATATGTTTAAATCAGTATTATCACACCTTCTATTGTTGTATAGTATTGAACTTTAATTCTTTATTTGAGCTGCTGTCTCTTCTCCATACTACACAATATAACATTTTTACGATATTAACATAAACAAGTGCGTGGGTTCGAGTCTCGGGACGTAGTTTATTGTGTCATAAACTAACGTAAACTGTCGTGATTGTACACTATATGGCATGCCACTAAGGATGGCGGCTTCGCACTATAATATAGCGTGGGTAGTATCCCCCGAGAATGATAAAACTAATAATACCAATCGCATGAACCTGCTGTATACTCAAATATAAATATTCAGTCGTCCTTTTTTCAGACTTTCAGTCGATTCAAGAGACTCAAAAGAATCATAAAAAGAAAGGTCGCATACAGCCGCAACTCACACAGTTCTATTTTTACTGACAAATCAATAGCGAATATTAATTACATTTTATTTATACTGGCGGGTGACGGACCCCATTTCGATAACCCTCGGTGTCAGCCCTAGGTGTGCGGATAATCCAGGTGTTATCATTATCTCGCAGAGCGTGTCGCCCGCAACTCTGTTTGCGTGTCTTTCACGCTATTGCTACCCAAACACCGGTGACGACACTTGCCACCCAGAAGCTACATCACAATCAACGCTGATATAGGCTACCATAAAACAAAAGATAAAGAAGTGCATAGAACTACGCAACACAAAAGTGAAGAAACTTTCCACTTGAACGCTATAGGAGGAATGTTAATAACTAAAGAAGCTATAAAGTAGAAGTAACTTCTTCATCTGCGAACAGAAACCAGAACAATATGTTGAATTGAACGTAAGCAAGCAGTAAACGCACAGTAACGTGAAGTTCTTAGTGCGACTCAGCGCCGTATGTAAACGAATAAACGACATCACAAAATGTAATTGCATTAATTCAGAAACATCTGAAGCTGAAGTTATACGTTTTTAATTCAAAGGCCGCTTTTAGTGCAAATATAGAGCGAGCTTTGTAGCAGTATTATATGTTTAGTGCAAATATAGAGCGAGCTTTGTAGCAGTATTATATGTTTAGTGCAAATATAGAGCGAGCTTTGTAGCAGTATTATATGTTTAGTGCAAATATAGAGCGAGCTTTGTACCAGTATTATATGTTTAGTGCAAATATAGAGCGAGCTTTGTACCAGTATTATATGTTTAGTGCAAATATAGAGCGAGCTTTGTAGCAGTATTATATGTTTAGTGCAAATATAGAGCGAGCTTTGTAGCAGTATTATATGTTTAGTGCAAATATAGAGCGAGCTTTGTAGCAGTATTATATGTTTAGTGCAAATATAGAGCGAGCTTTGTACCAGTATTATATGTTTAGTGCAAATATAGAGCGAGCTTTGTACCAGTATTATATGTTTAGTGCAAATATAGAGCGAGCTTTGTACCAGTATTATATGTTTAGTGCAAATATAGAGCGAGCTTTGTAGCAGTATTACTTCGTGCGGTTGATTCGAACTGTAATTGTCATATTATTCCAGTTAGAATCGATCGGACAGCACAGAATATGAGTAATATTTGGTGAGCCCTGACCTTAGATGCCATTAATAGCGCGCACTGATGACGTTATTTGGCACCCTTATTTTGATATTTCATGGTCTCAAAAATTCAACGTTTTGAAAATAAAAACTACGTTTTTTTATATTATTTTGCTCTGTTCTTGATGTCATTCGATAGTGCGAACCTAATTATGCTATTTGGCACCCTTATTTTTGTGTATTTGTGATGTTATTCGATAGCGCGCACCTAGATACGTTACTTGGCACCCTTGTTTTTTACCTGGCTACGGCGAAGCAAAAACAAATGGGGTATCGTTGGAAGCGTCTTGGTCGTCCTCTGGTTATAGGCTATGTGACGTCACATTAATTTGTATTTTCACATGTTTTTGCGTCTTTTAATTCATTCTATTAATTTAATGTATTTATTATTCACTCAATCACTTAATTATGTAATTCAAAATTGTGACACTTACAAAATGGACAAAATTGTGTATCGTTATTATTATGGGTCAAGGACCTGTAAATGTTTTTTTTAAATTTATTTTTTATTAAATTAAATATGTCGCCCTCTACAGGACATAAAGTCATGTTTTTTAGTGTTTATTGTAGTTAATTGATTCAGGCATGACTTGGCGAAAATCCTTAGACTTGGTTTTTTATGACTCTTCGGGAATAGGTTACTAAATATTATCTATAACGTCTATTGAATTTTTATTATGCCATTATTGGGTATCAAATGAAATATTGAAATATTGAATACTTAGCACATTACCAAAGAAAAACCATAATAATTCAAATAAAAGTAATGAAAACTAAAACCAACAACAACAACAACACACAACAACAACAACAAGTTCTACAAAAAAGTCAACTAAAAAGGTATAAAGACATCACAGACAGACAAATAAAAAATCCAGAGTCACGTTAAGGCTCGTTCACACCGGCGCGACTTGTCGCGCGACGCGACTTTAACAATACAATTTCTAATAAAACTTCACGATTGAACAATTGCCGGTGTCGCGTCGCGCGACAAGTCGCGCCGGTGTGAACGAGCCTTAATCTGTTCGATTTACGTCCTAACACGTATGACTCTGGATTTACGTCCTAACACGTATGACTCAGGATTTACGTCCTAACACGTATTACTCTGGATTTTGTATTTGTCTGTCTGTGATGTCTTGTTTATACCTTCTTAGTTTACTTTTTTGTCGTAGCCAACTACGTACGTACGTTTTAGTTTTTATTACTTTTTTAACAAAAGCGGTCATGAAGTATTGAAAATGTGAACCATGTTTTTTGCTTATTTTGCCCATCATCCGTGAGCCCACCATCTGGCGCGCGTTGCACTAATACAAATCAGTTAACGTATTAAAAATGTGTGTTAAGTTAACCTCAATTCAAGTCGTTTATGGCGCGTTGTGAAGAAATCATAATTCCGTATGAAACTATTACTTTGATTGTTCCGGGTAACTGTGTTATTGTTTATATTGACGATCGTGACCATAGATATAAGAAAGAAGATCGTGACCGACACCCACTGCCGCCGCCGCGCTGCACACTAGGCTGAAAATCGACTTTCATAAAAATATAATACTTTTTTTCCAAGTGTCCACTTTTGTGACTTGAAATTTTTTTGTAAGACTTATACATGCTTACAAATTGAATACCATTATGCGACCCAAAGCAAAAAATCGGAAGGAATGTTCTTTGGGCTTTGCCACCTGACTCACAAAAGGGCATTCACAGAAACGAACAATTTTGGAACACTAAGCACTGCACTGCACGTGGTAATATTAAAATCAACACATGCGTATTGTCGTATAAGTTATTCGAACAAATTGTAAATGCAGCATAATATGTATGGCTTTAAAATGCGCTCCACTCATGACTTTAAGCGGACCTCTTCAGCAGATCCCTGAAAGGTATTGAAAGATCTCACCAGATTTGCACAGGGTCAAGCTATGTCGCTCGGACTGGGACACTTTAAAAACTCTCTATCATTAAAATAATTCATGGTACTACACACCACACACCACTCGATAGAAACACAACAACAATTCACCCAATTATAGTAGTCCCAGTAAATAAAAACAAAAGAAGTAGCACGTGTTTGGCACGTTGGTCGCAAATATATCAGTTCCACAAAGAAGCACTTTGTGGACTGCTGCAGACAAGTCTTTGAATTTTTCAATATTTACATGTTCTCCTGATGTACTTGTTTGTAAAATGACAAAAAATCTACGGATTAGTTCTTAATTTATAATTATATTATTAAAATAATTACTAATCAATACCTTCTCGAATTGCTGATGCTCTCAAAGTTATAATATATTTATTACTAGCTGCTGCCCGCGGCTTCGCCCGCGTGAGTGTCGGAAATTACCCCATACATCCCCATGGGTTTTAAGTATAAATATTGAGTTTCGAGTTAATCGGACAGCGCGTTAAAATTCTTCCATACAAACACTGACACCCCCCAACCTAGGGGGGTAATTTAGAAAAACAAAAACTACAAACTTTATAATTTATTTAGATAACTATTCGTGCGAAGTTTCATGTTTATTACCTCAAGGAATAAGATTTTTCATACAAACTTTCATCCCTTTTACCCCCTTAGGGGTTGAATTTCGAAAAATCCTGATACACGTTATTCTTCATTTTTGGGTTTAAGTATAAATATTGAGTTTCGAGTTAATCGGACAGCGCGTTAAAATTATTCCATACAAACTTTGACACCCCCCAACCGTAGGATAGGATACTTTTCCGGGATAAAACGTACCCAGTGTGGTGCCCAGGATATTAAAGAATAATTATACCAAGTTTCATCGTAATCGAACCGGTAGTTTTTGCGTGAAGCCTGAACAAACAGACAGACAGACAGACAGACAGACAAAAAAAATTGTAATCAAATTTTTGGGTTCGGTGTCGGTCTAGTAACACCCCCTGCCATTAATTTTTTTGATATTTTCAATGTACAGAATTTTCACTTCTACAGATTTATTATAAGTATAGATATAGATCATGCTATTTTGATAATTTAAGAAATAGCAGTAATCCAAGCGACTTTAGGGGCGTGTAAGTCTTGGAATATATTAACTGTTTCTGGATTAATTTATAAAACCTATTCCGCTTAACTATTCTTAAAGACTCTTAAAAAACTCTGTAAGAAATCATCATCATCAAATCAATCAATCTACATCGTTCTGGATTTTTCATCATGTATTCAATCACAGAAGCAATAGTATCTCTTCCATCTTCCTGAAGGTCATGGGACTATGAGTTCTGTGGATTTTATGAACGTTTCACGAGCAAACTGTAAAGGCCGAGGCACATCATCATAAAATATGCGAAATTCATGATTTTAATGATGGAACACTCCGGTGTGATCACATCAAGTTTCTAATTCTTTTAATAACTACAGTGCGTCATGCTATAAATATATAGTTTTAAACCGAGTGGTAATTTTCAGCTTACAGTCAGAAATAAATAAGAGGCAAACATCATCCATGTTCACATCACGCGAGAACTATTCGATTGATAGTGTGTTTATTGACGTACTGTGTTCAGTCTACGCTCAGTCGTAACTAATTTTTCTCAACCGCCTCCGCAACAGTGATGCATTCATGAGCAGTTTGTTTATAAATGAGTTTACGGAGGTACGTATACTCTCAGTTATACATATAATATGGACGGTTTCATTTAATCCGCTCATGTTAGCAGACGCCTTTACAAGATATCTCTGTTCTCAGTTGAATGCACTCATGGTTGGAGCGTCTCGAGTTTATCTTATTTTCCAGCTAACTCACGAGTTGCGAGTACCAGGCGACCAGAGCGTATAAAGAGATCCTATTTTTGTTTATCTTTCGATGCGCTTTCGCCGCATCCTTTTTGAAGTATCAAGTAAAGGAAAATGGTCTGTGTCTGTCATCACGTTGTTTGTAAAATTTGCAGATTTCGTTGTAACCGGTACATGTGATGTTTAGCACTGCAGCTAACTGCTCGAGACCTGTGCTCTGGACCAGACGAACTGTTGTATAAACACAGAACATTTCATGTGCGATGAGTCTTGAGGTTAAACAGAGAGAAACATTTCTAAATAAATATGTAAGAAATATTTATAAGATTCCAACAAAACCGCTCTCATGTTCTTTAATTTAAAAGATGTTTACCTGAACTTTCAATTACTTTCAGAACAACTTGTGGTATTTCTGTTATATTTTACCTGAAAACTATTTTCAACTATTTTGGTAAACACGACCTCTAGGCGCTGTTTCAGTAAATATCATAGTTGAGTAACCGACAACTCGGTAGGTATTCATAGCTCATCTGCCCACACTATTTGACGAGTCACACAGACTGTCTAACTCCATGATGTAACAGATCGCTCGCCGGTCGTCTGCCATCGCCGCGGTATTCAAACATCGTTATCTTTAAACCCCATTAAAGACTAGGACACCATAGAATCAAAAGAGAAGGTCACACATGCTACATAATCAATCAGTTCGAATAATGATGAACTGACGATAGGTCTGTACGAGTGCGTTGAATATAAAATATATGACAAAGTAGGTAACTATTGCATCTATGTGCATCTTCAAGGACTGGAAAAACCCTCAAATCCCACTAAATTGATGACATAGACATGATGATGATGAAAAATAAAGTATATATAAATAAATGCCCGTCATGGGGAGCTAAACGCTAAGAACTAAATTCTATTTTATTACCGCGACCGTGACCCTATTAACCTTCTGTATGTGTCTGTGTGCTGGTAACTGTGTCTGTGTGCTGGTAACACGGATGCAACAGTAACGGATCTGTCAATACCGTTCCGAGTTCTACTTATCTCTGCCTCAACTCAAGCAAACGTGAGTGAAGTTCCGAGGAGGTTGAGTAACCAGCAGCTCTCTGTTTCATAATTCAACGTATCATGTGTTCAACGTATTATGTGCTGGAGCAAAAGATCTATGAATCGCTCATTAGCAGTGTAAAGTGCTAATTGATGAAGTTATCGTGGCCAGATATGCCAATCAACACCATCTGATATGCTCTGGTAGGTATTTTAATTAATAAAACATTGTCAATATCATCGACACACGTTTGAGTCAATTTTAATGTCGATACTACTAGGTAGGAGGTAAATACGTAACAAACTATCAAGTTTGACGATGGTAAAGCGCCTCGAGCAGTTCTCAGAGGGTGGGCTGTTAGTTTATCACCTCACGCTCTTTAAGTTCACAGTTAATACTAAAGCTAACCAAAGCAGCACGTGCACCGTTATCTGTGGCCGTGAGCTCACCTCAACTGACATCGAGCAAACTTTACTAAATAAAACAAAATAGTGACCGTTTACACTAATACTCTGCCACTCAACCATCCACTGGAGGACAAAGGGGGGGCGGGCCACCCCCGCACCCGTTCTTTGGAGGCCCATTTGGTTTTGCCGCCCCGGATCCCCGTCAGGCTTAGTCCGCCATTGCAGCAATCCACAAGTTCAGAGAAGCATTGATTGACAGATTTCTTAGTCTCAAGGAATGGCTCTTCAAATCATGGTAAATGCTCACATACTTACAAAATCAAGCTGATAATACAAGGCAAGTGCAACAAGATGTAATCATTGTAAACAATGCGCTTAGTACCGCTAGTGGAACATAATAATATAAACAGCGACTGACAAGGAGCAGATATCGTCTAAATATACAGCTGTAAGGACTCGCACGGACAGGCGCCCGCCGATAAGCCGCTGTACGGCGCACAGAGGCGAGCTCCATACTCATAGAAACTTAAAGACAGGAATATTAAAAAAAAAGGCCTCTCGGTATACCTCCCTTTTTGTATGGGAGAAAACACAAAGTGTTCATTTTTTTTAATTGAATGGAACTGAAGGGCTGGTGCTCACACGAGTTATTGTACCATACATGGCAAACAAGATGACATCCAATTCATGCACCTTTGGTTACAGATTCGTGCTTGAATTTTGAATTTTCGATAGTTATGTGATGTTTCAAATCTTTGATGTGGATAAATGAAGTTGCCGATCGATTCACTTACGAGTATACTATCGATAGTTTATAGCCTGCTCATTTACAAAATTGCATTCCAAGAACTATTATAAATAACTTATTTGTTAATCACCGTTGAGTTATAATTGGATACCTACTAATGAGCATTACCAGATAAGCTCTAGCGGGGCCAAACGGGGCCCTAGTCACAATAAATAGTTATTTTCACAGCCTTGTGTGTTATTTGAAGTTTTTGAGAATTATTGATTAGTCAGAAAATTAAAAGAAGGAATTGAAAAATTTCTGCTAGACTTCCCATTCACGCAAAATGTAAACGCAAATGAAAAATAAAATATCAAAATTTCAATCAAATAAAAAATAAAAAATTTACTACCTGCTAATCTGCAACCAAAAGAGCATGAATTGGATGTCTTGATCGCCGTGTATGGTACAATAACTCATGTGAGCCCCAGTTCCATTCAATTTAACTAAAAAATACATTGTTTTCTCCCATAATAAAAAATAAAAAAAATGTCTGGTATACCTCCCATAATAAGATATTACATTTTTTTCTTGTATTTCCGGAATTTCAGTTTCTGTGATTATGGAGCGCGATTTTCAGAGCTCTGTGCGGCGGCCGCACTCATTGTCACTGCCAGCAGGACTTGTATCTCTTGCGAGTACTTTGAAGATCCGCCGTGAATTGTTAATGGGTTGAAATGTTGATAGGTTCTACAATATTTGCAAATGATGTCAGAGCTGTGGCTTGTGTTCATTAATAATGTGCAACAAGTGTCTCCACCAGTTAGTCTCAGAAGACCGAGTGCGAAAATCTAAAAAAATTCACCGTCCTTAATTGGACATCGTCAGACTGTAAATTAATAATACACATTCTTCTCAGGTTATCTATGACTAGCCAGAGAGTTCAATTCCCAAATACTTCGGCCACGGCTACCACCCAGTGACAAACTGCTTAAAATCAAAGGAAACCAAAAAGGTACATTATTGTTTGATACAGTCAAGTGTCACTATCAGTACAGAGCTATGCAGTTTCTTTATGAGTTTCAGCAATAACAACTAAACTCAAGACAGCGGAGCTTCTACACCGTTTGATCGCGTCGGTTGAACGCTGAACGCAGTGGTTGACACGTGGCGGGTGACACGCTGTCACGTCACCCCGCGCCACTGACACAGAGCACGCGGGTGACGGGTCACGGGGTGACGAGCTCATGGGAAGCATCAATTACTTGCCCGTCACAACACGCCGCCATTGTTTGATTCGCATTATTCACGGACCGCCTCGCGCCTGTGTGAACAGGACATTATTAAAACAACCGCTCGTCTATGTTTACCGCTTTGTTAATACATAATTACTTATAACTAATGTCATCAGTATTGGATAGAATATGACTGTCTCTAGTCATTTGTTTGTTAACCACAAAGCAAGCCTACACAGATAGTCATCATATTCAAAGAACTAAAAGTTAAATTATACTTTTTGTATGTTTTTTCATGTAAAAGATACGCCAATAATAGAACAATTTCTTACTTCTTTATGTATTGTCTTGACAAACACATGTATTCTCTAGCAGTTGCAGGCGCTTATCAGGACGTCGCGTCGTATCAAGTCTGCGCACAAACACGTTATCTCCAGCTATATTAAGAACAGCCACTTGCTGATAAAACGACTCCTTTTATAGCGGCGAGTAGCCACGAGTAGCGGTCACCGACGCGAGGAGCTTATTATACACACAATGACAATACAAATTGCGCCTCACGAGCGCCGCGCAATCATTGAACAATCATCGCTAATAACAACTGTGATACAACACTATAAGTTACTGAATGCAGGCTCATTTGTCACTAGTATCATATAATCTAATAATTTAGGTACATTGGCAGTGGCAAAATGCCTCCCAACGACGGCTGCAATCAGTACCTACGATCAAAAAGGCTAAAACTGTAAATTATATGTAAAAGGAAGTCGTACTCACCAGAATTCGTTAGTACGCTGAATGAGTAGTGCGCTGTAATCAGCGCAAAATATTCTCATGCGTCAACACTGTTTGTTGCCCAGCCGCTGCAGCAATTCAAGACAGTTTAAATAGCCTGGCTGATAAGTTTAGCGGCTTAGCGCCTCGTTCCGCAATGTTCGCTTAGTATGCAGGGCCAGACCCCGGGCCCGGCCCCGGGGCGCGGGGCCCTCAGTCACGAATGGTTTATGTAACCGCCATACATCATACATTACACACTGCGCCATTTCCAAATTACAATTTGTGCTAATGGCAGCCACATTCCTGATGTGCGACTTGTAGACGTGTACCTACCTACAAACAATATCATTGATGGTCGTACTACTGCTATAGCTGGAAATGCTTATGTTTGAGCAAACACATTTCGCAAAAACCAATCCAGGAATGGATATCAGCCTGTAATGTGACCACTGCTGGAACACAGGCCTCCTCTCGGTGAGAGGGAGTGGGCCGTCATCCATGGCGGGCCCGGTGCAGGTTGGTATGTCACATGTCTTCGAATTTTTGGTTCTAGGACATGCCGGTTTTCTCACGATGTTTTCCTTCACCGTTTTGAAAGCAGTCCTGATGATTAATTTACACAAAGTAAAGGGCCTGGCTAGTTCGAACCTACGAACAACTCGTAAGTCGCGGCCGTTACCACTGGGCCACCACTGCTCTATGCGGAATGGATCGGTGACCAAAAACTCCAAGAACATTAGCCCAACTTCTTCAGCTACTTTTATTTTCTGCTGCCATTCGAATCAGGAATTCTTGTATTTGTATAAAGTTATTGTTAAGCTAGTGATCAACTAGTGCACTTATCTCCGTCAGCTGCATGATCCATTTATTTGTGACAGAACGATTACAGTTATGGTATTTTGAAGCGCGCTCATTACAACATTCCCGCGCCGGAATCTCCGATTAGCGACTCTGCTAACGATGTTTACAAATGAAACGCCATAGTTTATGACAGTTGCGATCAACGCTCGAACAGACTCACAGGACGAACGCTCACAAAACTGTATACTAGTGTCCCAGAGATAGAGATAAACTCAAAGCATGCCGCCGAGCAGGGCCGGATTTAGAAGTCTGGAGGCCTCGGGGCAACAAAGGAGGGGAGGCCCCAAATTATTTTTCAAATAAAATGATAATTTTTTTTCAGTCGAGTATTTCAATAAATAATTTATTGTGAAACGTACTTGAAACTTGAAAGAATCTACTTGATTCTTTTAGTATTCATTAAACATATAAAAATATAATCGAAAACAAGAATTATCTGAAAAATGTTACATGTTTGTACGAAGATAAAGGTACAACAGGGAAAATAATGAAAGGAAAAGTTGTTTACTAGTGTTTACTAGTGTCTTTTTTCGAAGTCTTTTGTGTCGCCCCTCTTTTGTGGAGGCCCCGGGGCCTCCCCTGCCGCCGAGAGTGTGCGTGAGTCTTCGAATAGTTTTCAGTAAGTGGCGATGCGCGACGGTTTTGTCAAGCATAACTATATTTTGGATGTAGAAATTCTACAAGCGTGTAATATAATATCAGTGGAGTGTAGGTACTTTACCAGCTTGTATACTTTCACATAAAAAAAATATCTACATAAGTACACGCGTCGGATGCACTCTGTGGAATTTCGTGCCCAAATCAACATGAAAGTAATATAAGTGGTTGTGAGAACACTGGTAACATGGAATTGCACAGGAGGTTCACTCTGTCGCTGGAGACTGTTCATGAAATCATGACTGAACATGAGCACAGTATAGCGTGTGCAGTCCGCGGACACGAAGTCAGTGGCGACATATAAATAAATGCATTTGAACGCGCCGCTCCCGCGCCCTTAAGGTGGATGCTCCAAAGTAGCCCGCGAAATTCAAATTTTCTTACGTTTTTTGCAATGTGCAGGTCATTGGCAGGTTGTATGTTGATTTAAATATGATTCGCGACCGTAACAATTATGGATTTACATAATAATAATTCTGTAAAGCCATATTTGTTACGGTTGCAAATAAGGTAAGAAAATTTGAATTTCGCGGGCTACGTTGGAGCATCCACCTTAATGGTCTAAATGGAACTTAATTTTATAATACTGTTACACTGGAAGGTGTCGGTGCACATGGAGCATATGGGATACGGCTCAGCGCACTTTCACCTGCATACCGCGCACACCGCCGCGCCGACGACCTTCACAGTAGTACGAAAGATAAGCGGTCTGTTTACCGACTTCTACGAAAAGCTGCGTCCATAGCGAACTGACTCGCTGCGTGATATGATTCATCAAAATAAAGGCATTACCTTCGACAGTCGAGTCGCATGCCGCCTGCCAACTGGGACGTCGCGCCGCGCGTCGACCTCGCGGATATGTTTCAACACGTACTCGTATTTCCCGCGCCATCTGCTTTCCCAATTTGGAAAACAATCAGAAGGTTTCGATATGAGCCGGCATCGCAATGTATTAGAGGATATATAATAGTAATAGCAACATATAATATATGTTACATTATGATAGCAACAAGGATTCGTCGTCGACTATAACAACAACGCTCTACTAATAAACTATAAAATTTCCGCGTTAGAATCTTTGCGAAAGCTGTTTTCAAAGTTGATTGTGTTCAGTGTCCGGGAGCCGGCCCTAGGGCTTATACGAATAAGCAGCAAGTATGCCGCGGCCGCGGATATCTGCGGCGAAAGCGGCCACTGAAGTAAACACAGAGAAAGTCCCCATTCTCCGTACAGTTAGCAGTTCGCACTAACTTTGCACATACAGCGTGGAGTAATTATTGTGACACACTTGAAATCCGGCCAATCGAATTTATGAAACGGTCAATACATGGTGACATACTTAATTACTAGTTCATTTCAGACAATTGTTTAAGAATACTACATTAGCATTTTAAGTGCGAAGCTCGTGTAGGTACGGTGGTAGGAGTGATACCTAAGAACACGACAATAAACGAGTTCAGTTGATGACGCAAGTGGTTCCGTGTGTGAGGTCAAGTTCGCACAGCTGTAGCTAGGAACTACATTTTTGTGAAACGATTCTTCATAAAACAGATTCATGTTGATGAACCATAGACTATTGACATTTCTAATTGCCTTTAAGCTACATTTCTGTTTAATAAAACGGTTCGGACATTAACCGTACAAGTAACAATATCGATATTGTTCAATTACCTACCGAAAACTTGTTAATTGTAGCATTTCATGGAAAGCGACGGTTGCGCAACAGTCGCGCCACAGTCGCGAGTGTCGCGACACGGCCGTCCCTACCGACCGTACGCCATAACAATAATTGAATTTCCTCGACAATAATAACTGCTTATTGATTGCCAGCAGTCTGTGTGTGATTGTGATGTGACACACTCGCTGTGACCTACAATCAAGTTATTACAATTACTAACTTTCCTATTCTAAAATAACATTCAATAAAGTCTTGTTCACGATCTCATTTGTTAACAAGGCTAGTTGACCTATGTGTACTACTTCACTCAATAAAAAGTTCTCATCTGGAGCTCAGTTCGACCAATTAGTGCCAACTCAGTACAATAGTATTGTCTGTGCAAAACAAACGCTGCTTCACATAATACGCGTATTATGAGGGTAAACAGCAGTTGCGTGCTACGGGCGCAGGCGCCATACCTATATAACGGACAGAAGTACTTAAACCTATTGTGTGGCGCGACCTTGCACGCGTCCCTGTGACGTCACGGTTCAAGGACGCGCCGTGACGTCACCGCGCCCTCCAGCCTCGTTAGCATGCACAACTGCGCGCCGACCACATCACAGAAGCAACACAGAAGATCAACTGCTTTACCGCTGTCAAGTGCCAGGAGCTTGCCCTAAGAACGGGAAACTCTTTGACTAAGATTAAACAACATGTAGTTATCTTCTTAACGATGTGAGAACAAGCGCTCTCTCCTTCCCAAGGCGAGCGACACCGTGTGAGAGTTCAGTCAAGTGGCACTTAAACCGTGAGTTCACAGTTCAGGAATGATGTCAAGTGTCATCCTCAAAGAAAGCAGTGCCACACTGTGGCTAGCGGTGTTCCTCAATCAAATCATAATTATTGTGTTCGTAATCCTTATCATTCATGAATCACCAAGGAAATTAGAAATTAGGTACTTCGCATATCCTTTTTAGAGTTCCGGAGTCAACAAGGAACCCTTATAGTTTCGCCATGTCCGTCTGTCTGGCTGTCTGTCTGTCTGTCTATCCCCGGCTTAGCGCAGAGACTGTTAGTACTAGAAAGCAGTAATTTGGCATGAGTACCTATACATAATAATTACGCGGACAAAGTGGTAAAATAAAATCATGAAAAAAAAAATGGTTCCTCCCCTACACGTAAAGTGGGGATTTTCGTCTATCCCATCTTTGTAAATATTGTGAGTTTGTTGAAACCATTTTTTTACGAAATATTAAGCTTTAAAGTGCTATTTTTTGTTAGAGTCAAGTGTCCCCCCCCCCTGCCAGCTAAATGGTAAGTTCTGGATATGTGGAAAAATTTACAGCAGTAGTATATATGTATAACGAAATTAAAAGGAAAACTATCACAGCTAAGTAGGCTCTACTAGTTAACGAGTTACAGTTTACATTTGCAGTAGCAAAATCATGTTCTCCCATACATTTTGTATGGGATATATCAACTACAATGTTAAGTTTGTTCTTGGGATAAATTCATCCCAGCTACGGAACCGTTCATTGTGCGTGGTCCGACAAGCACTTGTTACCTGTTTTCGGAAAAAGTTTAACTAATTATTTCCGAGAAACTTACTGAACACAAGTTTGATACAAGCAACAAATTCAAGTTTAGTAATAAAATACATGCATCCAATGAAAGTAATAACCGGCGAATGAGAGTTTTAACTTTGTTTGTAAAGCCGGGAACACAACCATAATCGCTTGAAGATTCAGATGTCCGTGTTACCATTCTTGCTTGCTTGTCTGACTAACTAAAGTAGGTACCTAATAAAATAAAATGCTGATGCTAAAATAAGATCATTCTTGAAAAGAGCGCATTGACTTCAAACCAAAATAACTTGGACAAGGACAGCCCCTTGCCTGAAACTGACAGATCAATAAGTTTTACACATACGTAAGTTACTTACTGGAGGCGATTCATTCAGGCGCAAACAATAGGCGCGCCGCACACGAGTATCCTCCACAAAACATGCGTCACGCTCTACTGATCATCCGACACACGTGTTTGTAGCCCGCCTACATTTTGCCACTCATTTTGAAAATAATGACACATCTAATAAAAATGAGCGCTCTTTTGTTTATTTTAATATAAACTTGGTAGAATCTGACATGAATAAGTACTTCTAACAAAACAATAGGTAAGATCTTGTACAATATTGATTATTCAGATTCCTTGCATAATATAAATGTAAATGTTTGTATTTGCATGTGTTTACGACACAGACAGACGTTGCTTCCGAGGTCTACTGAGAAAATTCTGCATTTCTATACATACGTTTATGGCTACTGTAACACATGTCATAGTAGGTTACATATACCTACCAACAAGCGAAGGAGCAAAATTGTCCAAGACACCCCAATTTCATTCAAATTCAGTTCACATCACCAGTACAACCAGACGCCTGAGCAGCACTGTAGCTGGTGGCTGTCCTTGACCTCAACTCATGAGATGTAAACGGCCGCATTCCGGCACGTTTGTTTGACTAACAGACCCGGTCTATGCGCCCACTGACCACTGACTCTTCAACAGAAAATACTCGCTTGACCAACTGACTACGCACTCAGTCTTGTTCAAGGCGTGGCTTTCAAGTTGACCTACATTCAGTCTGAAGAATAAAAACTGTCCAATGTTCACTCAATTGTTCTTAAAAGTAAGACAATGTCAGTGTAGCACTAGCGTGGATTACCTCATAGTGACAGTGTGGGTCAATGGCCTGAAGTCCTCTCACCGAGGCGACCTTGTGCGCGCATTCCGAACATTTTATTCTAATGAACTAACTCCAGTGAGCCTTATTTTTTATAAATACATTCGGTAAACGACATTAAGTTATTAATTGATTGCAACAGCTCAAACTTTACAGTATTTGTCAAGTCATTAAATAATTTCTCTATTAGCTTCCCCGTAATGAATTAATCATGACTCAGAATAAGAAAGTTTATTATTTCGCAATAATTTCGACTAATATTATGCAATCGGTACAAGTTTGGAAGTTCCAAACTGTGCGAAATGTGTCATTTAAACCTTTTATGAAAGATTCCTTATTTACGAGATGAATAATGTAGTAGTGATCGTGTGGTACGTGCCGTCAGCTCTTTCCATTAGTAAAACGAGTTCGCTTCTTGAAGATCGAATATTTTACAAAATCTTCAGCGTTCTGTAATCTGCCAAAATAAATAGGTGGGTTGGTTAATAACCACAATGTTATTGGTAGTTATCTTAACTTACTGATATGTTTACTACTAGATACCAATCAGTAATATTGGTAACCACAACGTCTTGTTTACACACATTCGTTTCCAGTCGAAGGCGCGAATGGGAATGTTTTGATTGCTATGGCACACAAATACCTCCTTCACCTTGAGTGAAGTCCCTCGGGTGGTGTGCCACGGCTACCTTCGGCTGAGCGACCGACGATTGGGCGAAACTATTGACGAAAACAAAAGCTAAGATGAAATCCGGAACAGTTAACTACCCTTTCTACGAAATATAAAAGTAAACCATACCGGAATAGTAGCAACGAACATCTAAACTATTTTATCATCTCTCATTTTCACTACGGAGTTCCCTTATAAATTATAAACTGACATTCACTCGACACGCACTACCGCTTTCGCCGACAGTCACAGCCGCCGAACAATCGGCATGCGTCCTGAGACTCCGCACTAGCAGTGAATATTCAGAAGGTGTTTGAATTCTCACGGGGTTAGCACCTCCTCGCCCGCAGCCGCCGTGTTTATGCAAGAACATAGTCGAGCGGGGCAAGATAAGATAACCTTCATCATGCAAGTTGTCAGTATTACGAGAAGCCGATTATATTTAGAGCCCAAATAAAATCGCCGCTGCCTAAAGGCTCCTGCAGACAGGCGCGACGCCACGGTGCGTCGCGACACCGCGCACCGGTAGAACAATTTCCGTGAAGTTTTCATAGTAATTGTTCAACCAGAGACGCGTCGCGCCTGTCTGCGGAAGCCTTAACTTTACCGTAGGTACTAACCTACTATGTGCCTCTATTATGTTGCGATTCCGCCAATAAGAATGAGACGTGCGCGACAGTTTGTATGTTGTACTAAGGCTAAGAGATCCGCGATGGATACACAAGGAAGGAATCCCTTGCGAATACAGTCGCAGCTAATTCAATATCTCACTACATATGAACATGTAGACTTGTAGCTGGCGGACCTTCGCAACATTTACAGACTGCCTACATACTAGATAGTGGATACGTGTCCGTCTGCGACATTGGTGTAGAGCCTTACACGATGTTATGACACGTTTTGTGTGTTACAACACGTTCTGTGTTACGACATTCAATTACAGTACACTCTACACGAAACATTACCTTCACGGACATATGCTCACTGCTATGCTAGGCACAGTTACATAAGTAAAGAACTTTTTATACTTACACTACTTATCAATTTCTACCGTTTCTACTAGGCTTTATTTAAAAATAGAGTGACTCTTCAATAAATTGCAATAATTTTGAATGAATAAGGTCGCAAATCGCAAATTCCATATAAAATGAAAGTAAAAAGTGGGGAGCCGCACATTACTGCTGCTTTATTGCATAAATTACTTTCTCTTAAACGGCAGGTACTTATCAGAGTACAATATACATTAACTATGAGTTGGATCGATATGCTGCTACATACGTGAGCTCCGAGGTCCTACACAGATGAACTGACATTCTAAACATGGCAGATACTAAACCCAACTCATTGGAAAAACACTGCGAGGCGCTAAATGATCGGAGCACGCGACTCACGGGGAACATTCCACGCAATCTTTTAAACACTGTAACCACATATTATACCGCACTTACATCTGGATCGTGGCGCCAATAAACTTGTAATTATGTATTTTTATTTACTTAATTCATAAAACACGGATGTACACGTAAACTAAACCACTCGTGAATTGAAACATATTTAAGTATCTAGCCACAGCCAGGTTATTTGTTAATGACTTTGCACGTGTTGCCAGTTGCTACCCTACGTAAAACGATACGTGTATGTGAACATTCTCCCTGAACCTTCAGCTCCATTCCGCGGTTTCATAATAGAATTTTCGGGACAAAGGATTTTATTAAAATTGCGACATAGTTCCAAACGTATACAATGTCAGTATAGTAAGCCAAGGAATTTGTGGCACACTATTGAACGTGACTGCGGTCATAAACGCAATACTTCGTTGTTAATAACAAGCCCCTGAAATGTACTTTAATCTGTGCGATGTGCATCTGTAATAATGTAACCTTCCAGCACTACAGATACTTTTAATGGTGAGTTTTTTGTTTTATACTACATTATAACGCTTTTCGGTTACCAGTAAACTAATTGCATTTAAAGATCCACTATTCCTGCGCTTGCTGATTAACAACGATGTTTGCCCCCGTGCACTCAATGGACACCAGCTGACTCTAAGAACACAGTTCCTCCAGCGACACAACTCGACATTAATGTGAATTTTGGTGAGTAATGAGTAACCCACATTCAGTGGACCACAGCAACAAGCCTACTTGAAGTAGTGTAAGTGTAACCCGTTCATTGATGGTTCTCGCAGGAAATCACATTACATCACTTCCGAACAATTCCGAGGCAGTTGATTGCCTAGTTCGCGCGCGTTCGACTTCTAATTACTATTACACGCAGGTTAATAGGTAGGTATACGTGTAACCTACTAAGGAATCAGCAAAGTAAGTAAATTATTCCTGAATTCATTAGGATAAATTCTATTTTGAACGAAGTTACGGTCCATTAAGTACTGAATGGTTTAGTTTGCAATGGTTTATTCTTTTGTATGTTGTTCACAAACAAGACGATGTTAGCTATGCTTTCTTAGTGCAATTTATTAAAGGTGGTTAAATTAATATCATAATCATTTACCATACTTAAATAATGTTTACACAATTAGGTAAGCTTTGTTTAAGTTTATACTGAAATAGCTGGTGTCCGCGGCTTCACCCGCGTGGACCCTAATTGTTTTTCTAAAATAAAAGTATATAACATCAGCTATATGCCAGTGAAAGTCCCGTCAAAATCCGGAACAAACAGGCAGACAGACAAAAATATTTTTATTTTTGAGAGTAATGTAATATACTTTCATATGCATTTAGTAAAAACTGGCAAAGTGCGTGTCGGACCACGCACAATGAAGGGTTCCGTAGCTGGGATGAATTTATCCCAAGAACAAACTTAACATTGTAGTTGGAAAACATGTTCAGCCATCTGAAATGTATGGGAGAACATGTTTTTGCAACTGCAAATATAAGTTGGTCGATAATTACTCGTTAACTTGTAGAGCCTACTTAGCTGTGATAGTTTTCCTTTTAATTTCGTTATACAGGGTGGCCGGAACTAAAATTTAGTTCCCTCGTATCGTGAGGTATCCGAATCACCCCCATGTATGTTCCATGTATTTTCGAGTTGTTTTTTTTTTTTAATTTAGAATTTTTGGATTTAACCAAATTAAAAAGACTTACGAGTTTTTTTTTTTTTTCAACTGAATCTTTATGAGTACTACTTTTATGCATAAAATAATCAGCTTCGTAGCTAACGTGAGTTATGAAAATGTTGGTCTAAAGTGAAAAAATTACGTTCGGTAAATTATGACTGTTTCCAACTTTAGATTAAAAATCCTAGTAGTTCAATTTAAAATTGATTTAAATTAAAAATTTAAAAACTTAAACGTAAATTTTTTGAACGACCTTTCCAACGATACCCCGCACCATGGGATAGACTTCAATTTTATTTATTTGTATAAATGTACATAGATACATGAAACAAAAGCAAGGAAGTATGTGCAATGTTGATAATTAAGGAGAGGGGAAGTGTTTTTTCACCAAAATTTTAAAAGTGGACAAAGATTGAGCACGCCTAATCGACACGGGCAAGGCATTCCATAACCGTACTGCTTGAACTGTAAAGGATTTGTCATAAAAGCTGGTGGAATGCATCGGCATCTCTAGTCTCAAGTTTTCCGATGACCTTAGATATCTATTATGTGTGTCATGAAGGAACTTGAAACGTTCTTTAAGATAAGAGGGGGTTGTAGGATTAAACAGAATACTGTTGAGCTGAAATAAGATATGATCGATGCTGGTAGGGATCTTTACCGTACTTCCGGGATTGTCCTGATAGCCATGGAATACCTCTCCACTCGTTATAAGCACTTCAGGACATGTTGCCCCTTTGTCGCTACGACACTTTGTGCTAGTGACCGTTTTCGGGGGACCATTATTGAATTAATGAATGAATGATATATTTATTGATATAATATTTATTATATTTTTTTTATTTTTTATTATTGAGTGTGCAAGTCACCCCCTGCCATTTTATCTGTGTATTTATATAAAATATTGGTCAGGCAGGGGCCATAGTCTTAACATAGTTCAAGATAACATCTTTGTTTATCATAATCCAATGTCTCTGAGTCCACATCCTGCACTAGTCCTACACCAACCGGGGGTTGTCCTTGGCTGCACTTGCATTGTGCGAACAGGGATCGGCGGTTGGTGCCTCATTTCAACAAAAACGTCTAACGGGCCTCTGCGAGTTGGCTTCGGCCCCAAGTACGCCGTCCAAAGGTCCGGGACCCCAGGTTCCCAAGATATGTTTAAGACATTTAAAATAATAATAATAATAACCATTTATTTTCAGGCGACACTATCGACCATAGAAAAATGCCTACGCTAAATGCATTACGTGCAGATTAACCTTTTCAACTCAAGTATGTACAAAGCTTGTGTCAACTAATCATATGTCATTAGATGGCACAAGCATAATGTGTTATGCGCGAGGTTAACAAACTCTACTGTATCTAATTATAATATTAACTAAAAATAATTATTTACAAATCAACATGATAACATCGTTATTTTAATGTTCTACTCATGATTTGTATCTTCCGCTGATCATTATTATTTTGTTTCATTGATTGCACTTTCTATAGAGACAAATGTGACAGTATTATATTAGAAACTAGCTGCTGCCCGCGGCTTCGCCCGCGTGAGTGTCGGAAATTACCCCATACATCCCCATGGGTTTTAAGTATAAATATCGAGTTAATCGGACACAGCGTTAAAATTCTTCCATACAAACACTGACAACCCCCAACCCCCCTTTGGGGGGTAATTTAGAAAAACAAAAACTAAAAACTTTATAATTTATTTAGATAACTATTCGTGCAAAGTTTCATGTTTATTACCTCAAGGAATAAGGTTTTTCATACAAACTTTCATCCCTTATTTTACCCCCTTAGGGGTTGAATTTCGAAAAATCCTGATACACGTTATTCTTAATTTTTGGGTTTAAGTATAAATATTGAGTTTCGAGTTAATCGGACAGCACGTTAAAATTCTTCCATACAAACTTTGACACCCCCCAACCGTAGGATAGGATACTTTTCCGGGATAAAAAGTACCCAGTGTGGTGCCCAGGATAATAAAGAATAATTATACCAAGTTTCATCGTAATCGAACCGGTAGTTTTTGCGTGATGCCTGAACAAACAGACAGACAGACAGACAGACCGACAGACAGACAGACAGACAGACAGACAGACAAAAATTTTTTTAATCACATTTTTGGGTTCGGTGTCGATCTAGTAACACCCCCTGCCATTTTTTTTTTTGATATTTTCAATGTACAGAATTTTCACTTCTACAGATTTATTATAAGTATAGATTAAATTGCTGCACTGCAGAACTCGAATAAGATATCATTATCCTCATTGTGAAGTGCATTATCTCACTTGTTGCCGACCGGAACGTTTTGTAGAGATATCGCAGATGGTGAGTGAGCCGCCACGCCAACACCCCGCTAACGATACGGTACTACTACGCCATTGTCGAACTGCCGCCACGGTAGCGCTACGTTACCGCTACGTCACCGCTACGAGCCACTACGCACCGCTACGACCCGCTACGACCCGCTACGCACCTCCGGCGCCGCCGTGCTACGCTACGCTGTTGCTACACCACCGCCACGGTTATGCCACGGTCGCGCTACGCCACCGCTGTGCTACCGTTACGCTAGCGCTACGTCGACTCAGTATCTGATGGAGGTTGTATACCTACATGACAGTGTTTTAAACTAACAGTTTATTATTGGCAAATTGTTTGGTCACTAATAAACTGTTCCTACACAGAGAGACAGAGAGAAAAAGTCATTGTTGTTTTACATTATTGTGGTCGATCAATAACCACAATAATATCTGCCGCCCGCACTATATCGCGGATCGCGTATCTTTCGTACATCCGCTCACTGTTTACCCTGCGAATAATTAATGAACATGCGTTTGTTTGTTTCACAGAACTGCTTATACACTGAACGCCGCACTGTTTGGATAACTATCTCTCAACTATTCACTTCGCGTAAACTTTATACTGGCAGTCTCAACATTTCAGACAACACCATTTCAGATAAATCGAGGCTTGAACGCTTTAGCAATAATCACTCTGACTAAAAACTCGATGAATTTTATACACTGAAAATACCATAAGTCATAAGTTCCCCTCAGTTCATGAGCACATATGTACAGACCCAATAACTCCTTGACTGCTGGCCAGTCGTAGTTCGTAGCTGCGAGTCGTAGGCAACTGAGCGGCAGAGATAACGAATGGCCTCGCATTCCGCGATCGTCGATACTATGTGTAGGTCGAGTGCTCTACAGCTCCGCACAGGCCGCGCTAGGTTTCCTCCTATATAAATTTAGCAGATAACGCCGTACAAGATCACTATCAACACACAATACGATGTTGTTTCAAATAGCTAGCATAGCACCTTGCTTTAACATCGTACCAATCATGTCATGAAACTTTAATGTAACAAAATATATCGGGAGCCAATCCAATTTTATAAGCCACTTAATATTATTTTTAAATACTCTATGTTTGGATCAAACAAAGTTTGTTTAAATTATTATATTAGTTAAAGTTCACTCATCTTCTATAGAAAAGGGAGGAGACCGACCAGACGGGTGTCGTATCTAGAGGGTAACAGCCCGAATATTGATGTCGGGACGTTGTATATATATGTTACGGGCAACGTGATTAACTGGGCATTATTAATAACGACCGGCTATTATTAATAATGCCCAAGAGCGATGGGCAAAGTGATTAATTTATCACTTTGACCGGCCATTATTAATAATGCCCGACGGCCCGTGGTCCATGTAATAAGTCAGTGTTTGAGATAGCTTGAATTTATCACTTGGACCGGGCAGTATGAATAATTCCCTACTTGCCGGGCAATGTGATAAATTGGACCGCGGCCGTGCCTTGCAACATGCGAGGCAGAAATAGGCCAAAGCTTTCGAGTAAGGATACCAGATGTAGATCGAGCCAAGACGGATAGTCGTAATATAATTGTTATTATTATATCTGTCGTAAAAGAAAAACTTTACAAACTTGGAACTAAACACGGTATTTTAAACCAACTGTACTCCAGAAATGAGTTTACTGTGTGTAAAGAAAAGTTCATTTCGATCGACGATGTTCCAAAAGTTGATATTACTCTTCGAGAATGTGCTCGAAGAGACTCTCATTTTGATGGACAAGGCTTCCAGCATTGTAACTGTAGTGGTGACTGCAATTCAAAACGTTGTAAATGCAAGAAATCAAACAATTCCAAATGTCGCAAAAGCTCATCTTGCAATAATAAATAATTCTAAACTTAATAACTTTCTTGCAGTGTCCTTAATTATTAGATATTTCTGTTGATTTTTCTCAGTTTACTAATTTTTAAACTATTGTTCTTAAGTAATTATTTTTTCAAAATAACATACATTTTTAACTGTCTATTTTTGAACTACTATGTTCAATAGTTTATTTTTTGATAACTTTTCATGAAAATTTTGTAACTTTAATTTCATTTAATAAACAAAAACACCTACAGTTCACCTATTGTATTACTTTGCCCAAGATAGGGTGGGCATTATTCATAATGGCCGGGAAAAGTGATTAATCATGCTGTTTTAATCACATTGCCCAATTGAGTCGGGCATTATGAATACAGACCGGCCATTATTAATAGTGCCCGGACTTATCAAATTGCCCGTAACATATATACTAGTCGTGGGGTAGACTAGCTTGCGCGATTTTGCGTGCCGTCAGTGTGACGCGTAATTCTCATGTGGCGTTTGTAGATGCATCCTCAAAATAATTATTTAATGGTGCTTTCCCCTCCAGTTTGCTCCCGGCTCTGACCTAGACTAGCAGTCGGTCATTCAGTCTTCAGCAGCATTGTGTAAGGGGTTACTTTGCTTAAGTTTGGCGAAAATTGACAACATTGACCTAACATATACTTTGCGAAGTGACGCACAAATCCCACTCCGTTGCAAGTGGATGTTACAGATGAAAGCTAACATCATAATATCAATCATTGGGACTAATAAGTATAATAATTCCGATTAATCCATTAATAAGTCATCCTGTAGAAGCATATTGACTGTCGTTTTGGTACAGATTGTGTAATAAGAAGGAGGCATCAGGTCGCACTGGCACAGCAACAGCCGGGATTAATACACGTCGCGGCGAGATTGATCACCAAAGGTGTCCGAACTCAGTGAGATTAATAGTCTCTACATCAGTTTTATCTATTTGCAAACGTTCTACGTACGTTAATTATTCGTTTTTTCCAAAAGTAGAGACGTTGCCAGGTTGAGAATAAAGCTTAAGATTTTCCTTTGGTCGTAGTTCCGCCCTGCATTCCTGCTCACGGTGTCTTAAAGCCTAGTCTCCCATACGCAGCGTACGCTACACTCGCCAGATTGCAAAACTTTGTTTAACAAAACCTGGAACTTTAATTAATCAACGAAAGGTCAAGTCAAAGAATCACTAAAGAATTGCGGACATTTTTGTAGGTACGGCCCGAACAGTCAGGCTGAGTTACGGCGACCCTTGTCTTAAAGCTTTCTGGTATTTTGGGATGCTTTTAAATAAGTTCATTACAATCTATTCTATATGCTTGCTCAGAATGTCCAGGTGTCCACACATAAAGCAAAATAATGTATGAGTAAACTGTATTGCAAAAACATTATTTATTTACTTACTTTATTATAATCCCCAGTCAGTAGCTGTCGCCGCGATATGCTGATACAAACTCTTAACGTAACGGCGACCAAGTTCTTGAACGATTTGCAAAAACATTCATCAATATATTTTCGCTTTAGACGATACTGGTGCCGATTCTCTTGTCACAAATGGCTAAATCTGACTATTTTTAATGGCGAATAAAAAGGTGTGGAATACAATTCTTTGTCATGGAAACTAAAATTACACTAAAATTCACACCAACAGCACCTCGACCTCAGGCGCAAAAGCAGTACTTAGGTACTGTATCTTTTTTTTCTTTTCATTTACTTATATCTCGAAAATGGTGTGTCCAATCGCAAAAATAATGATAATTTCGACCTCCTTTGTAAAACCCTTAAAACCTAAACATGTTTTTATTTTTTCCATAAAAAAAGTGAAAAATTCCATATAAAACACGTCGAGCCGCCCCGCCATTCGATTTTAGTTGCGTAAAAATTATATTTTATTTTAGTTTTTTTTCCAGAATAGCTCTAAGATTCTCATAGCCAAAAGTAAGGAATTTTTGTGATAGTTTAGTTCGGTGTACAAGAGAATCGGCACCACTATTAGTTTTCTTTAGTGAAGTCTAATTAACTATCCAAAAAAAAGCAAATATCGGAGAGAAACTCCTTCAAACAAATAAATGTTGTGAAGTCTGAACCAATCTGCGCGAGACACTGGAATATCTTGAAGGCACTTTGCATAGCGTTACAAACGCACCGGGCGCTATGCAAACGTGGGCTAAACGTTCAAGACTCGCGTGCTAATGGTGCGCGCCTGATGGCTGCACCTCCACAATCTCCTCGTCAGGGCTGCCGGCATCGGGAATGTGAGGCATTGCCCGCCGGCAATATGACCGACAAATACCCCGCAATGACTGTAGAGTTACATGCACCTACCGGCCATTATTTTTGAACCCATCATTCGGCTTTTGTTTATCGTTAATTTAGCACACCTACACCTTGGTATTCAATTCCATAATTTGAGTCTCAAAAAAGTGATAACTAAGTTAACATTGGTGCGTCGGACACGTTTTTCATGAGGCATCCTTGCAAGTAGGCGCGGTTCGCGGCTGACTGAGCGCCACATTGAGAGGCGACGCCATTAGCCGGGTTATTGAATCGAGTGCGACACTGCACGAAGGATAACAGAAGACTTACACTGGAATTGTCTGGTTTTTTAGGGTTCCGCAGACAACAAGGAACCCTTATAGTTTCGCCATGTCCGTCTGTCTGTCTGTCTGACGTTTCATAAGTGCCCATGTAGGTTTATGTGAAATAAAATATTTTGATATATTTTTTGTCTGTCTGTCTGTCCCCGGCTTAGCGCATAGAAAGCTTTAATTTGGAATGAGTATACATATTAATTACACCAACAAAGTGGTAAAATAAAATCATGATAAATACTTTTTTTACGGTACCTCCCCTACACGTAAATAATAAATAATAAATTTATTTATTTTCAGACAATATTACAGTCCATAGTTTAACACAAACAAATTATAAATATTAAAATTCGAAAACAGATAAAAAAGTGTGGAAGTGGGGATATTTTTTTTTTCGTCTATCCCATGGTGTGGAGTATCTTTGGAAAGGTCGTTCAAAAATATTGTGATTGAGTTTATTAGAACCATGTTTGGATTGAAGGATGCGTTTGCGAAATATTAAGCTATAAAGTGCAAATTTTTGTTAGAGTCAAGTGTCCCCCCCCCCTGCATGCTAAATGATAAGTTCTGGATATGTGGAAAAATTCACAGCAGTAGTATATAAAACGAATTTAAAAGGAAAACTATCACAGCTTAGTAGGCTCTACAAGTTAAGGAGTAATTATCGACCAACTTACATTTGCAGTTTCAGACAAATAAATGATCTATTCTATTCTATTCAGTTTCAAAAACATGTTCTTCCATATATTTTGTATGGGGGAACATGTTTTTCAACTACAATGTTAAGTTTGTTACTGGGATAAATTCATCCCAGCTACGGAACCCTTCATTGTGCGTGGTCCAACACGCACTTGGCCGGTTTTTGCTAAATATTAATCTACATGAACTGACAGGAACCTGTCTCTTCGGAAACTGCACTTAATTAATATTGCAACTTAATCATTGCATCGACACTCATAAGGTGGGTCACTTTATTTAGATTACCTTTAGTCTAAGCTCTTGGATATAATGGGGTTTGTTTCTCCCAGATAGACCCGATGGATATAATTTCTATTGTTGTCTCTATCAGCATGTAGGACTTGCTCTTCTGCCCCGTCTGTGCGATGGTAACATCGTCCGGGTGCCTTCATCTGCAACGGGACTTTTCTATTGACTGCGCTAATAACTGCTCGCAGACGCTTACAGCGCGGGCGGCTCGAGTCGCAGATAAGCCCATTCGTGTGCCATTCACCGCGACGTGACACTGTAGTGCACCTTATTGTTTGTGCAACCGTGCTAGGTAAACTAAATACTATAATTGTTTCATTGAACGCTTAAACTTTGGGTGTTTGAAAAACATAATAAAAATATTATCTACTTTACGTCTTCATGAACAAAATCTTACGCAAAGCAAATCTTAAGCTTACGAAAGAGTTGTGTACCTTCCAACTTGGCGGTGTCATCAAAGCTTACGCGGTATTTAACCCAAGTATCTGTATCTGAAGATCTGAATCTAGAAGTATCTGTTTAACCTCTACAATATTAATGGAACTCGTAAGGTGGGTAGACGATGTATCTCTGCCAGGCAGCCAGCCGGCGCAGCGTGTCGGAGGCACAGTGTGTCGGGTAGCACGTGTTGACTGCAGATTAAACTAATCTGCCGCGCCACCCGCCAGCGCGTCGTCCCCGCCGCCGCTGTGTCACCGCGCTAGCACTAAATAGATAGGTACAGAAGGCTGGCTGCACAAAACGAGCGAAAAATGTGCAAGCACACACAGACGCGTGTGTACTGCAATCTCAAGCGAATGACAGTCACGTGTGAGCTTGCACTCGCTTTATGTTTGTATACTTTATGTAGACTCGTGGCGTGCATATGTGTGCGTGCATTTTTGCTTGTCTCTTTACGGTACGGTGCGCTTACCGCACCGCAGAATAATCGTGTGAGCTTGTATATGACAAAGTAAACCACCAGTCTGTGATAGGGCGCGTCGCCGTGTACGATATACGGGGACTATATACTATATTCGGCCACTGCTAGGTATGCCGCCGTGTCTTCAACAAACTTTCATAGTGATCCATACAACAGTGACGACCGTGCCTACCCACGGCGAATTAACTGTCTCAACAATTAACTGTTTCACGGCAAAAAAAGTGTGTTTTAACGGGCCTAAGGACCCAACCTTCTGACCTTTTCTCTATTTTGTGGTTGTATCGTGCCGCGTCCGAGTCGCACCGCCCACCGAAAACCAGTTGCACTTCGCTTGACAGTTGCTGTACTCCGCTTATGACTCCCAATTTGTTTAATTTAACTTTTATGTCATTAATGAACATGTTTAATCTGCGAATTTATGTGCACGACAAGCTTCAAAATTCGAAAACGTCAACCGCAGTAGGTACAATAACTTCCAAAATTCCAAGACATCTTGTCACAAACACGAGAAGGCCGCCTCATGCTTAATATTGAAGAGATCTTATACATACACATAATAACTGTCGGTTTACGGAGAAAGGGGTGTTCTGTAATGGTGCACATAACTGTAGACATTTGATGGAGGACTGCTATTACAATACTTTCACTGCGCTATCTATATCTGCGGTAAGAGCGCCGTACATCAGCTGGCATCATAACGCAAACGAGTGGTTCGCAAGTTTGTCGATATCATCTAATGAGAGCCCACCGACCGACCGTTTGTACATTGTTTAGAAAGTTCCGAAAGCTCCATTTGATTACGTTTCAATAAATTTAATTCCGACATATTTAGATTAATTTAAAACTTTGTAGGTTTCTTTCTACTCGCAAATTAAATTGAAAGTTCGAGACAGCCGTGGAATTTCTCGTTAATTTAAAGTGAATGGGTACACTTGTAGCTCGCCTGGTGTGGCACGTTCTTTTCCGGGTTCGTTGCGCTTTGCAGCAACAAAAGCGCTAAATCTGCATATAAAATGGACTGGAATAAGGGTTGACCCTCAACTTGCCTAGACCTCCTCCCGCCCCCTACCCTCCCCTCCCCTCTCGCCCTGTGTCTGCACACGTATCGAATTATATTAGGGTAATATTTATTGAGGGTCTCTCGAAACGCGCCGCGGCATTGTGCAACAACCCTTGACTTATTAATTATTTTCACACAACAGATTGCAAACTTGCTACGAAGGGGCGCAGGGGCCCAGGGGTGGTGCGACGGGCCTCTTGGTACCCACGGCTACACTATCAGGGATTTATTATATTGTTCGCGTTGTGGTATAATTCTATATAGATTTCTTAAATAATGCAAGCTCTAATTATTATGTCTATACTATCCAATAAATTGATCAAGTGATTAATTCTAATAGCATGTGGCACAGGTCACTATGTGGGGCTGAGCAGAGCGCTCCGGTTCCGTCCATCAATTAATCAATCTCTTCAATCACGTCACGTCGACGACCACCGCCGGGGGGCGCCACTAACTACTACACTACTGACTTCACTTTATTTATTTTCCCTAGGGAATGCAATTTATTAACGTAGATCCGATACAAAGACAAATTGAAGAAATCATTCAACCGTTTAAACACGTTCTGTGCTTTTTGTAAGTTTTCTTTGTAGACTAGGAAAATAACGTAATAATACATAAAATATCTTAGTTGTTCGTTGAGTTTTTTTAAAATAATATTGCTATTTGGTTTTTACCATATTGGAACATACTTTATTTATAGTGTTTACGGCTCGTACACACTGGTGGGATATCACAGGCGCGACAAAAAGCGCTACTAAAGTGTGTACGAGCCTTTACTTGTTTACTTAACATTGATGAGGCGAGGACTCGAGGACATAATGCACTTACTTGGATGTAATTACCGTACCGCACACATATATCTGCAACAATCGTAACACGATGAGGGACGTGACGTGCGGACAGCAGAGATAACGTGCGGACGCGCGTCTGTACGTCGGACGTCGAGACACAAAGCGCGACCCCGTGTCACGTCACGACACTCAATCATAAAGGAAATATAAATTTTACAAGATAAACCATCGTCGTCGGCGCGATTAAAGGCAAATTGAATAATACTAAAATGTGTTTGTTGACCAATCGCTTCCGAATGAATTAGAAATGTCGAAGGGAGCGAACAATTATAACTTTCAAGCTACATCCAAGAGCGAATCCACCTTTAAACTTCACGTCCATTAAGGCTCACACTTGTAATGACCAGACGCACTGCCCTTGTTTGTCCCTGCGTGAGGTAAATAGTCTCAAGTATCTGGGAGTTGTGATTGATGGTGGACTTAACTGGTACTTGCATGGTACTTGGATATGATAAGCACTACAGTTAGAAGAATGATTTATATATTTAAGCTTCTTAGGTCCTCTGCTGACCTCAAAACGACTAGAATGGTTTATATTGCTGTCTGCTAGTCCATCTCCTACTGCATCTCAGTATAGGGAGGTGCAGCTAAGACTAGGTTTCTCAAGGTGGAGCGAGTACAAAGAGCAGTCCTTAAGGTGATGCTTAAGAAGCACTTCAAGTATCCTACTTCACAATTATACAAAGATGCAAAAGTACTTACTGTGAGGCAGCTGTTTGTGCTTCGATCCGTACTGAAAAAACACTCCAAGGTCCCCCCCCCACCTGACCCAACACGCCGTAGGAAAAAGCCTCATTGTCTCACGGAAACCCACAAGACCGCATTTGCTAGAAGCCAAGCATTATGTTCTGAGCTCACACTTGTACACAAAAATTAATAATAAAATAAATATAATTGAATTGGATGGTTACAGGGTAAAAGCTTAAATTGAGGAGTGGATAATTGATCAAGAGTATGAGGCTGTTGAAGATTTACTTACCTGGATCTGTTGACTCTATAACATTGTTTCACACCTACACTCACCGCTTCCCACACATGCTCGTAATTCTTATTACACACACGCACACATAACACACCCAACAATACACACAACATACATAAATACATACATCACCAACCACTAAAACACACTAACATACACAACGTTTTCTTTTTTTCTTTTTCTTTAACAATTCTGACAATTCTTTGACAATCCTGTTTATATATAATATATTAATAACATGTATGCTCACAATAATCGCTCGACCTTACTGTTACGCGAAGACTCTGCCGCCCAAGATACAGGTTTTTCCTAGTTTGGGGGGCAGAGTACCCATTCTTCTGGGACTTTCGACCTCACTACCTACCTTTTGTATCGAATCTGTGTATAACATCTAATCTGCCCACACTTATTGTCAAGGTTTATAAAGGGTGATTTTTTAAGAGGTATAGGATTTGATTTTCAAAAAAAACACAAAAAAATTGAAAAATTTGATGAAATCTTTATTGGAATCGATAGAACGATCAATATAATTTAATGTTTGAAGATGATTTCATGCAAATGCTGGCCGCGGCTCCGGTTTAGATAGCCCATTCGCAAGGCCCAATTTCGGCACACTCTCTCCAACATATCAGCCGGTATATCACGAATAAATGCTTCAATATTGGCTCCCAGTGCGTCAATCGTTGCTGGTTTATCCCTGTAGACATGAGCCTTAACATGGCCCCACAAGAAATAGTCCAAAGGCGTTAGATCACACGATCTAGGCGGCCAAAATAAACTGTTCACCGAAGGCGGCTCTCAATTGGGCCATTGTTTCGCGTGCCGTGTGGCATGTAGCACCGTCTTGTTGAAACCACATGTCAGGCATGTCCAATTCTTCCATTTTGGGCAAAAACAAAATCGCCAATCATCACACGGTAGCGCTCGTCATTCACAGTAACGTTTCGGCCATTGTTGTCTTTGAAAAAGTACGGCCCGATGATGCCGCCGTTCGTTCGTAAGTCGATTCATGGTTAAATTATAGACCAAACTGAACAAGTTTGACAATTACACAAGCCACGAATCACGCGTGATCTGTCAAAAACAGTGTTGCCAAAAAGATACCAGCAAAAAAATCACCCGTTATTTTTTGTGAATAAAGAATTTATTTTTTATTTATTGTTCTTCTATTTCATTTATAAAGATATTATTTACATTTTTAAGTATTTTCATTTAAAAAAAAAACATTCAAAAATATAAAAAAATATTTATTATTATTATTACAATAATTATTTTGGGGGCAAACCAACACACACCTTGTGTTATAACAGAATGCAGTGCTTCCTTCCTTATTTATTCATTCAGTACCTACATTGTACCTAACGCTGCAATGAAATTATTTCTACTGCATCAGGTCATTTTGAATAGATGTCAATGAACCCTCCACACCACAGCGCGTACTGGGCACTTTTGTGCAGTAATTGGGTGAGAGCGAGCCTGAAGGCGGCGGGCGCAGTGACGAAGTCAAACGAAATTGCGTACACAGCTACCGCGCTTACAACATAAAGGAAAAGACAGTAAACCCACACAGAACTCGCGCATAATAAACGTGATACCGTAAACTGGTGCTGGAATAGGGTAAACAGAGGGTGCAACTGTATAACCGAGGAATATTAGGGTTTGTAAAAGAGAGAAGGGTGGGTAACTTAACTTTCGTACATTTCGTTAACATAAGGCGATATACCTTACGACACCGAGGGAGCCAACCCTCTTCCGACTTCCAGACCTTCTCATAAAGTCAGGCATCAATCAATCATTGTATACAACATTACAACAGCAACAACCAACATTTAAAGATAAGTAGTAGAACATATAACCTTGCATGAGCCAATTTAGGTGAACGTGCAAGTGCAGCGTTGTAGCCTGTAGGGTTTCTGAATTTGTCTACATAGTGGTTTAAAGCTAATCGAGTTAGGGCTCACGAGCCTTCACTTTCTCGTACCACTTTGTGGAAAGTTCACCGGCGGCGTGGGCACGGCGCAGTGCGGTGCAGTGCGGTGCGGTTTGCAGTGTCGGCGTTCCGCCGATAATGTCCCACTATTATGTGTGTTCCTCTCGTCACAAACATTGTTCTCTATTAACTCTCACTGGCCTCAGGCTTTTACATGGAAATGACAAAAACATTTTATTTCTATGTTAATACTTCTGTTGAAACTAAATCACCTTGGTGTCACAGGTTCTGCTTACAAAATGTTTAAATCGTACCTCACTAACAGATATCAGATTGTAAAAATCGGTGAAACCCAAAGTGAACCTCAACTGATTACTTACGGCGTTCCTCAGGGCTCCATCCTTGGTCCGTTATTGTTCTTAATCTACATAAATAACATCCATGAAATCGGCCTAAAAGGGGATATTGCACTGTACGCTGACGATACGAGTCTATTTTACAAGGGTGCCTCAATTTGCTCAATCATAGAACAAGCTCAGCATGATCTAAACGTCCTGCACACTTGGCTTAAATCAAACTTGCTTACAATAAACATAGCTAAAACAAATTATATTATGTTCACTGCTAAAAACAAAAAGATTGGTCCGTATAATAACTTACACATCGATGGTCAAGTACTGAATAGAGTGCATAAAGAAAAATATCTTGGTCTTATACTTGACGATCAATTAACATGGAAACCGCATATAGAATATGTTAAGAATAAGCTCACATCACTAACAGGTGCACTACGTGGCATAGCGCGATGTCTGCCTAGACAGGTACGTTACAGTATATACAACTCCATGGTCAAGTCTCACATAGACTATTTGATTGAGGTTTGGGGAACTGCTGCCAATACAAACCTAAAAGTACTACAAGTTGCTCAAAATAAAATAATTAAAACACTATTTAGATACAACTACTTAACACCTACTGAAATTTTTTACAAAGAAACAAAAGTTATGAACCTATTTCAAATATATAAGTATAACACATGTCTACTTGTTAGGAAAATACTAACTAGAGACATACACTCGCAGATAATATTTACAAAGAGTGTACAAACTTACAAAATTTTAACAAGACAGGCTAACGATATCTGCTTATCTCAGCCTAGGACTAAGTATGGGAAAAGGAACATCATGTATGAAGGGGCCAACTTTTATAATAAACTGCCTAAGGACATAAAAGAAATTAAATCGTTTAACATCTACAAGAAAACTCTAAGAAACTACATACTAAAAGATCAAACGCGGGATAGCGAATAAAAAAAAAAAAAAAAAAAAAAAAAAAAAAAAAAAAAAAAAACATTATTACATAAATAAATATAATAATTATCTACTCAAAATATACACAATAAATACAAAAGAAACCTACCTATATAAAATCTCTGCTGCACATTAATTTTAAGAAGTAATTAAGGCATCAAAATGTCATGTAGATGTACCTAAGTACTTTATTTTTTCGTTCTAATTATTTGTTCTGCACTGTGGTGTAGGCCTTAGTAAATACGCTACAATCGTCAACATGCACCTTACCCGCATCCTTTGATATTCTGCTGTTCCTAGTGTAAAACTACCTTCTTCTGATTTATTTTATTTGATAGGACACTATCTACTATTAAGTCAAATTGTAATTGAGGATAATTACGTACCTACTATGTGTATCTATATTTTATTTTTAAGCTACGCTTGATGGCGCACAACTTTGTTTATACTAATTTATGTTTTCTCTATAAGTGAATTGTAATTCTTTTGAGAAAATAAATATCTTTAACCATAATGGTTATAATTACGAGTAGGTTTACACTGAACCACTTAAAAACTTTAGTTTAGGCCTGTACGTCGATTCTGTAAAATTCGAACAACAACTCGCATCTCACATCGCTATTCACTCTCCCTTCGCATAAGGTTCAAAATGACCTTGATTTTGCATTCTGTAAGCATCACCTAGTCACTTGCGAAGTGAAGTGAGCTCCGAAGCGAGCTAGTGATTACCACACTCAACAAAATGTTAGTCAAGTTTTATCGACTCTGTTTTTTGACACAATTGTTGAGTTTTTGGCACAGAATTTTAGCTAATATATTGTTTAAATTAAAATGTCTTATTTTAAAACTAATTTGAGGCAGCTTATAAGTAAAAAAACAGAAAACTAAATGATGGCTATGAATATATAATCTATGCTTCCCATACGAAAAAAAATAATGTCAGACAGACAATAATATTTACGTTGCGTTGTTTTGCTTGCGTTTGATTCGTTCGTTCAGTGCCGAAAATAATTGTGAAATAATCATGAAGTAAGTTTATATTTGTGGTTGTGAAGTTTAAAAATGATATTAATTAAATAGTACCTATTAAATACGCATTTTCATATAACAATATGTGATCAAGATGTGATCTTTATTTCAAAATTATTGAAAGACAGAGAGACGTCACCAACTGTCAGCGCGACAGACGTCGTGACTTGGTGGCCAGTACATTGACTTGGTGGCCAGTACATATCAGTCCTCCGCCGCCATTCCTGTTTGTCGCACGCCCGGGGCTGGAAGCAGCTGCTCTAGGTGTCTACGCCACACGACGCCACCGTCAGTCTGCACTTCATAATGAAGCCTGCCTAGACGACGCACTATCGTGCCAAACTCCCATCTTCGTCTCTGGTTGGAGTAGGCTCTAGCCTGGACTCTATCACCTACGGAGTACGCCCTGATAGGAGGCGGTGTATAGTTTGGTTTGAATGTCTTCGGGGCAGATGAGTCTCTAAACATTACATGCAACTTCGTTCTCACATCCCGACTGAACATCAGTTCATAGGGGGTCTGTCCGTTCAGGTTTGGTGTGCGTCTGAGCCGGGTCTTAAGGACAAGGAGCTTATCCGTAAGGTCGCCCCTCTCTCGTCTGGAGTTTCTAGTTCTATGTTATGCTGTGTTTCGTGTAATTTCTGTAAAGTTTCTTGTAGTGATTGAAGTCTTGACTCTGTCTCTTCATATGGTATGATTTCTTGACTGTTCACGTAGTTTTCTAGTTTTGTGATTATACCACGCAATGAGGCGCGGGTTTTTTTCAGTTTTTTAATATCATTAGTCGACATCCTCGTCGCCAATTTATTAAATACGCATTTTCATATAACAATATGTGATCTTTATTTCAAAATTATTGAAAGACAGAGAGACGTCACCAACTGTCAGCGCGACAGACGTCGTGACTTGGTGGCCAGTACATTGACTTGGTGGCCAGTACATATCAGTACCTATTTATTTTGTTTTCTAATCCAACAATAATGTTCCAGCCCAAATGAGACACGTTCCTCTAACCCATCGTCGGCTCAGGTTGAAACTCTGGTAGGTACCTAAAGTTTATGGAAAGAAACCCTGGCATGGCGAAGGGTTTCTTGAGAACTCAAACTCAGAGAGCGAAGTCGACGCCAGTGGGAGGAACTAGCCGTGCGCCTAAATAGATTAGTGGACCAAGGTTAGCATCGCTTTTTTTTACTAAGTAGGTACATGTTAGTTAAACCACTTATCATTCCTCAAAACAAACCACTTAAAATTTGCGACGTTGCTTGGTTTGAAGTGTGTTCCTTGGTTTCATAATTTTAATTTTACTCAATCAATGACTTTAATAATAAGAAAATGGAGTTTTTTAATATAGTTTGAAAAATACATATGTATTTTAATAGCAATTTTTTTATAATTTCAGAGTGGAAGAACAGTAGTTGGAGAAACAAATACTAAATGCACACATCCTGCAGTCCTTTCTGGAGAGGAGTGCAGAAAGAGAAAGGGCCATGGATGAAACGAGTGCAGAGTGAGATAGAATCTTGGCTGAAGCTGTGGCTGCAGTGGGGAAAGGGCTGCAAGCATTGGCAGAGGCTAAGCATAGAGATAGGGTGTAGTTATTCGAATTTGGTTAGATTGTCGACGCTTTTCTAGTTTATCCAAATCATGCGACTCTTCTAATAAAGATTTAAACAAAAACATTCTTGACATCGCTTCACTTTACTCAAACGCCCAAAAATTAGTTTTTAACCACAAATTTATAGTTATTGTACTAATTTTTTTACACTGTGACATAAAAAATATTATTTTAACGCTATTCTTATAGGATTTCTTCTATTTTCACTCGTAAAATAGATGCTTTTTATTTGACACTTTGAATCGGGTTCGAGTTCGAAGGGAGCGTCGAAGTGACGGCGGAATTACCTTACAGAATGCCACTTCTTACGTCATCTCATACTTTAGCTGTCAAAATCTCACGGTCAATTTAGTTCAATTCGCTGACACGCTCGCAAGGGTAGCGCTAGTGTATCAATCGAGTTTTTAGAATACCAATCAAGAAACTCACAGCGGATTCAGATTCGAAGTTTAGAATGAGGTCAAGTGAGGCGAAACGTAATTGGACTTCTACTGTATGGTCTGAAGCTATAGGTACAGTCCGCGAGGCCTAAGCTGAGCTTCGCCTTTATGTGAGTGATTACCAAAAGTAGAGTCAGACAAAAAACTTTAAAAATAAATTTTATTATGTTTTAGGTAGGTACATAACATAACTGGGAGAGATATTCTAGTTTAAAAATAAAATAAAACTAAATGAGCAAAACTTGTTAAAATAAAGGCCAGCTATGATATTTCTGACTGATGAGTATGTGTACATTGCATCTTCATCATTTTCATTATCACTTTCGTCTTCATTTTTACTCTCGTCTGATGTGTCGTTGTGTATTTGTACAATTATTCAATTTTTCTTTTTTTTCTTTTATGTAACCATATCTTGTTTACGGGATTTTCTAACGAATTGTAGTAAGATGCATTGTCTACCACCACAACGCTTTTGGAATTAATTGCGTTTGTAACCATTTCGTGTAGTTTTCTGCATTCATATTTTTATGGTAATCACCACTTTTTTGATTTGCTTTGAAAATCAGCAGTGCATTTGGAATGAAACTGTCCTCTCCACCGGCATGAACGATTGATTTTAAACGATTTCCTTTAGAAATTGGTTTCTTCAAACCAGAAGTGCTGCCATCTGAATAAGATTTCGAGAGAGAGAAGAGAAGTGTGAGTTTTTGTCGGTATAAACGACTGGCTGGCCCTGAATACGATATTCGGAAATTTTAATGAAAAACATTATACGTAGATAACGTATCTCACGTTTTTCTTTCGAATTTTTCTATTATCTTCTGTCCTTTACGATTTAAATCCTAAAAGAGACACTTCTTTACGCAATGACCAAATTGGCCTTGGATAGTTTATATGTCTTCAACTTTCATGTATTCGCTTCTTAGTTGGCACCTCTTTAACAATTATGGACTTTTGTCTGAATAAATAAAAAATTAAAAAATATATATATATATATCAGTATTGTGAAAGTTGTGAATAGTTCTTCGGACTACCGTTTTATCAAAATCGTCAATGATAGTGATATTTTTCCTGCATCTAGTCTTTTTCGGAGATTCTTTGGTTCCGTCTTCCAAAAGTCGAAATTCGAGCATTATTTTGACAACCTTCTTCGAGATAAATCGAAATTGCTGTATTTATTTATTTTATTATTTATGTACACACAGTAAAAAATATATAATAGAACGACATAATTAAAATATGAGTACAAAGGTACTGCTTATTTCTTTTAAGAAATTTCTTCTAGCAGACCTGCGAAAGGAGAAATGAGGAAGAAATATACAATAGTGTGAGAACAAGAAGAGAAAAACATTATTATGCGAAGTCTTAGCTTAAAAAAATAAAATATACTACATATAAACGCAATAAAATTAACATATTATACTTAAATAAATACATAAAGCTTAACTATATAAACATAAATACACTATATGAACCTAAATAATAATATACTCATATTTTGAATACGGAAATAGTTTTCAAATCACGAATGCTAGGCGGAAGTGAGTTCCACAATCTTACAGCATGGACAGAGAAGGAATAAGAATAATAGCTAGTTTTATGAGGATGAGATTTAAGGATTGATCTAAGGTGTGATCTACACGGTGCGTCACTAGGACGAGCGTAAGAAAAACGCTCACGCAGGTAGGACGGATAAGACGGGTTGTGTTAGATGTTGAAGAGGAGACATAAAATCCGAGTGTTCCTGCGAAGGCGGATTGGGAGCAACTTGAGTTCCTTACGAAGGTGAGAAACATGGTCATACTTTCGAAGACCGAGTTTTGCACGCGCTCAAGCTTGTTTAACTCCTCAGTAGCCTCCAGGTAGCAGGCGTCGGCATAATCTATAATCGGCTGGATAAGTGTTTGTGCCAAGGAAATTTTAGTCTTCAAGGGCAGGAGACTTTGATGGCTTTTTAACGAATGAAAAGAGAAGTGTACCTTGCGACTAACCTCATTGACCTGCGCACGCCACGAACGATTGTAGTCAATTATTACACCCAGGTCTTTGGCGGTTTCGGTATAGTCAATGCGAACACCATCAAGATATAAAGGCATCAGAGATGCAACATCAACCGCATTGCGAACGAATCTGCTGCCTATGAACATGGCCTGTGATTTAGTTGGGTTAATTTGCAAACCAAATGACTTAGCCCAAGCGCTAATGCAAGACAGGTCACGATTCATAGCAGCAATTGCAGAACCCGCTTCAGCTACAGTAAAGTGTCGGTAAAGCTGCAAGTCATCTGCGTAGAGATGAAAACTAGAGGAGATTACTCTGGTAACAAAGTTGATGAAAATTGAAAAAAGAAGAGGAGAGAGAACGCTACCCTGAGGAACACCCTCAGTGAGGCTACACCAATCAGAGAAGGACTCCTCCAGGCGAACACACTGAGAGCGCCCCGAAGATAAGAACGGAACTAAGCTAAAGCGGAAGAACAGAAATTGATTGATTTGAGGATACCAAGTAGAATGTCGAAATCCACTGAGATGAAGGCGCTACTAAAGTCAAGCAACACAAGAACAGTAAGGGACGTATTCTCCATTGCCCAGCGGATGTCGTCAGTTACTTTCAAAAGCTGTACTGGTTAAAAACAAATAACTATGCGGCCGGCAATGTTACTATGAAAATCCATATCAGTCCTGTTTAGCGGCCAAATAAATTATTATGAAAACTCGTATCTGACTTGTTATTCAAAAATGGAACGAACTTTTTACTTAATAATAATTTTATTTAAATTTCGATTTCACTTGCAAATAAAATAATAATGTCGGATGTTATATCGATGGTACCTGTGACAACAATATTATTTATGCAGATGACATGGTTCTGCTGGGTCCCTCGATAAGTGCAGTGAGGAAACTACTTTGTATCTGCGAGCACATGGACTAAAATATAATTCCAAAAACAGCGAGCTGCTGATCTTCAAAGCAGGCAAGCAGGAATTTCCACGCATTATTTGACAAAAGTACTATACAAGTCATGGCGTATGTGTGCCTCGGCTTCGCCTCGGCCCATATTTTCACAATCGTCCATCAATGCCCGAATTGCTGGCGTCGACAGTAATAACCAGTAACCTTTCAATAAAACTCTTTTGACAGTGGACAGTTGAATTCCCGTCGATGAAATGTCGCTACCCATTGGGCTGATGTAGTGACACTTGATATGGCTTTATCGGTCATGTCTTTAAAATAACTATTTAAATTACACAACATTTTTCTATCGAGAATATTTTATGAAATCGTGTTTTCGGCTAGCATAGTACGTAACATTCATTCTCATCTTTAACATATATTTATTTCAAAATTAATGCTGCAGTAGTTTCGATATAACGGCGGATCTTGCTAAGCAATTTGACGACTTATAGGCCGTTAAGCTTTAAACGCATTAAAAGGCAAATTTTGCAAAGAAGAGGGTAGCTTGTTGTGAAAGGTTATACCAAGCCCAACGAATGAGTTATGCACCTTAATAAGCCGTTGAAATGAAGCACGTAATTTGTCGTTATTTCTGGTGTTAAAATATTAGTTATCACTGTTTTTAGTGTATAAGTGTATATTTTGCCTAATATATAAGATGTTGGCGAAGATGAATTGTGATGCCACTGTGAGAATACCACTATTTAAAAAAAACTCTCTTAGAGAAACTGGCACCTAGCCACCATGGCATTGTGTCACCCTATCTGTAATTAACATGGTATAAATAATAAAGAGCATTCTACATATATATCTATCTATCTGGTAATTTGCTCGAACAGCCCGTTTTTGAAGAACTCTAAAGATATATTTTGAATGTCAGCGACTTTGCCCCAGAGCAGAATACCGTAGGACATAACGCTATAAATATAACTAGAATAGACTAACCGAACTGTATCAACGTCAGTGTATTGTCTTACTTTCCTGACGAGGCGTAGGTGGTCGAACTGAACCTTCCTGCTAGGCTTGATATATGAGGGCCCTACTGTTATGCCCAGAAAAACTGCCGAGTCTACAGTTTCAAGCACCTCTTTATCTAAGTCACGTCACGGATGTTAAGTAATTTGTGGATGGATTCTGTCGTCACCGAGCTTTGAAATCCTTGCAGCACTACTTCAAACACAAATGTAGTACTTAATCAGCCTAAACACATAAAGTAAGACTAGTTGCATAGAAAATAAATCTTCGCAACTAATAACTTAGGTCATATTAGTGTAATTAAAGCCGGCGTGGCTCGTAACTTCTCTCCAGCGCAAACATTTGTCTGGACCAGCTAGTTATATTAACACTCGTCAGATATACTGCAGAACTAAACTAGGTCAGTGATGCTCAAACTTCACGCCGACGCACTTTATGTACAAGATATGTGAAGCCTGCTGTGAATATCAGGCAAGCTGTTCACCTCTACACGTTCGGAACATGTCGTGCGCAGCATCATCTGGTGAATTACCCAGCCGTTGTGATAATAAAACACATTTTTAAAAGCTTTTATTTAACTTCACTTGTATGTATGTCCTGGAATATTGCAATCAATATTTAACCCACTTCCACTGAAGCTATCGGGCTGAAATTTGGCATACGTGTTTGGTTCTCGTGACAATGCATGATAAAAGTTTTTTTTAAAATATTTAATACTAATTATTGATTAATAACAGTAATCCCTCCTGCTGTGATTCAATATACTTAAAGCTTTTTATAGCGTGCTATAGATAGGTATACAGTGGGATAAAATGGCTCTTCGCAACGCGGATCGGCAATTGGATTGCTCTCGAATTAAAGTTTGAGCACCACTGCTCCACCCAGATAAGTACCAGACGCTGTCTCGTTAGCGCCCAACCCGTCCGTGCCCGTCTGCACTGCACCGCGCTGCTCATTACACTGAACAGGTGGGTAAACATTCTGCGTAACCATAACATGTCCATCGTCGGCGGCACGCGAACTGTGTGGCGCGAACCTTTCGGCCGGACCTGCGCGGAGCGAACCGACCTCGTCATCTATGATCAACAACCAATCATTTCCGCCAAATGGACAATCAATTTCCAAATAAAACCAGCCAAGTGCGTGTCGGACCACGCACAATGAAGGGTTCCGTAGCTGGGATGAATTTATCCCAAGAACAACTTAACATTGCAGTTGATATATCCCATACAAAATGTATGGGAGAACATTTTTTTGTTATATATACAATTTCGTTATATATACTACTGCTGTGAATTTTTCCACATATCCAGAACCATTTAGCTGGCAGGGGGGGGGGACACTTGACTCTAACAAAAACTAACACTTTATAGCTTAATATTTTGCAAACGGATCCTTCAATCCAAAAATGGTTTCAACAACTCACAATATTTTGGAACGAACTTTCCAACGATACCCCACATCATGGGATAGACGAAAAAAAAAACCACTTCACCTACTTTAAGTGTAGGGGAGGAACCATGCCAAACCTACTCATGCCAAATTACAGCTTTCTATTACTAAAAGCCTCTGCGTTAAGCCAGGGACAGACAGACAGACAGACGAACATGGCAAAACTATAAGGGTTCCTTGTTGACTACGGAACCCTAAAAAGTTACTTGCAACATAGTGCAACTTCAAAGTCAAAGATTTATTTGCAGATAAATATAGTTACAAAGGTGTTACAATGGTTTGGTATGCAATTAACTTATTTAAATTGAAGGAATTCTTTTAAAGTATAGAAGGAGTTCTCAATTAACCAGCTGCGTAAAGCCCTTCTAAATCAAATCATTGGAAGTTCTTTAATTGGGTTAGGAATCTTGTTATAAATTTTAATACACATTCACATACATACCCCCCCCCCCCATCCCACTGTCACACTCACACTCACTGTAGCCCTAACCTGTCGCTAAGAATATAAAGATATTAGCAAAATTTGCAACGAAAAGCGTTCACACTCAAGCAACGAGGGAGAATTTATATAATGAGGATGATGATACTCGCATGTTTATCGTGTGAGAGAAAATAATAATTGTATTATATGCTTGACACAGTGTTTGCCCGCCTATTTCTCAAACACGGCCAAAACAAACCTTTTTTTTTAAAAGAAAATATTAAACCGAGTGTGACTTGCAGCTTGCAGTATCCTCGAGTTTCGCGTATCTCGTGACTACTCATGAGAGTTATCAGCTAACAGCCACTCAGACAATAACGTGTGAGCGATAACAATCTCAATAATACCCGGCAGTTCTACTATACCTAGTACTTTTTTCAATACACGGGCGGAGGCGTCTCCGTCTTTTACCCGTGCTATACCAACAGATTTACTGCCGCCGCGTCGAGCTGTTCGAGCAGTGCCGCGGTACTCTTCGTAAATCACACGGAGAAAACAACTCAATGCGTGAAGAATCGTCGATAAGTGTACACAAACTGTTTCTTCAGTTTATTGTCTGTAGCTCTTTCCACGAATTCTTAATTAAACAATGTTTAGCGACGTATTAATCAACGCTGTGTATTTGTTTTCGCGCACAATTATCGTAAAACGGCGTCGGATCAAACAGAAGCCAGTCGCGGCGGGCACAGAACGCGAGCGGCAGGGGTGCGGGACGGGCCCAGGACGGGCGCGGAACGGGCGCGGCACGGGACTGAATTACGGGCACTCGTCTTTATACCGGCCATTAAAGTTTTACGATGACGCTGGCCGCCGCCGTCTCCCGGCCGCGTCACTCGCTTTCGCATCAGGGTCATCCATCAACAGGACTCACTTTTTCACCCTTCCGGGTGAGATAAAATCCTTAGGTCCAGACTCCATTTAATATTTTATTTCCTACTTGAATCTGTCTGCGAGGTGAGTGACCGACCTTTAGCACCGTTCCACGCACAAGGCTACCGTGTTGGTCCACATGACCACATTTACAACACAAACTCTTTATTGCACGTTCTTATTTTACTGAGTTAGAGAAATATGTATTAAATAATATTAAACTGTACCTCCTCTTGATCATAAAAACTAAATGAAAACCACAATGTGTTAGGAATTCTTGAAACATCATCATGAAATCATCGCGTTGTATTCTCGTCAAAAGGCAAAGAACACCAACATACCAGTAGGTAGGTCGTTCTAGCAGAGATACTGGCCGCGATCGCGCGCTGACCCCCGACACACAAGGCCGCACATTGTCGCAGCTTATTTATTAAATAGTCGTCCATTGTCCTGTGCCACTGCGCTCACTGCATTCACTGCATTGTCCATTTTCCGCATTAAACTTCAAAAATAGCCGCATTGCGAACACTGAGGTGACCATGGTTGGAATAAACAGGAAACTTTGTATTGAAAGGACATTCCCCAAATATATGAGGCGATTTTATTAATCATTATTAGGCTAATATTTACGATGGAAGAGATAATACATTACCTCTTCCATCGTTAATATTCGAAGCATATAGGGCATTCGAAGCACGTGAGTTTGTTAAAACCATTTTTGGATTGAAGGCTCGTTCACACCGGCGCGACTTGTCGCGCGACGCGACTTTAACAATACAATTTCTATTATAACTTCACGATTGAACAATTGCCGGTGTCGCGTCGCGCGACAAGTCGCGCCGGTGTGAACGAGCCTTGAGGATCCGTTTGCGAAATATTAAGCTTTAAAGCGCTAATTTTTGTTAGAGTCAAATGTCCCCCCCCCTGCCAGCTAAATGGTAAGTTCTGAATATGTGGAAAAAATCACAGCAGTAGTAAGTATTAGGTATATAACGAAATTAAAAGGAAAACTATCACAGCTAAGTAGGCTCTACAATTTAACGAGTAATTATCGACCAACTTACATTTGCAGTTGCAAAATCATGTTCTCCCATAAATTTTGTATGGGAGAACATGTTTTTGAACTACAATGTTAAGTTTGTTCTTGGGAATAATTCATCCCAGCTACGGAACCCTTCATTGTGCGTGGTCCGACACGCACTTTGTCGGTTTTTTAATTTTATTACTTATAGTTTTTAATTGTCCTACAGTCTATTATAATGAATGTATGTTAGATGGGATCAAAATATCGTAAGAAATGTATACAGGGATATTTAAGATTAATTTTAAATGCCACCGAAATGATGAACCGATCCACCGTAATTATATATGTTGCCACCGATATTACATTTTGGTCACTGAAAATATAAACATAAACCAAAGAGAAATAGCTTCGTGACACAAGGCACAAGGTTCGACTCTAAGCATAAAGGCCCGTTCGCAAAACACCCTTTCCAAAAAAAGGGTTATGTTATAAGAGCAAAATGGCGAATTAGTAGACACTCGATCCCATTCACCAATAGTCACACTTTCATACCACTAATAAGTCTGATGCATGCATCCCAACTGATGTTAAATGGCAAATGCAGCCTAGCGAAAGAGAGATCTCTGTCTGCTATTCATCATCATCATCATCATCATCATCTGAGCTGCAAGACGTCCACTGCTGAACATAGGCCCCCCCCATAATTTCCAGGTAACCGGGTTTAGGCGGCCCGTACCCAGCGCCTTGCTGTGACCTTTATTTGTTCGTCTGTCCACCTTGTGTGTTGTAGTCCTACGCTGTGCCGTACGTGTTCTCCATTCGAGAACTCTTCTGCCCTATCGGCCATCAATTCTACGCGCTATGTGCCCTGCCCATTGCCACTTCAACTTGCTAATACGTTGGGCTATGTCGGCAACCTTCGTTCGTCTGCGTATCTTCTCGTTTCTGACTCGATCTCGCAGAGAAACCCCAAGCGTAGCCCTTTCGTAAAGATTAATAGTCGATAATAAGAGAGTAATTGATTTGATTTGATGGATAACAGATTTATGAGATTTTTTCTAATCGGCACCGAAATTACAAAGCGATCCACCGAAGTGAGTTGACCACCAAAGTTACATTTAGGACACCAAAATGCGATTTGTAATCATTTCGGTGAATTTTCTCATATAGGCCACCGAGTACACCGTTATGAGAACACCAAAAGGAGAAAAAAGAACTAAAATGACAAAATAACACAAGGTCACAATGAGCACTACTCAAATAAATATACAGGGTTATTGGTTATATATTGTCAATCAATTAAGCGGTTGTAGGAGGGGTCATTTGCAACCAAAAGACCCCTCATGACCCTTATGCCAATGTCTACCATTTTCGAGTAATTTGACATTTTATATTTAAAAATGTATGAAATAAATAATAAAAAATGACTCGAAAATTGCGTTCCCGTTCGTCCCACTGACAATATCAGTGGGACGAACGGGAATAAATTATTAATTGTATCATGTATTAACCGTTCGTCCCACCAAATAATATTGTGCGTGTAATTTTAATTGTTATATTGCACTAATTACTTTTCAAATTACTACACAGGCTGGTATAGATTCTTTAAGATGATAATTTATATGTGTATAATAAAATAGAATATCAACAATAGTGTACAATAAAATAGTGGGAGCGAAGACAGGTAAACCAATAGGATTCACGGAAATAAAAACAATGTTATCGGCACCCTTTTGTTAAGCAGTTTGGGGAAAAAAAAATTTAAACAACCAATTTTGACTAATTCCATTTACTTTTTTTATATTTACTATTTTGAAGCAATAGTAGGGTGTGGAACCCGTTTTACCAGGTGCACTCTGATCGAATAGAGCGCGTTCAAAAAAGTTTCTACACCACTTATGTTTCTTGGATAACAAATGTCGTAGTCTGAACTCGTATAACTTTAGGAAATCTTTAGATTTCATGTTTTAGCACTAATAAATGGTATATATAATATATTCTGTCGAGCTTATAGAAAAAGTGAAATTTAGTATGCCCCGTAGTAGTAGCCGATAAATTAACCAAAGAACTTTCGTCCTGTCTCATAGTCGAACTAATATAGGTGTTCTTTCGCCCATTTGCCGCATGCTTTCTGTTCATGGTGAAATAGATATCTTTGCTAGTTCTGTAGCCTTCGTCAGGACTAAACTTAAAGGGAGAGTCTTAATTGTATTTGTTTGTTATTTTTATATTTAATTTTTCATTATTTATGAAGTTTCGTAATTTGTAAGTTTTGTTTAACTTTTGTTTTTAATAGAATAGTTAGAATAGTTTTACATAAAAGATGCATGCTAGATTCACATCTAGAAGATGTCAATCAGAAATATTGTTTTGTAACTATTTTTGCATTTGTGATTGTACTGCGAATTAAAAAAAATTGCGGATCGCCGGCACATCCCACCCGATCTACGTAATATTTAGTATAGGAACACACACATTATGTACCTACCTTATAATGTTTCTATTCTATTTTATTATACACATATTATAAATTATCATCTTAAAGAATCTATACCAGCCTGTGTAGTAATTTGAAAAGTAATTACACGCACAATATTATTTGGTGGGAGTGGGACGAACGGGAATAAATGATACAATTCATAATTTATTCCCGTTCGTCCCACTGCTATTGTCAGTGGGACTATTATAAAAAGTCAAATTACTCGAAAATGGTTGACATTGGCATAGGGGGACATTAGGGGTTTTTTTACCTCTCCTGCGTCCCCTTAACGGATTGCCAACATATTACCAATAACCCTGTATTCATAAGGCGCATGTATGACACACAAAATTAAAAAGTAGTAAATACCTCAGTAAACAAGTTCCAAGCGGCACCAAATCGATTTTATTAGGTCCACATTCACCGAAATGAATTTACTTACGTTTTTAACGAGAAGACGCAGCGTCGTAGCGACCGTTGCTTCGCGTCGAGCGCGTTGACAGACTACAGCTAGGTGAGACTCACTAACAAACTATGCCTGCCTTGCCTGTCTCTTTTGTTCACCGGGAAGAGTATATCTCGCGGGACAAAGTGTTTTCACTTATCTGTAAGTTCACTAGGTAGGTATGAGAATAATAACACAGCTTACCAATACTATAACTACTGGCCTATAACATAAAAGCAAACGTAAAACGAAATAACAAATAGTGTTTTCTTGTACGAGGCACATTACCATCAGAATCGTATTGGTGACAATGACAACCACCGCTATGACTCTAGTGCTAACTAAAATATTTATATATTTTAACCTCACGTGGGTAGCAACATTTTCTATTAAGAAATAGTACATTGTGATACTAGTGTGCTGTATTGGTCATTACATTGGAGGCGGCATTATTCGATAAGGTAGCCGAGTGTGTAATGATCAATGCACACGCGTTTCATACGACGTTTTTCAACACACTGGCGAGAAAAAAAAACAGACTGGTTGTATGAACCTAGGCTACAATAACGTAATTAGATATGATACATTTAGGTTCATAAATTTTCGGTGAGTGACAATACTTAGGTTTCGTATTTTTGATAATAATTAACACAACGAAAACGATAACAAATATTTATTGAAAATACAACGCAATAAAGATTAAAAAGTAGCGGGACGTATTTCGGATCTCGGCTGAAGTTCAGAGGCTTCCACGGTCCCTCGCTAAGAGTATTTCACATAATTTTCTTCACTCGTTTAAGCTCAAAAATGTTTTTCATTTATAAAAACCAAACTGTTTAGTACAAGTGTAATTGTGTAACCGTTTGTCAAGTAAAAGTGAAGAAGTTACAACAACCTAAACATTGATGACCGGATGACCTTACGATTGTATTCCACTCGCTGCACTCTGTATCTGTAATGCACTGGACCCTATTAAAGAAGGACACGTTACAAGATAAGTATTTATAAGTAAATAATATATATCGCGTAATACGTATCCTAAGTTCCTGATATAGTAAGTAAGAATGGTATCCGTAGCGTTGGTCCTGTAAGTTTGAAGCGGCACCGTCCTCTATATGCACAATGCGCCAGTCAGGCAGCGGGGGGCTCCGGAGTGTCGTGAGCACTTGGGGGGGGGGCTAATGGAGGTCCTTGCAGTACAAGGGAGGGCGGTGGCAGGGGGCACACAATAGCCAGGTACAAAAGGTTCAGTACTTTCAAAGACCGGTAGCTCCAACTCCACAATGCGCGTACAATCTGCGACTGTTCTGTATCTCGCGCTGCCATGTGGATGCGAGCCTTCTGTACATGTGTCGACAGTCTCTACCTGGCCCGCAACGCGACTATTTATTGTCCACATTAACTGGCAACGGCTTTGTGTTCCATTGAATACACTCGCACTACTTTCAAATAATAAGCGCTGTACACTTCATGTTTCATAGCTATTTTGAAGCAATTAAATTTATGTAAGTACTCCTCAAAACATGTTGCAAATAGATATAGAACCTTCCTACTTTACATGTTTTAATGAATCAATTGTAATACCCATTCAGACATTAGCATTAAGTAACTCTATGTCAATAGACTAGCAAGTCGCGTAGACGTGCTGACCGTGTTCGCTGCGTACTCTGTGTATGAGCAGTCCGCCATGGAATGGTGTCACTTGAGCTTCACTTCACACGCATGGCATCATGGCATTCGATGGCGTTCGGAGCTCGGGCGTGGGGCATCATGAAACATTCATGATGTGATTATACGACAGAGACGTAATAATATCGCCTCCATCAGCCAAACATGATGAGAATGAAAACGAACTTTATGGATCATTCAGATCGGAACAAATTATTTCAAGACGCTAATTTATCTTGATAATAATGTTAAGTTATAGAGTTCTAGTTATTTTATATAAAAAAATAATTACAAGTTGACACCTTATATACATTACTGTCATTCTGAAGTCTGGAACAATCAGAGAAGTCATAGATCTCATCCTATGACGTCACAGGCAGGCAGTGGGCAGATCACGTAGCAATACCTACAAATTATATGGCATTTCGAAGAAAAGGTACCGTTCAAGGATGTGATGTGTCATGATTATTATGTTGTGAATTTTGTTGGAGATCCTAAATTAATAAATTTATAAAAAAAGTAACACGTAACCGGATACACTACCATTTACCGTACAGATGTAACCAACTGATCTCGTAACGTCATGTAATGCGGCGCGTGGGCAACTCGTCTGAAATAAGGATCGTTTACACTCGCGCTTCATGTATACGGGGAACTAGTGAGGAGACGGGATGCATTCCTCTGACAGTGTGACATGTCGCTCAAGACACTAATGCGTCGCATGATACACATTAACAATATCTTACGAGCAGCTTTTGTTACGACTTGCGACATATTTCAAGATATTATGTTCCTTTAAAATCTGTTCCACTTCCAGACTTCCTGCAACAAAGTTATTAAAGATAGCTGCTGCCCGCGGCTTCGCCCGCGTGAGTGTCGGAAATTACCCCATACATCCCCATGGGTTTTAAGTATAAATATTGAGTTTCGAGTTAATCGGACAGCGCGTTAAAATTCTTCCATACAAACACTGACACCCCCCAATCCCCCTTTAGGGGGTAATTTAGAAAAACAAAAAACTACAAACTTTATAATTTATTTAGATAACTATTCGTGCGAAGTTTCATGTTTATTGCCTCAAGGAATAAGATTTTTCATACAAACTTTCATCCCTTATTTTACCCCCTTAGGGGTTGAATTTCGAAAAATCCTGATACACGTTATTCTTAATTTTTGGGTTTAAGTATAAATATTGAGTTTCGAGTTAATCGGACAGCGCGTTAAAATTCTTCCATACAAACTTTGACACCCCCCAACCGTAGGATAGGATACTTTTCCGGGATAAAAAGTACCCAGTGTGGTGCCCAGGATACTAAAGAATAATTATACAAAGTTTCATCGCAATCGAACCGGTAGTTTTTGCGTGATACCTGAACAAACAGACAGACAGACAGACAGACAGACAGACAGACAGACAGACAGACAAAAAAAAATTTAATCACATTTTTGGGTTCGGTGTCGGTCTAGTAACACCCCCTGCCATTTATTTTTTGATATTTTCAATGTACAGAATTTTCACTTCTACAGATTTATTATAAGTATAGATTTTACTGATCCATACTGGAAGGCGACGTGTTAGGGGATAAATCGAATAGATTACGTGCGACTCCGGATTTTTAATTTGTCTGTCTGAGATGACTTGTAAATTAATACTTACCCTTTTAGTTGACTTTTTTTGCCGTATAGTTAGGTTTATTTTTATACTGTTAGTTTTATTTAAATTATTTTGGGGTAATAATATATATATTTATGAAATATGCTAATTAGCCCTTTCATTTGATACCCAACATGGCACCATGAAAAAAACTTTTTTTTTAGTTCATGACTTTTTGTCCTCTAGAGGGCGCCTTATTCAAACAAACTCAAAGCATTTATTCAATTAAACCATTTACAGGCACTTAAAACGCCACGGACACACACCCCGCAATTTAATGTGTCACCACATAGCCTATAACCAGCGGAAGACCGAGACGCTTCCAACGATACCCCATTCGTCAAATTATATATTATATGTGTTACCAAAATATAAGTATAGTATGCTCGATTTAAGTCATGTCAAAATGAAATGGTTCAAATATCTTTATTAGCACTGCTAGCTGAACCAGAAGAACAGGAAGTAATGTTTTAGTACAATATAATAAATCGGCATTGTCCGTTCCTTGGTGTCGAATTCAGATCGGCCATAATTCCGGCATTGGCTCAACTTTGTGCAGGCGCAGTGCGAATACTTGATGGTGCAATATAGCCCAACACAGACACACACACACACCCCCGACGACCGGTAATAATAGATGCGATTGTTAGAACATCATCAAAGTGCATTCCAGTGTTAGTTATGTGGACCCATAGGGCTGCCTCGTGAACAATATTAGTATTCTGTATAGTAAACACCATGTTTACTAGCCAATACCTATTATTTATTAATTCATACCCAGTTCTCGATTGTTATTGTCTAGCTCTACTGTACGTATACGACGCGGCGGCGACGTTTCGCTGTATAAATGACAGGATACGCGGCCGTTTCCTATGATAATTTCAGTAAACTGCACGTCGCGCGTCGTGACGACACTGATCACCACTTTATTACGAATACAGCTTCACATCGCATACTGTCTCGATTTACGAGGGAATTATCCTGGTATATAAATTCCTGTTATTTGAGGAGCTCGTGGCTAAGTAATAACAGCCGCACAGGTCGATCCATCAGGTTAAGCTGCGCTTGCTGGGGTTGGTCCGTGGATGGATGACCATCTTTGCATACCGAGACTCCTCCGTGCTTCGGAAAGCATGTTAAGCCGTTGGTCCCGGTTGTCATTCGTGGATCTTTGACAGTCGTTACGAGTCGTCTGAAGCCCGAAAGTCTGACAACCAGTCTTACCACGGGGTATCGTATTACCCAGTTACTGGATTGTGGAGGCAGTCGCTCCATGTAAAATACTGGTATTCAGCTGCATCCGGTTAGACTGGAAGCCGACCCCAACATGATTGGGAAAAGGCTAGGCAGAATGATAAATTCCTGTTATTTGTGGATGTTCACTTGCGCGGGCGCTGGTATTAATCATAATTATTGTGAAGCGGTGCGTGGCAAGGTGGGAAACAAATAGAGTGTTCGTGAGAGAATGCGCGCAGCGAGGAGGAAGTCAACGAGACGTAGCACGTAGCAGCGATCGACGAGCGAACGGTAACGTAAACTAATACTGTAGTAGTTAGTGAACACGAAGCGGCTGCCATTAGTAAGGACACCGGCCATTACTAGGTGTAGACAAGATCCTGGATCATTGACTGACGCCAAGGCGATGGTGGTCTCAAGTGAGCAACCAGTTCCGAGTATCAAGCCTCATACACTGATACATATAAACCTGGGCAATTCAGGATTACGTACGGCAGTAATGTATTTCTTCAAAGTAAGATAAGATATTAAGATAACAAGAGGACCGGTGTAAAAGCTACAACTCTGAAAATTATTTGATTCCAGCAGAAGCTCGCGGGGTCTTTATTCATTCCTCAATGTTTCAGTCTGGTAACTGACCAGTTTCAAGAGTCAGGTAAAGGATGTATCACAGAATATACTGTTCACTTACTTGATTTAAAATATATGCAACCTACATCGCCTTATTCTTTATCGAACTGATTCAATATTTTTCTGTATATTTTACGTGTTTCACGACTTCACGAGTTAGCGGCAAAGAACTTGTCGTCAAAGGTCGCGAGATCTAAAATAGATGCGTCTGTATAAATAAATAATTCTTCAAACTGTAAGTCAAGGGCAGCGCGGGCGCTGACGCGAGTCGGTGCGGACCATAAATCTGATCACGTCTACATTAACCGTATCGTTTTATCTAATGTATCACGCATTTTATTCGTTAAATAGGATGATAGTAAATCATTTGCGATTCAAAGCATGATGGGTGGCAATAAAGAAGCGTGTGAAGTGCGCGGGCGCAGCAGTGCATCATCATGTGTAACGTCGACATCGTGTCGTGAATAGCAAAAGATTACTACGCACCTAATACATGCGTATTAGGTAGGTACCGATGCGTACCGATACGTACCGATGCGTACTGCACGTTCGTAGGTACCTACGAACGTGCAGTACGCATCGGCTTTGACTAGTTAGATGCTTTCATTTTACCGATTTGCAGTAATTTCAAACATCGATCGGTTGTCGAGACTACATTCGTATGTCGAGGGAGCAAAGACACCGATGTGATGGCACCTTCCGGCCCTCTGCTGCTGGGCAGTGCTGGGTATGTCGCGGTGGAGATCGACGCGGTAGTGCCGCTCGTGGGAGTACACAAATAGCCGCGCGGAGATAAATAACGTGCCGCATTCCGCACGCGCGTGTGTCGCGGTGTCGCGCGCTCAAGCTTTATTTTATGAAACTTTTCTAATACCTCGTGAGCCACGTATACAGCTGAAAACTACTCTACATGCTCTACATATGGCCTGACCAAGATTATGTCTGGACTTTAAAAGAGACTGTGACCTCTGAGTTTGTTTCGGCCTTTTTTCTCAGAGTAGTCAGATAGGAAACGCAGACCTCATCTAGCCTAGCACTATTTTTTTTTAATTATGGCTTGTAAAAGTGATTCCGATATCCTATTTACAGAATAAACAATTTCATTACATTTCATTTCATTTCTAAACGGCGCTTTTTATTATAATTATTATTTTCATAGAAATAAAGGTATCTTAGCTCTCTGTTTCATAGCATATTCTTATCAGTTCCCACACTGTGTTTTAGCTTAGATATCCTGCGATTGAAGAAAATTCACCCTAGTAGGTACAATTGCGTTAGGAAAGACGTATCGTAGGTATTCACAGTGTAGCCAAACTTTATACTCATTACCCCTGACCACTCAGGTAGTATATATGACCCCTGGCTACGCAGGTAGTATATGACCCCTGTCTACGCAGGTTGTATGGCTCGTATACTACCTGCGTAGCCAGGGGTTACGCAGGGGTTTCGTAAACCTTCAGTAACCCAACACAAAAGCACGAAATTTTCGTTTCATAGGGTGACTTAGAACATAAGTATTGCGTATAGACTACTTACTAATTACCACCAGACTCGCTCGTCGCCATTATTAGTAATGAAGAGCGACTGGTAACCCGACACGACACGCCACGCCGGCGACGGCTACCTGTCCCGTGACGTCACCGCACCTACCGCAACCATCAATGAACCGAATATTATTATATCAGCGCGATACTCTCATCTCATATACTTAGGGTTATATTTGTTTTTGTCGCGGATACAAATACTCCAAGCAAAATATATCAGAGAAATAAAAACAAATCGAGTTAAGAAATGAAGCTAATGGGGGGGGGGGCGAGGATTACAGTCTGCTCCGTTTGAATATTTAAGCTCCGCAATATATTGTGCGTGCTTTGTGCCGCCAGCACAGCCTGTTGGGGCCATCTTGACATTCACGCCTAACCGCATTACGGCTCGATACGATATCGCGCCAGCGTGTACGAGCCTTTAGCATAACACATAATAGGCACAAATTTGGATCTTTCTTTATTCTTTGCAATCAAATACGAAGACTTGATAATCATGAGCATCGTCATAATGTGAGACAGTAGTGTGAACATGCTAAAAGAAGGAGTGAAGCCACTAGTTTGTAGTTTGTTCTATTTACTCACGACTTGTTCGGAAAACTTTACAGCAGTTCACAGCACGTCGCGTGTTGTCGGCGGCAGACCGTCCCTGGTTCACACACCCCTGCGCCCCTGCGCCCCTGCGCCCCTGCCCTCCTGGCACGGCGGCTTCTCTTTAATATGTTTGCCTCAAACTTCCAACAAGTACCGGAAACTTTCGAGCTGTAAAACTTCGTTTAAAGATAAGCTTTCCAAATTACGTTCTTGAGAAAAGCAATTCAGCCGTTTTATTGGCACGAAAACGATGATACGTTACTTTCAAGACTTCTCGCAAATATTCGTGTGTAAACTTATCTAGGTGGAAGGACTTCGGATGGGGGGGGCGGGGGGACCGCATACGAGAACGGATTTAATCTTATGGATTTAATCAAACATACCCGGAATAGTTTCGGATCATCAGCCACTGTTGAGCCTGGCACTGGAGAGGACTGGACCATGCGACGCTCTGCGCAACACAATGCTGTTTGCCTGGCACTGGAGAGGACTGGACCATGCGACGCTCTGCGCAACACAATGCTGTGTGCCTGGCACTGGAGAGGACTGGACCATGTGACGCTCTGCGCAACACAATGCTGTGTGCCTGGCACTGGAGAGGACTGGACCATGTGACGCTCTGCGCAACACAATGCTGTGTGCCTGGCACTGGAGAGGACTGGACCATGTGACGCTCTGCGCAACACAATGCTGTGTGCCTGGCACTGGAGAGGACTGGACCATGTGACGCTCTGCGCAACACAATGCTGTGTGCCTGGCACTGGAGAGGACTGGACCATGTGACGCTCTGCGCAACACAATGCTGTGTGCCTGGCACTGGAGAGGACTGGACCATGTGACGCTCTGCGCAACACAATGCTGTGTGCCTGGCACTGGAGAGGACTGGACCATGTGACGCTCTGCGCAACACAATGCTGTGTGCCTGGCACTGGAGAGGACTGGACCATGTGACGCTCTGCGCAACACAATGCTGTGTGCCTGGCACTGGAGAGGACTGGACCATGTGACGCTCTGCGCAACACAATGCTGTGTGCCTGGCACTGGAGAGGACTGGACCATGTGACGCTCTGCGCAACACAATGCTGTGTGCCTGGCACTGGAGAGGACTGGACCATGTGACGCTCTGCGCAACACAATGCTGTGTGCCTGGCACTGGAGAGGACTGGACCATGTGACGCTCTGCGCAACACAATGCTGTGTGCCTGGCACTGGAGAGGACTGGACCATGTGACGCTCTGCGCAACACAATGCTGTGTGCCTGGCACTGGACAGAACTGAACCATGCGACGCTCTGCTGAATTTCTGAAATCTAGCTCTCGTTGTCTTTTCGAACTTGGTTCATAGTATTAACGCGGTGACTGAAATATAAAAGAATGTAGCTTAACAAAGATGTATGAGAGCTTTTCCGATAACTTGACAGTCATTATGCAAGTAGTATATACTTGCATGTAACTATTGAGCTATGTCTCTGTCATAAGTATACCACTATTTAGCCCTTGTTTCACTTTCATAATGGTTTGAAACTTTAAATAAATCTGCTGTTCACCAGACAACGTTCCATAAGTAAAACAAGTTGCATAAGTAAAATTATATCATTGCAGCTAATGAGCTGACTCTATTTCCGTCGCCTGCGCACTTCGGTTGCAAAAACGAGCAGTGGGTGTAATAGTGAACTAATGAGTGGCACTAATTGCACGCGGCGATGCAGCTGCGCCGCATCCGTGTCGCGCAAACATTCATCTGCCTTCTTAACTTACAGTATTTATACAGCTCCTAAAGTCTCTAAAGTGTACCTAGTATTGATGTGATTACGGCATTAGTAATCATTACGGCGACCGCTTTCTATCTTCCGGCAAGTTACGACGTCACCGCGTCCTTGCGCCACTAGACGCGACATCATGAACGATCACTAGCTCGTTAGGCCCACGCACTGACTCACGCGCAGGTATCGTTACGATTCGTGTACATGTGGCAACTGTATTCATGTGTGTTGTTCTTGTTGCATTGCTGTGGAGCTGCTAAAACAGTCGCGCGTCTGTAAACAGCGAGCCACCAATGAAATAGTATCGCTATTGTTTAATGTTCTATCATCTCGGAAGTAACATTGTACACGTAAATATTAGCACAGCTACCAACCCTCTTCTGAGACATTTTGCCCATTTTGTCTTTCCCTGTCTGAAGTTAAACGATGTTTATACCTACACTTACTGTGACCAACCTATTATGTTCGAGAATTTCCTTTTCTAGCTACTACACTCGCGTTATTCGAGTTCACTCAGCAGAATGCAATTTAAACCACTTAAAGTTAAGTCGCCTACAAACAAGCAGCGCCTGTGAAGGCAAGCTCGCGGAGACTTCACGAGTGTTGGAGAGCAGACAATCACATGGCAAATAAAGGCGAGCGTCTAATGAGAGCCGCGGTGCAGTGCGCAGGCTGCACGACTAGCTACGGAAACGGATATTGCGGCGAAGAGTGCAGGAGGAGTCGCGACGTAACTGTGGGTGGCTCTTATTATACTGTGATGCAGGCATAACATATACCTACCCGGAATTCAACCGTTCATAGTTCCTGAATTAGTAGATAATTTACTTGTCGCTACCGATGCAGATATTTATGACGATGCCGATGTTGAATAAGAAAGGATATTATATTTTTGTTGATTCGGCAAACTTCTGGCGTGTCGTGTGTACAGCAGTTAGTTCGCGACACTTCCGACTTCCGGCCGGCCCCACCCTATCCTCCGGACAGTAGCGACTTGAGTGCAGGTACTCCTCAAGTACTCACCAGATTGGCTGCGCGACAGACGGCACGCTCGGACGGATGGCATGGATGAGGACGGCACGGTTGTCATGCTTCCCGGTGCACTATTATTACCAGGAGTGCACACAAGTGCGCTGCGAGAGCGGTGCACTGCGCTGTCTCGATATAAATAACTCGTCTGAAACTTCGTGTGCACTAGCATGCATAGCTTCGATCGCTTTTATTGACCCTTGCTATTTGTCAAGAGATCGGATAGGAGCTTCCTGTATTCTAATATCACTATAATGTTATCCAGTAGACAGGACGGCGTGCGCGCTGTGTGCCTGCGGTTGCCTGACGACTGCACTTGTTTGCGCGGATTAGCCGGCCGCTGTGTACATAGCCTCGCCGCGCCAGTGTGTGCTCTCCCAACAACATATTCGCGCGCATATTCTAGCCGCACTACTACTACTATTTACTCATGTGTCATTTTTACCTATTGCATAACTTCTTCGGGTGGTGCTGCTAAAACAAATTAACTCCTTCTAGAGCGCGCTCAAAGAGCATTTCTAAAGGTTGTATGTATTTCCCCTTAAAGATGTCCTACGCACCAGCTCTACATAGCATGTAACGTACTAACAGTAACACTATTATTCATTCTAAGCATAGTCCTGCACGAGCACACTGCACTTCCCTTTGTTCCAGTACCTTCCGACAAGAGAAGGAAGGACTTGTATATTTACATATTAGGTAATAATGTACATACCAATATGCTTCTTATCATAGTTGTTGATAGATTATTTAAAAATAAATTTTACTAATGTCCTAACGTTATTGAAATGTAAAGAGATGGCCTGAAACACAGGTAATAGGAATAAACCTAGATATAACCGAGCGGGGAACCTAGAGAATAAACCGAGCGGGTCGCTAGGTCGCTACCTAACATTCTAATTCCGAACCATCATTACTTGCACCTGTAATACAAATATTTTAGTTTTATTTTATTATTAGGCACTATGATTGTATAGGAAGCTTACTACTGTTGCCTAACTATACACTTTTTGTAAACGTTTATAAGTTATTTAATACAATGTATTAAATACGCGGCTTCTCATAGAACAAACGTATCGCACACAAGCGCGGCCACCGCTACCACCGCTACCGCTGCTTATACATCAACAATGTAAAATTGCAATTAATTTAATTGACTCGTTGTGAATGTGTGACGTCACAGACTCAACTTCAGACTCCATTGTTGTGTGGCTCGCGTCACAGTCGTCGTCGGCGGCGGGAACTTGCCATGCCTATAGCGGTTTTATCACTTTCATCACCACTTTGAAACTGTAATTCATTTGGAACACCCCTCGCTGAATGTAACAATCAACCGCAATCATTGAAAGCTAGCGCGAGAGGTCTGCAGTCTCCCTCTTATTTTAAGCCTATGTGAGGTTAAAAACCACATTCTGTACCAAAGGAAAGATGGTAAAGGGGTTTATTCATGCGCGATTCGGTTGGCGAGACCGCCGCGACCTCCTCGACGCAAGCACTCATACGGTACTGACCACCTCTTCTTACTACCTGCACCAGTTCACTTTATCCATCATAAGAAGCTTGAAAGGTTGAACAGCTTAAGCATGCTCACATTGCTCACTATTTGCTTTGCATGTGAGGTGTTGACACACACTGTTTCGTGGGATCAAATTGTCTTTATGAAACCGACAATTTTATTTTAGCAACTCAATGCCAATGTTCAACAGCTATCAGTGCTGTCAGTGTAGTGAAACATTGACACTGCAAAACCCTTAAACGCAGTTTAACGGCTCCTGTAGACCGACGAGATATCGCGGGCGCGACAAGCAGCGCGACCCTCGTCGCGCTTGCAATATCGCGCCAGTCTGCACGAGCCGTAAATTTGCTGGTCGCGTTCAGTTTCTTTGGTGAAAAGCGTTATGCATACATTGCAGTAAAGCCGGCTCAACACTCGCATGTGACGTCGCGCCGTGAATAACGCAGTGATCCGCGCGCGAACTGTGTCCCTCCACACTCGCAAAGCTGCACTGTCTTGTTCGCGACTATCATGGACGACGACGTGATTTCTGCTGCTGCTGTGTCACTACTTGCCATTCCGTATTACAATTACCTTTATGTTAAAGATAAGAAGCATATAAAAAATGCGCTTCCAGGCATGAACCTTATTTTTATTTCGGTGTTCCTTGTGTTTTGATTGCCAGAGTAGGTATCGGCTCGGCTTGAAAACACTCAATGAGGCCCTCATTGAGTGTTTTCAAGCTCTAGATCGTTATTCCATGTAACATTCATATTTAAATAACAATAATAATAAAAATTCAATCTCCAACGCACGCAAAACCCCTACTCTGTCTTGTACGCTACTGCGGAAAACTGCGAGTGTGGATGCGTTCACGTTCGCGCGCCGCAAACCCTTTGTCGCGGGCCAAAAAACCGACACTGATCGGGGAACGGAGGGAAGCGCGAACGCGAAGCTCTAACAACATCTACACTTGTGGTTAGCAGTTGTCGCGGGCTTTCGCGCCGCGAGTGTAGAGCCGGCTTAAGACGCGACGCGCTGCGGTTCGGTACGGTGCGGCTTTTGCACCCTCGCGATTAGCTAGCTTGTGCAATACCAAGTATCTACAAACTTGTAAACTTACATCAATTATTTCCACTGCCCCCGTGTTATGCAATTTAGTGAACTAACACAAGTCAGGCGCTTGTTGAATAAATTCAACAACTGGAACTTGCGCGACCAGCTGCATAAGCACGCCACACTTGATCAGGAACACGCGGGACTATGCACCAAGTGTGTGAGACCCTCTTTTTGCAGCACGCAGCATATTGCCACTGAATGAGTTTTTCAGTAACAATTAATACGACACTACGACACATACGACATACGACACATAGTTTAATGTTGGTTTAAATAAAACTATACATTAGAGATTAACATAAAGGGTATTTCATAAATAATTTTCAAATAATTAACAGCTTCCGAGAACATGTGAGTAATGTTTATTCTCACAAAACTGATAAACGCGTAGGTGTCGCCAAATGTTTGCTTGTTCTCAGATAGCAGACGCATCGTGGGAGGCTTAGAAATTAGCTATTAAATAACTTAGTGCGTACAGGTAATACAACATAACATTATACATTACACACGTTCTGAGGAATATTGTTATGTATTTCCCAGAATTTTCCTCACTAGTTGAATATTGTACTGGCAGCACCGAATAAGTCGAGATGGCGCAACAACGGCCTTCTGGGTCGGGCGGGCGTTCATGACGATAGCACGTTACTAGTTACTACGTCGGTAGAAAATATAGACTGGCATAGAATGGTTCGAGATCCACTGTAACTTATGGTAACATATTAGTTTTATTGTATACAGGGTGGATTTTTGAGATGGGGAAGCAAGGACAGCTACCTTAACCGTTGTAGCTACAGGAAAATGGTCTTAGGAGACTGTCCTTAACCTGCAATCACAGATTTTGAAAAAAATCCTGATACGCGTTATTCTTTAATTTCGATTTTAAGTATAGGTAGATACTGAGTTTCGAGTTAATTGGACAGCGCGTTAAAATTCTTTCATACTAACTTTGACACCCCCAAAACCCCCCTTTGGGGGGTAATTTAGAAAGACAAAAAAAATAAAAACTTTATATTTTATTTAGAGAAGTATTTGTGCGAAGTTCCATGTTTATTACCTCACGGAATAAGATTTTTCATCCAAACATTCTTTCCCTATTTGACTCCGAAACCTTTGGTTGAATTTCAAAAAATCGTTCCAAATTCCTTGCCTACATTATATAAAGGGAACCTCTGTGCAGGCTGGGCGTTGATGAGTCAGTCAGTCAGGACTTTTCTTTCTATAGTTGTTTTGGATCAAGGGTAGTTTTTATTAGGTCCAAGTTAAATATAAAGTGTGAAAACAAATTAACAATCTTATAACCATAACCACCAACCAGGGGCCTAAGTCTACTAATTTATAAACGTTATAATGGTCTCTCAATGGTGAGTTTTTGACAGATTTGTCATACAAAAACTGTCAAAAACTCACCATTGAGAGACCATTGTAACGTTTATAAATTAGTAGACTTAGGCCCCCGCACCGGCACCGCGTTGTAATGAGCCGATAGATATATTTTGAAATAAATAAATCATGTAATTAAGTTAACATCGCTAAATCCTGATTAGCAAGAACTTCCATTACGCTAATGAAAATGTCTCTTCACAATCTCTGTGAGCCGACTGAGCCAAGCTGGGAAACTCGTGTTTCAATAATGTGAAAGTAATTCATATTATTCCTAACTTTAAAATAATAATAGTTATATTCAGGATCTGTTAATTCTCAGAACTCATAATAGATGGGCATTGGCAGTATCAAACAAGACTCAACCGTCATTGTCCAGAACTAGAGATTGTTGCAAGAGCCAAAGTTTATGGTTTAACCACTTTATTATTCCTCATTAAGAATTAACAATAATTCACATACTGAGAAACTAAATTTACATATAATGTATACGAGCGTACAAAAATGACGTTAAAAGTAAATATATAATAGTAAATAGTAAGGTAGTGATAAAAAAAAATATCAACTGATCACCAACCCAGGAAACACGGATCTAAAGTAAAAGTCAATGTATTACCTACTAGATGTGGCATACAACCTACAAGATGTGGCAAGTCTACTTAATAATATATGACAAGCATTTGATTTTGTCAACTCTGGCAAGCATTAATCTAACGGACACAGGGTATTTTATGCCTTTTTCGGGCACCAGTCTCTCACTAATGGTAACCCTATTTTTTAGGGTTCCGTAGTCAACAAAGAAGCGGCACAGCCCGCCACTGATACTGGTACCTATATCCAGAACTATTCTGCTTGCCAAGGCACCCCTTACCAGAGCTATCCGCACCATCAACGACCTCCAAACTCAGATTGATGTGTTTAAATGTTGTTTTAGTGAATTCGCAAGGGTATTACTATTTATATTATGCTACTAGCTGCTGCCCGCGGCTTCGCCCGCGTGAGTGTCGGAAATTACCCCATACATCCCCATGGGTTTTAAGTATAAATATTGAGTTTCGAGTTAATCGGACAGCGCGTTAAAATTCTTTCATACAAACACTGACACCCCCCAACCCCCCTTTAGGGGGTAATTTAGAAAAACAAAAAACTACAAACTTTATAATTTATTTAGATAACTATTCGTGCGAAGTTTCATGTTTATTACCTCAAGGAATAAGATTTTTCATACAAACTTTCATCCCTTATTTAACCCCCTTAGGGGTTGAATTTCGAAAAATCCTGATACACGTTATTCTTCATTTTTGGGTTTAAGTATAAATATTGAGTTTCGAGTTAATCGGACAGCGCGTTAAAATTCTTCCATACAAACTTTGACACCCCCCAACCGTAGGATAGGATACTTTTCCGGGATAAAAAGTACCCAGTGTGGTGCCCAGGATATTAAAGAATAATTATACCAAGTTTCATCGTAATCGAACCGGTAGTTTTTGCGTGATGCCTGAACAAACAGACAGACAGACAGACAGACAGACAGACAGACAGACAAAAAAAATTTTAATCAACTTTTTGGGTTCGGTGTCGGTCTAGTAACACCCCCTGCTATTTATTTTTTTGATATTTTCAATGTACAGAATTTTCACTTCTACAGATTTATTATAAGTATAGATAGGCAACATATTATTTAATTTTAACTTTTTTCTTTTTGTACTATGTTTTGTTATTAAATAATTATGTACTTACTTAATGCTATGTTTTTGTGTTTTTTCTAATTTGGTTGTACGTACCTATATAGTTCAGTTTATTAGTTTAAGTTCTTAACTGTCGCATTAGGGTAAACCCTGTAATGAGTTGAAACTGTTATAAATAAATAGATAAACAAGGAACCCTTATAGTTTCGCCGTCTGTCTGTCTGTCTGTCCCCGGCTTAGCGCAGAGACTGTTAGTACTAGAAAGCTGTAATTTGGCATGAGTATACATATTAATGACGCCTACAAAGTGGTAAAATAACATCACGAATTTTTTTTTTTTTTGGGTACTTCCCCTACACGTAAAGTGCGGATATTTTTTTTTTTCGTCTATCCCATTGTGTGCAGTATCTTTGGAAAGGTTGTTCAAAATTAACATTTTTGGATTGAATGATCCCATGGTGTGCAGTATCTTTGGATTGAGTGATTCGTTTGCGAAATATTAAACTTTAAAGTGCTAATTTTTTTTAGAGTCAAGTGTCCCCCCCCCCCCCTCCCCCATGAAGTTTCAATAGATACCTATCCTTCTACTAGAGTCTCGTCGTGCTGTCGCGTCGCGGCTGTTGGCGAGAGCCTTAAATCGGTACGACAAATAAGTATATTTTATTTATAAGAAAAGAAGACTTCTAATGTTGTACTGTAAGTTGACTATGAAGATGTTCAGCTGCAAACAAGTAAATATTTAAGGGTTTAAGGGTACGTAGGGAGGTCACGGAGGAAGGGTGCAGTTTGCATGCGCCAGCGTACAAACAGGTTCCGCCCCGGGCCGCGCAGCCCGAGTTCGCGCGAGCTCGGCGCCCGGGGGGCTGCTGTGCAGGCTGTGCTGCACGCTACGGTTGTGTACCTACCGACCCACAGCAGGTCGGAGGATCCTCCCTGTTCTATGAAGGATTAGTGATCTTTACACCCTGTTCCTCATACCTCAGTATTTATACCACTATCAATCCTGAGCTCTTATAACAATTCTTGAGTTTTGGTATTTTGGCTGCACAAAATTTAAAAATCATTATTTGTACATGCTCCCACGACTAAACAAGTGAAGCGCCCTAGTACGCTTCCCGCCATTATTGTTGTTATAGCACACAGAACCACGAGCTAAGAACTAAAATCTGCAATCTCATGTTTCATTTTACGTTGTTTTACATATTAAACTCTAATCGTTGACTCGCTGCATTGATAAATGCAAAATGTTTATGCAATTCTGTGTGTTCAGTGCTAAACGTCGTTCAGCTGTTTTACGTAACGGAGCTGTTTTGTAAAACAGCAAGCGATTATGTAAAACAGTGGCCTCGACAATCCATCTCCGACACACACATGGCGCACACGCACATCCACTGGGCATGTGTCCAGCGCAGAAACCGCATTGATGATTGCGTAGAAGTTGTGAGTGTGTGTAGAGTTTCCGTAGCGAATGCGTAATGCGTAGAGGCAGCGTGAGGGTGCGTACAGGCTGTCGTAGTTCCGGTTTCTTTGGGGTCACCGAAATGCAGCTGATTATTATTTATCGTGCAAACGTAGGATGATAAATAAATTTCGCATTTCTTTACATTTTCCGTGAAAAACATCAGACAATATTACACACATTAATAAAGTGTATGTTTAGAGACGGGATTAATAAAAATGTTTTATGATATATTTCGCCCACGCCTAGTTTTCACTATTATATTCTGTGGACATAATTATAATATATAATAATGCTGTGGAAATAATGGGAGACACTCAATAAACTGTAACTAGCCACTAATCGACGGCACACCACGTGCGGCGGCGCGGGCGTCGCTGCCGAGCTGCACGAGATACCTATATCATGTACTAAGCACGACGTCACGTGACATCGGAACGCCGCCGCCGCCGGTCGCCTGCCGCCGAACATCTCGACCGAATGATTTTTCTTTTCATTCTTCCCTCAGATTCTGTGCTTCCATGTTCCATCCAAGGCGAAGCTCAATGTCAAGGGCGCGTGAAGAAGACACGTCCCTCGCAGCCATAGATCGTGCATAATCCGATCAGACAAGCCGTCCGTGGTCATGTACTACGCGCCCAACGTGCCCAACGTGCCAGCATTCAAGGCAACACGTCGTTCGGCCTGTATAAAACGTCTCATCGCATCGGATAATTCATTTACTTGAAAACTTTTTGTAACTTTGTGGAAGCTTTTACCTGGCCGTTGTCAGAAACCATTACGTCCCAGTGAGCCGAAAAAATTTTTTCCTTTAGGTTCCGTTGCCACGAGAATTACTTTTTGTGGTCGGCTCATTGGCAGAAGCCGCGCGCCAACACACGGGTAATATAACGACCCACCGCCGACTGACTGTCCCCAGTACTCCCCAGTCCCCACAAACTGAAATAAAATTAAACTCAAGCCGAGTTTATTTTTATTTTATGGCGAGTCGATGCGCAAAATAATGTTGTAGGTACTATAAAGCATAGTGCAGACTGGTGCGATGCGATTCTAACAATACAATTTCTAAGAAAATTTTACGGTACAACAATTACCGGTGTCGCGTCGCGCCTGCCTACCCGCGAGACTTGATATGGTGTTAATAATGTATTTATGGTAGTGTGGAGGCTGTGACATAAAATGGTTTGACATAAAAGCTCCGCGAGTTTATTATAAGCAAATGCCAAGAATACTAGACAAGCATTGATTTGGTTTGAGAATAAGAAGAGTTTAGACAGTTGGTCCCCTGAGCTGACAAGCACAAGCCATGATATTGTAATAGTACATTATGACACAAGTGTGCTACGTTGCTGCGAGTGTGATAAAGTAGCCGATAGTGTAATGATCAATGCACGCGCATTTCGTACGACGTTTTTCACTACTTCTAAGGAAAAAAACAGACGTGTTGTAAGAATTTATGTTATTACGTTAGTAAATAAGCAGATGATACATTTAGATTTATAAAGCTTAACTGACTTTTGTTGCCAGGTACTGACAATCCGGAATTTCTTCTAAATAAAAATCAACGTCGGTTGGTGACAATTACTTTAGATTTCGTATTTTTGTTAATAATTAACTATACAACGAAAACTTTAACAAATATTTATGGAAAATGGCGCGCTGGTCTTTTTTTTTCCGCGGGCCGCGCTATTTATATGCGCGCAGGTGTAAATAAAGGCACTGGCAAAACGCCTAAACAGCCTATTAAAAAAATATACTAAACACAAAATAATGTTTTGAATACGCAAGTTAAGGTTAATAGTCGTAGTCTTAATAAGTAGTGAAAAGATAATTATATATAATTTGATGAAATATTATATTAATTTACCATATTTTATTTATATACATAGTAGACATAAAAAGGCATGAAGTCTCTTTAATGAGATTAAAAAAGCGCAAATCTCTGCTCGGGTGAAAATAGAAAATGCTCATTAAATAGTATAAAATTTAATAGTATAGTTCATGCTAATTCTATGTATAGTGAGTACATACTAATTCCATATAAAGTGAGTACATACTAATTCCATGCTGCTATGATAGTCCAAACTAATTCCATGCTGTCATGATAGTACTTACTAATTCCATACTGCCTTATCATTACTCCGACTAGTAAATGTTTATCTGTGGCGCACATTACCGCACTAGTGCGGTAATATAAAGTAAAAAGCACGTGTGAAACCGCTTTTAGCAAACGGTTCGATAAGAGCCACTTTACGAGCAAGCGTGTTGAAAAATATAATTATTCAGTTAGGTGTACCTCAAGGCTCAATTTTAGAAATTTTAGACATCTAGGACCCAACGTAGTCTTAGATAAAGAGGTGCTTGAAACTGTAAACTCGGCAGTTTTTCTGGGCATAACAGTAGATGCCAAACCTTAGTGGGGCCCACATTTATCGAGCCTAGCGGGGAGGCTCAGTTCTGCCGCCTACGCCCAGTCAGGACAGTAAGACAATACACTAGCTCGGTTAGTCTATTTTAGTTATTTTCATAGCGTTATGTCTTACGGATATTCTGGTGGGGCAAAGCTGATATTCAAAATATATTTGCCCTTCAAAAACGAGCTGTTCGAGCAATTTGCCAGTCTCTGAGAGATTTCTTTAAAGAACTTGGTATTCTTACGGTGGCATCACAATTCATCTTCTCCAATATCTTAAATATTAGGCAAAATATAAGTACACTTAAATACTAAAACAGTGATATTCACAATATTAACACTTGAAATAAGGACAAACTACGAGCTCCCTTTCACCGGCTTCATAAGGTTCATAACTCTTTTGTTAGGCTTGGTATAACCTTTTATAACAAGCTACCCTCTTCTTTGCTAGTTTGCCATTAAATGCGTTTAAAGCTGAAGTAAAATCCAACCTTTGTTCAAAGGCATACTATTCTATCAACGACTACTTAAATTATTATATTTTATTGTTTATTATATATTTATTACTTTTATTCCTCTGTGGGATCTATTTCATGTCCGCAGGTGTGTCCGTCCGTGGCATCACAGTGGGCCCTATCAGAATACCAGCGCTGCGGTATTTGTTTACTTTTGCTCAAAAATCGTAGCATTATGCTGAGATAGGAGCCTTTTTGGACTCGCACAGGTTCTCTTTGCCCTTTGTTTTTTAAATTTTTATTACTTTTTTGTTTTTTTACATAATTTGTTAGTTTTAACGTTTGTTTTTATTGTTTATTGTTTTATTTCATGTGCGTGTCCCAAATAAAATATTTTTCTTTCTTCTTTCTTTCTTTCTATAAGAATAGTTGGTCGCTGTGATTAACTCAAGACAATTTTTATGTTCTTTCTCCAGAATTAGTTTACCTACTGACGGTTTTATGAGTTCATATAATTGTTTATTTTATTTGACTGTGCATGTCAATTTATTTTAATTATATTATTTTATTTATTATTTATTGTTGACATAATCTACTCATTATAATGTTTTGTATAAGTTGTATTGCAATATGTAGTTAACTAGCGACCTCAACAATTGATCATATTGTAATTAACTTTTTATTTATTTTACTTCGATGGTCCTAGTTTATCATTTATGACTGCAATTTACTGCTTTAAGTAAGCGGGCACCCGGAGGCTTTTATCTAGATATTAAGTTCTTATTTCTGCTTGAGTAGTAGTTCTCGATATTGGCGTGTGCTAGCTGACATATGGCTAATCGTTAAATGTATGTTTTGTGTTGCGAAAGGTCAATAATTTTGTGTACTATTGTATAAAATCTTTTTTTTTTCGCTAACTTAACAGACAGCTGTGCTGCTGGGGTGTTTGTTGCGCCGCTTCTTCTTCCGGTGGGGGTGGGCGTTTTGGGGTACTATCTTATGAAATTTTGACGTTCGAAAAGTGCTGATTCTCAGCCTAGTTTGAATAAATGACTTTTGATTTTGATTTAATCGGAAGTACCGCGGTTCTCATAAATACTCAGGTAACATGTATCACTGTGTAAATCGTTGTATCACTGGTATGCAATTACCTGCTCGCCGCTGAAACAAAACGTGCTCGTCTCGGGGGAGTGTAATCAATGTGTCAGTAATCGTGGCCTATTACTGCGCATAGCACGCATAGCACAACATAGCTAACATGTCCGGCGCAAGGAGGAAGGAAGAAAATTAAAATTCTTGTGTGAGAGCTATTAGCTTGAGAAAACCTCTACACAGTGTACATATTACTTACTAGTGTTTCTAGTTCGTAAGCCGCTAGTCCGTCACATACTTGAAAATCCAGCGCGTTGTGGACCTTCTTTGACTCTTGTTGTTGCTACGAATGTGGATTCAGTGATGTGCAACAAAGCGAAAAAGGAAAAACGGCAATATCAACTTCGCTTACTTAGACCAGTAACTGAATTGCATAATGTACACAATGTATTGCGAAATTGCCTACTCATTACTAGTTTACATCGCACTGTTTGAACCGATCATCTCTTCGAGTTGTGTGGTAAATTGTAAATGCTAGTTCTTGACTCGACAGGTGAGCGGCGAGCTCGAATGCTGTGGTTTAAACAGACTGTGATTGATATTCGTGGTTCGAGACATTCAGCGACGCTACCGAAACGAAGGACATCGGGTGAAGTTATAATGAGAATGTGACCTACTTCAAGCGGCAACATTTTAAAATGGAAAATGTAACTTTTCCCTTGTAGAAGTGCATCAAGCGTATTCCGGACAGGCCAGCCCCCACACGCTTTGCCGTCCGTCCAGCGCACGACGCATTACGTTAGTGCGTCACTCTTCAATAATTACCTACAAGCGATGAACTCCACTCTCTTTAGACGACTTAGTATCCAGCTTACCTCGCACATGACATACTGAGATGCAATATAATTGATTTATGAGAATTAAAAAATCAAAGTTACTAACGAGAAAAACCCATGTTCATCTGGACTGAGAGCCTATTTTGTTTTTCTTGCGAAACAAATTGAGACTTTTAAGGGAATTTCTTAAAAATTGTAAAAGATTAAAGCAAAGGTTAATAAATTTATTTTCAACACACTTGCTCGTAAAGTGGCTCCTATTGAACCGCTTTTAGGTTCATAATGAAGTGTATAAACACTCGTGCTTTTTACTTAATATTACCGCACTAGTACGGTAACACATTACCGTACTGGTGCGGTAATATAACGCACACGCGTCACAGATAATTATTTACTATTCGGAGTTTATCAGTTCTATGACATGGCAGTACCTATGGAGTTAGTGAGTACTATCAGGCCAGCATGGAATTTGTATAGAAATTGACTTTGGTGAAGCTTTTTATTATTTTTGTAAAAAAAATATCACGGGTTATAGTATAGTTATATGTATACGTAGTTATGATAAAAAAGAATCTAGTCTGGCCAAAGTCTGTTACAAATGAAACTACCTTTATTTTTTAATGAAGTAATGTAATCTTAATAAAACTTTTATTTTAGCTTTCTTTTTTTTTTTAACTTTCTTTTAGCAAATACTAGGTAACTAATTATTACTATTTTATTTATTTATTTAGCACTAATCAGAGATACCCTAAGACAATGCCGCCTTGTCGACTTAAAACGCATTCAATAATTAGTTATCAACGAAATGACCGCATGTCTATTAGCATAGTTCGGTAATGTCTGTCTCTTTATCTGTGCTTTGTTTACGCACAAACAAACGAACGTTTGCTCCTGCGCGTATCGCTACTAATGAGAGTGCGCCGCGCGCCCTATTACTGCTGCTACATGGATAGAACATGATTGATAATACTCAGCGTTCTGATATTACTGCCCCGACTGGCTGAGCGCGATATTTGAACTCTTTTCATACAGCCCGCCAAGATTTGCTGAGAAAGAACCCTATTTCGAGACTTCATTTGAGCTGTATGTGTATCGACTGTCCGTATAGCCCTTCACTACTATATAAACCAGTATACTGGATTTCCGGCCCGAACCCCAAGTAAGGGCTCCTGCAGACAGGCGCGACGCGACAGTGCAACGTGATTTTGGTAGAATAATTTCCATTAAATTCATAGAAATTGTTCTACTAGAGTTTTTGGAGCCTATTGAACGTTAATTATCGGTAACATTTGGCTTCAGCGTACTCACCGCATAGTACTTGAAGCTGCAGCGAGGGTTTCAGAGACACTGTACATTCCTATAAGATTCATGTTGACGCTGAGCGGAGATCGCGTGTGCCTCCAACACAGGTATATGATTGAATGCCAATATGATTCAAGTTCATTATCGATGAGTTTCTACATTATCTCCTTGTATAGAGTCCATACGTCCATATCCACATTTCTACAAATTGTGCAATCGTCAAAGACAGCTTAACAAACTCATCGCTAGTTGCAAGTGGTATTATAAACCCCCGTGCAGGCTCGCGTGTAATGTGTGTAGTTGGACTCATGTGTGTGGTGTGGGTTGTGGCGCCGGTCGCCGCCGCCGCTGCTCGGGCAGGACAATTTAATTTCCTGCCACGCGCCGCACACGCTCGCCATTACAAAAATAATCGTTTCACTTTGCCGCGCCGAACATTTCCATTTAATTGAAATGTCATCCGCCGCGCCGCTCAATGTGCCTCTGTTTCTGTGCTCTTTAAGCTTTGTACCGCGTGCTGCTGACACTGACACGCAGACGGGATCACGTGACGCCCGTGGCACAGCGGGACACACGCGATAAGTAGGTACCTGCTATTTTCATACTGAGGCAGCAGTAGAGCCCTCAAGATCGGATACGTATCAAGTTTTATTTGTCACCGAAAGGCCAATCCAGGCAATCCCGGTAGTTGTTCCCACCTCACGATGGCTACGCGTTGCGCTCGCGCATAAGTTCGCGTGACATTAATGCCTAGGTATATACCTACTAGTGCCTTTAAGATTTACGACCATGTAATGTGAACTCCCCTAGGCTGATCGCCATCAATAAGCCATCAACGTCGGCCACCCGCCGCGATACTCATTGCTCATATGATATTTCATTGGTATTGAACATTTATGACTATGAACCATAAATTATATATGAACACAAAGAGCGTTGCGGTTCGGGAGCCGGCCTAGTGGGCTACATAGCCGGAGCACATTAGTGCACACGTGCTGCAGCTGCAGTAACCCGAGCAAGCACGGCGGCGGCGGGCGGCGCGGGCCCAGTTTTTTCCGTATCCGGACGAGCGCGACACGTGCGCATCCATCGTAACATTCGCATCATCCAGACATTCAGTGTTTTAAGACCTATCACATAGTCGTTATCTACGCAATCTGTATACCAAATTAAGTAACATTGAGCAAAAATTATTACTGGTAAAGGACTTTGATGAGAGATAATAAGCTGGAAACTTCGATACACCGCCCGTCATTTTGGCGTTCTAAAAGTTTTCTCAAAAGTCTCATAAAATCTTGTGTCTACGTCGTAAGTTATTCAAGTTCAAAGGTCATAAAAAACGGTTTTTGCGATTATGCCGGTTTCTATAGCTCCAATGATGTTAAAACATCCTACTTAAATTATAAATGCGAAAGTTTGTGAGGATGGATGGATGGATGGATGTTTGTTACTATTTCACGCAAAAACGACTGAACTGATTTCAATTAAATTTGGCACAAATATAGAATACTATTTTTATATTATTTTATTCCGATATTCCCACTCGGGCTCGAGACTTATGCGGGTGAAACCGCAGGGCGGGGGTAGTCTATAATAAAATTGTAGAGCATATTTGTGACAAAGCATTAGGCATTAGGCATTCTCTAGCAGTCAACCGCAGGAGTAATGATACATACATATAAATAAGAGTTTCGTTCGGTTTACTACCGCTCCCCGCGGTGCCATACATGTCGCATCTCCAGCAGTTAACCGACAACACGCGGGTCTCGGGTCTCGGGGGTCGTGGCGACCACGCACTGTCGCGATAATGTAGCCATTCTCGGAATCACACACATTTACGCGTCAGAACAGACATGGGTCAAGTCAGCAAAATGGGGCTGACTGCTCAGTGCTCACTGTGCTCAGGGAGCGTTGGGATTATTTTAATGCTTAATGTATTCTCATTATCAATATTTATTTGATATTCGTCGAATATATATACGATAGTCGACGTTTAGATTAACTTCAAATTATACTGGAAATGTACCTATAGCTTGTGTGTATGTATGTGTACCTTGACTGTAGGTATTGTACTATCTGAGACCGTTAGCTTTACTATCTGCTGAGTGCCGACACTGTGAGTACTTCAACGTAATATATCAATAGTTGAATAATGGTGGCATTCAGTCACAGACGTTGAGCTCCTCCAGTTCACGGCTGTATAAAGTAAGAGTGAATTGCGTGTCAAACGTCAATTCACTGATAATGTCTGTGTTCGCCACCAAAAATAGAGCAAAGTGACACGCAGCTCTGTACTGTTGCAGCGTCATTACGGAAAAGAAATCTGTATGTTTTTGTGTCGGAGCGACGACGGGCGATGTGCGAGGTGGAGCCGGTGTCAAGCGGTTCGTGACCGTTACCGGCGCACGAAGACGCCTGGCTCTCACCGGCAGCGGCGACAACCGACTGAGCCGACACCCGCCACAACTGGGGGAGCAGCAACAGCTTGGAACGTTACAATTTCAATCAACGTTGCCTTTGCATGGAGCCTGCTTATTTCATGTGCTACAAGAATATCAGTAAGACTAGCCGAAGTAGTGTGCCGAGAACGTTGGCAGCCGCACCACTCACCTATGTATCGCTCCATATCACTCGGTGTCGTACACTCGCGTCACGTCATACTGCAGCCGCAGTTCTGCCGCCCCTCACAGCAGTTCTGGCGACACATACATACATGTATGTGTTGCTGCAGGATAATTAAGAGAGATAATGGAGAGAATGGATAATGGAGAGAGAAATAAAATAAATAAATAAATAAATAATTGGAGAAATCTAATATTTGCAAAAATCCTAGGATAATTGCAAAAGACCGGATTACCGAAAGGTTTTTTTAATCAGAAGACCCAAATATGCGCGACGCGACTTTACTAATACAATTTCTAAGAAAACTTATGCGACATTATGCATGCAACACAACAATAAGCGTAGCGGTTGGTGTTGGTTTATAAAATAGCATTTCAGTTGACATAAAAGCAAAGACTTTTTCGTCGGCTATGGTAGGTACAAAGTTGGTTAGTAGGTATAGGTTCAGGACACATCCGCCGCTAAAAGCGGCTTACGAATATTTACATTTGCTTAATATTATCATAAACTAGCTTTTGCTTTTTCTTCCATACAAAGTTTGATACCGCCAACCCCCCTTTAGGGGGTAATTTAGAAAAACAAAAAATGACAAAGTTTATAATTTATTTAGATAACTATTCGTGCGAAGTTTCATGTTTCTTACCTCAAGGAATAAGATTTTTCATACAAACTTTCATCCCCTATTTGGGGTTGAATTTCGAAAGATGCTTCCTTATTCCTTGTCTACATTATAAGGGGAAACTCTGTGCAAAATTTCAGCTTCCTAGGTTCAAGGGTTTGGGCTGGGCGTGTGGGTCAATGGGTCTCTTCCCAAGTCAGGCAAACATTTCCGTATTTGATTAAGTAAAAATTGTTAATTTGACAAAAATAATAAGAATAATAAAGTAAGACAGGACTAGGTATTGTTGCCAATAGACAGGACTATTGTTGCCAATAAGCCTGATATAGTGGTGGTGGATCGAATAGAGCGGCGCACAATGATTATTGACATAAAGGTCCCGCATGACGGGAACCTCGTGAAAGCCGAGAAAGATAAACAAATCAAGTACCTTGACTTGGCTCGCGAGGTTGTCGACATGTGGGATGTGGACTCAGCGATCATTGTGCCAATAGTCGTGACAGCCAATGGCCTAATAGCCAAGAGCCTCGACCAACACCTGAGGAGGCTCTCGCTGGGCAGCTGGATCAAGGGCTTAATTCAGAAAGCGGTACTTCTGGACACGGCTCGCATTGTCAGGAGGTTCCTCTCTCTGGAGCCCTGACCACCGGTAGTTTGGACCCTGTTCCCGATACCGGTGGGCTACTATTATTGTTTTTTTTAATGTTTAAAAATGTAAATAATAAGTTTAAAAAAGGAAATAATAAAGTAAAATAAAAACAAAAGTATTAAAAAGTGACTAATCAAAATTATTAATTCATATAAAGACGGTTTGATTGCAACAGGTTTAGGTTAGGTTAGGTGTGAGTCTGTGACGCCCGGTGTCACCACTGCGTCGACTGTCGGGAGGACACGGCGCGGCATACGCTGGCAGAGTGTGCCGCTTGGGAGGAGCCGCGCCGTGCCCTCATCTCAGAAGTAGGCAGTGACTTGTCGCTGCCGGCCGTTGTGAATGCGATGGTCGGCGGCGATGAGTCCTGGGACGCGGTGGTTTCCTACTGCGAGACAGTCGTTTCGCAGAAGGAGGCTGCGGAAAGGGAGAGGGAGATTACGTCCACTCACCCGGCCCGCAGCAGGCGCACCGGGCGTCGAAGGAGGGCGGATAACGCCCTCTTCCAGCCCCCCTAAATGGGTCCAGGGGCGACGGACTCGGGGACGTCTGTCACCCCCCACACATCAGGACCCGAGGTGGCGGCGCGTAGTGTTCCACGCGCGCCCCTCTTAGATGGCGCGGGGGGAGTATAACACCTCACTCCCCCCTGACCCGAGGAAGAGCCCCCGTGTGCGCGGGCCGGCACCAATCGGGGGTTGCGGAAGATTTTTTCGTTCCCGCGACCCCCGGCGTCGGTGTGAGATGGGACACCGGGGTGGTTTTTAGTCAGTAAGAGTCTGACAGACCCCTCCGCCCGCCCCAGGGCGGGGGACATCCATGAGGATTTTCCATCCCGGAACAAAAAAAAAAAAAAAGTTTGCACATTACTGGCACTGTCACATACGTGGATCTTTATTTTCAGCTCTTCATCAGGTGCGGACCGAGCTATAATGCTTAAAGAAAGACACTGACTTGGTTTTATCCACGTTTAAGGTCAGAAAATTGTTTTGCAGCCAGATAGCAACCCTTGCAAGTCCCTACTGAGCCACACAAACGACATCACTCCATGTTTTCGCATGAAAGATAATTGCGGTATCATCTGCGAAGGTAAAAATACTTTCATTACGGAGTTCAAGAGAGCATAGGCCGTTTATGTAGATCAGGCATAACGTGGGGCCTAGAACACTGCCTTGCGGTACGCCGTAGCCAACATCAGCAAAATCATTGGCGTGCTCGCAATACGAACGTGTTGTTTTCGTTCTCACAGATAGGACCTAAACCAATCCAGAGATAAGCCCTTGATCCCAAGAGCCTCTAGTTTTTTTAGCAGGATCGGCCGGGAAACTGTGTCAAAAGCTTTAGCTAGGTCCAGGAAGACGCCGACGCGTCTTTGTCCTTTATTCACTTTGCTAACGACTGAATCCGAAAGATGCGTGACGGCATCCTTCGTGGACCTTCCAGCCCGAAATCCGAACTGGTTCCCGGCCAATAAGCTGTTTTGTTCAAGAAACCCAAGCAACTTTACATTAATCACCTTTTCAATTAAGTACCTTAGAAAGTGCACTCAGAAGCGAAATAGGCCTGTAGTTAGCTGTGAGTCGCCTGCTTTCAATATTGGTATTACGTTGGCTATCTTCAGCTCATTAGGTAACACGCCCAAGGATATGCTCAAGTTACAAATGTAGGTTATGGGGCTTGCTATAACATATTTGGTCTATTTTAGCATATCGTTGCTAATGTTATCGTGTCCAACAGCTGTACTGGATTTTAGTGTACTAATTAATTTAATTATTTCAATTTCATCTGTTGGTGACAAAAACAGCGAATTTGGTGATGTTTTTCCAGAATGGGTCGTGTTATTTGCCAATTCAACTTCTGTTTTCTTGTTGTACTAATTACCTCGCTTGCCAACTGATCACCAATGGATCTAGTAGTGGTTTACACCATTCAGTGGTTCTGCAGAATTAGGTTTAATTTTGAGTACCTAAGTCTTCATTCATGATGGCAATGCAATATTATGTATAATGCATTACGGCCATGTCGTTGGTGTAGGCAATCTGTGCGCAGGGCAGCGAGCCGAGTGTCAGCAGTTTAGTATAAATACATGTCACATGTCAGTGCAGACATCGATTACTTATTCGTTTTTGATTACGCAGATTATTTAACTACGATTACCTACGGGCACACTTACAACGCCGGTAAAGGGGAGGTCAAAGTTGAACATTATCTGCACACAATACTCGCTGTCACTGTAACAAGGAACGGGCGTCAGCGCGTCGTCGACTCAGGCGTAGCATTGTGCTCCAATCAATGAGCCTCTCATGCGGTGCGGCGACATTCTGTGCCATCCGAGTCATCTACCCACTTAATAATTTATTATATGTACAAAGGTGTCATCACGCACACAAAACTCAAACGGAACAGCAGAAAGCCGTAAGCCGAAAGTTCGCCTTGTCACAACTCACAACAATGTGGCCGCAGCATAACAAATCCCTTTATATAAATATTTACACCATTTAGTTGCAGTACGGTGCAGTACTCAAGTTACGGCTTGGGTTTACGTTATCAGCCGAGTGATAGACTGATAATAAACGGAACTCGACACTTAAGTATACAATAGGTGTCGTGTACTCGAGATGCTTAAATCTGAGTGTAGGCAGTGACTTGAGGTCGTGGATAGTAGCGCGACACATGTAGGTAATTTTAAAATGTTTTGGTTCAAATTAATTATTACGATGAAATAGAGTAGGTACTATTATGACGATTTTCTTTGCGATATCGTTTACCAAAAATCATCTCTATATGAGATGCCTCGAATCGTTTTGAGGCACAAAGCAAAAATTCAAAATAACGATTCAGATTTGTTCAAGAGTCAATGTTGTTTAAAGTACAGTGGCCAGCACATCAAGCTACTAAAATCTGTCAAATTTCTTTAGTAGATTTTAAACTTTATCGCTAAAGCATTAGGTTCAAGTTTGATTGGGAAAGTTTGACAGTTTTGGGTTGTGCTGGCCACTGTACATAAATAAAACACTAATGCCAATCGATCCTGTTTCTTTAGGTTTATTCGTTCTGAGGTTTGAGCACTAGAAAAGAAGTCGCAAGAAACTTTTACCATACTTTTGGTAGGAAAGAACGTTGTCCTGGACTGCCGGCGGTAGATTGTGCCATTGACTGTTATTTTGTCGCTGAAATTCTTACTATAGTAGGTAACTGAGTTGAGTATTAACAATTTCAGCGATTTAATACTCTGAAAGGAGGATTGATTTTTATTCACAAATCACAAATCACAAACCTTTTACATTATCATAAACCATATAACTACACATCTTACCTGAAAGGAGAAGCAACATTTACCTAAAGCTATTATTTCTCAAATCCGTTTACTTCTTATATTTAATTTTATTAACCGTTATATGTTCGTAGCGTATGAATGTTTTTTTTTGTGTGTCCGTCGATATTTTTGTCAATTGTGAACGGATTTTGAAAATTCTTTTTTTTGTTTGAAAGGGTATGCTCTCGAGGTGGTCCCATATAAATTTTATTAACTTTGCTTCAGTAATTTTTGAGTTAGCTTCATTAATACGTATTTTTCCCACTTAGCCTATAAGGACAATGACAACCTATTCCTGTCACTGTTATTTACATAGCAGGTCGTGTTATTCGAACTTGTAGGGGGTAGGTACCACAACTAAAAAGTGAAAAATAAAAACTTTTTACGTTTATGGGAAACAGATGTATGGGGTCTGGGTCTTCAATAGTAACATTTCATATATCGTTGGATAGGGCTTTTTAAGCTGAAAATTTATGTATTTTCTCCGCTCTTCCTCTTTATGGAAACATACCCACCTTCTAGACAAAATCGATAGTATTATCCGAAATACCCTAACATCCATTTTAAATGTGGCATTGGACGACCGCGCGTGGCTGCAAGCCACACTACCCATTCGCTTCGGTGGGCTCGGCGTCCGCAAAATTTCCAGTGTAAGTCTACCGGCGTTCCTGTCCTCGGTCCATAGCACCGAAAAGTTAACCAAAAGAATTTTAGTTCCTTCTCAGGTTGACTCCGAAGTGCCATGTTTGACCGATGCAGTGAACGCCTGGAAAGTGGCTTGTCCGGATACGGTTCAGCCCGAGAACCCATCCGCCCAGAGACAGTGGGATGAGCCGCTCTGCAGGTTGGTACGGAACAAACTTATTAATACGTCCACCAATACTGCTGAGCGTGCGCGCCTGCTGGCTGTGGGTGAATGGGAGTCGGGCCTCTGGCTTCAGGCGTTACCTTCACCCAACATAGGCACTATGCTGGGTGACACTCCATTCCGGCTCGCTACATGTTTGCGTCTGGGCGCTCCCTGCGGGGCTCCGCATCGCTGTCAGTGCGGAGAAGGAGTCGACTGCCTCGGACACCATGGCCTATCCTGCAGCAAGAGCGCTGGCCGGATGGCACGGTACGCCAGCATTAACGACATCATCCGTCGGGCTCTTGTCACCGCCGGGGTGCCAGCTGTTTTAGAACCCTACGGCTTGGCGCGCGACGATGGGAAGAGGCAAGTCGGAATGACCATAATGGCCTGGAAGTTGGGTAGGCCTCTGGTGTGGGACGCAACCTGCGTCGACACCCTTGCGCCATCCCATCTTCCTAGCACGGCGGGCTGTGCTGGAGCGGCTGCTGCAGGAGCAGAAAACCTCAAACGGCGCAAATACAACAACCTTATTGGGAGTTACATGTTTGAGCCGTTTGGGGTTGAAACACTAGGGCCTTGGGGTCCGAGTGCCCATGCACTATTCCGGGACATCGCCAAGCAGCTGGTCGACTCTACACGTGACCAGAGGGCTGGCCTATTCTTAGCCCAAAGGATCAGCATTGCGATCCAACGCGGCAATGCTGCCAGCCTTTTGGGCACTTTCTCCATCGACAGCGATGCGGATGAATTTTTTGATGCCCAATGAGCTCTTCCCCCCTTTTTTTTAAGTTTCGATAAGTACTTGTACATACTATATTTTTATTTAACCAAGTTAAGTATTATAACCTAATAGCTGAAAATTAGTAACTATAAAACTATGATCAAATGTTAGTACTTTCGGAGATAAGACGTCATAAAGTCGTCTCACTCTAACATAATCTATATGGATATTTATAAGGTAGAATAGTAATAATACATGTATTTTAATTTAAAACAAAAAATATGTATTATTCGTCATGGACATCTATGACAATTACATCATTTAAAAAACCCACGGGTGCCACGAAAATGAAGTGCTTCCTACTTCGTTTAGGTACTATTTATTTAAATGAAATAAAGGTAATAATAAATAATATCTGTTATATTATGGGGACGCAGCGACCGCGGACTTCGGGATCGGAACAGGTATCCGAGTATCGGGTGTCGGACAATAGCCCTTCGTGGAATGTTCAGACTAACAGCCAACAGCCAACCTCACCGGGATGTAATGGCATAAGAAACGATAACAAAAGTAGGGGAGGAAATATATCTGTCTATAGATACTGTCTCAGTCGTCAAACTTCTCCGTATTGCGCCAGAGATGACGGTGATGCCGGAGAGAGGCATCGGCGCGGCATGCGCGTGCGCACTAATACCGAACTCTTTTGAAGTCTCCTGTTGGGTGTACCTGAAGACAGCAGACAGTGATACCTGGAGTTCCGATCAAGATTATAATTACGTAAATTAAACGCTGGCTACAACTTTATGTACTGATCGAAAAGCAAACGTTCTATTAATAACATAATTTAAAGAACCAGTTTTTGTTAGTTGTCATCAAATTGTCGAGAATATTAAGCTAAGGACGTAATTTTATGATGACATTTTGTTTCATAATAGTAGTAGCAATTCTTTGAGCCGAGCTACAAAATCACGCGCTACACCGGTATTTTGTAAGCATGCGCAATAGGATTGGGTTGGTGTTGGTGGGCCTACCTAGGGCGTCAGGTAAAGTCAGGTTTTAGAATCGGTTGCGCTTGTGATGATTGTTTGCGATGAACTTGCAGATTTTCTATTGTATTTTACTCACCTATACCTACATTTATGTATGCAAATAAATAAAATAAAAAGCGTTTGTTTGTAATTTCAAAATAACATCTTTTCAATAAATTCATATACGGTACTGCACGCGACGACACCGGTAATGTTCTACCGTGAAGTTTTCTTAGAAATTGGATTGTTAGAGTCGCATCGCGCCGTCCCGACGCGCCAGTCTGCACGAGGCCTAAAATACAAACTAAGTATCTATTACAAACTCCATGTACCAAGCCTGTGACGCCCTGTACGGGCATTGCATGCGCGCACTCGGCGGCAGCGCACTATCGCTTATCGCACTGATGACGTCAACGGCTGGACAGCGCGCCACCGAGTGGCAGCGGCGGCGGCGCGGCGCGGCGGCGCGGCGACGCGGCGACGCCCGACACACGCCGCGCTAATGACGGCTGACGGCTGGACAGTCCTGCTCACCAACTCCTTGACAAACTATGAACCTACCTGTTCCGTGTAAGTGTCAAAAGGTAGGTAGGTATGTACTTAATCCCCGATTCTTTTTCCATTTCCAGAAATTCCAAAGCATCGATGAGTACTTACCACAAACTAATGTGGAGTAGCCCCAGCCCCTTTATACAAGGCACCTACGGAATGAGACTGCCGGGCGAGAACTAGTGTACTGCCAGTGTCAACAAAAACCAATATTGCCCTTGCCACAAGCTCGATTTTGTAAAAAAACATATAATATTTTTTTATGGTACCTATACTACACGCATAAACCTTCTGGACCAAATTCTTAAAAATATATATATATACATATATTGAAAACCGCATCAAAATCCATTGTTTAGTTAAGAAGAATATACACCCCGACTGTCAACACGTAAAGCACCTTTGTTTCATACTATCTATGTATTTATAGATATCCTACCTTTCCTGTAGGCAGGTAACACTGTAGAATCGAGCGAACCGTAATCATCACATTCATCACATAGCAGCGCGGACTATCGTTATTGTTTATGTTCGGGGTAATCGGGCTCGGCGTCACTAGTGCAGGCACCCGGCAAGCGACGCTTCTGCGAAACTTTCTCAAAACAATGAAGCAAGGAATGTTGACCATAAATGAGTACCTACATTTACACCCACAGCTGTGAGGCGCATTCATGTCGGCAGTGCATTATGACGCATTCTCGGATTAGCGCTCGCAGCCGCACCGCAGCCGCACCGCAGCGCCCGCGCAGCGCTCACCCACAGCTAGCGAGAGGAGAAAGCGTTGCCGCTCCGCCCCACCGGCTCCACGTGTCGCACTACACTTTCGATTTAGCAGTATCTAATTTGCATGCGGAATCCATACATTTATACCTATAGGTAGGCATGCGTGTACTGAACATCACAAGAATCACAACGCTCATTCCAAGAATCCTGCCAAATAGATGTTGCGAGAAACATTACTTCTCTCACTAGTATTGTACCATATTTGAAAGGATTAGAGATTGTAACCATTATTTTTCCCGACAAAAGGAGGAGTTTTCCATTTGTCGGAATATTTTTGAGGGTTCCGTAACCGAAGGGTGCCAAACGGAACACTATTACTAAGCCTCCGCCTGTCCCGTTGTCTGCCTGTCATCGGGCTGTATTAAGTTTTTGTCATAGGGTGTATAGATGTTTTGGAACCAAATGTTTACTTCATTTTTAGGGTTCCGTAGTAAACAAGGAACCCTGATAGTTACGCCATGTCCGTCTGTCTGTCTGTCTGTCTGTCCCCGGCTAAGCGCAGAGACTGTTAGTACTAGAAAGCTGTAATTTGGCATGAGTATACATATTAACTACGCCGACAAAGTGGTAAAATAAAATCATGAAAAAATATATTTTTTTAGGGTACCTCCCCTCTACGTAAAGTGGGTTTGTTTTTTTTTTCGTCTATCCCATGGTGGGATGGATATCTTTGGAAAGGTCGTTCAAAAATATTGTGAGTTTGTTAAAACCATTTTTGGATTGAAAAATCCGTTTGCGAAATATTAAGCTTTAAAGTGCTAATTTTTGTTAGAGTCAAGTATCCCCCCCCCCTGCCAGCTAAACGGTACGTTCTGGATATGTGGAAAAATTCACAGCAGTAGTATATATTATAACGAAATTAAAAGGAAAACGAGTAATTATCGACCAACTTAAATTTGACAATGTTAAATTTGTTCTTGGGATAAATTCATCCCAGGTACGGAACCCTTCATTGTGCGTGGTCAGACACGCACTTGGCCGGTTTTTTTTAAATAAATTGTTTACTATGTTTTGTACCTATACGGTGGATACAATGTTATCTATATATATATATATATATATAATATGTTCAACTACAATTTTAAAGTTTTTGGGATAAATCATCCCAACTACGGAACCCTTCAGTATGCGTGGTGTGACACGCACTTTGCTGGTTTTTAGGGTTCCGTACCTCGAAAGGAAAAAACGGAACCCTTATAGGATCACTTTGTTTTCCGTCCGTCTCTCAACACCATTTTTCTCGAACGCGTGGAGGTATCAAGCTGAAATATCAAATACTCAAGTCTACTGTCCCTTGGAGCCGTGAAAAATCAAACTTCTAAGCCAACGCAATCAAAAGATACAGTCGTTTATGCCGCAAATTTCCGCAAATTTACGAAACTCGCAAGGGATTCAAAACCTACAGGGTACTTCCAGTGAACTCAGAATCTTGAAATTTTGTAAGAAGCAACGTCTTATAGCACAGATAAAGGAAACATTGTGAACACCGTAAATTTTTTGTTACATCATATAATAAAAATATTTTACGGAACCCTCGGTGCGCGAGTCCGACTCGCACTTGGCCGCCACCGTGCACCACGCTGTGGTGACAGCACGGTGCGGCGGCTGGTCGGCGGCGTGTCGCCGCGCGGAGGACGCACCTCAGAGCTCTGCATATTTACTTATTGCTCGCCGCCACCGTGCACCACGCTGTGGTGACAGCACGGCGCGGCGACTGGTCGGCGGCGTGTCGCCGCGCGGAGGACGCACCTCAGAGCTCGGCATATTTACTTATTCCTCGCCGCCACCGTGCACCACGCTGTGGTGACAGCACGGTGCGGCGGCTGGTCGGCGGCGTGTCGCCGCGCGGAGGACGCACCTCAGAGCTCTGCATATTTACTTATTGCTCGCCGCCACCGTGCACCACGCTGTGGTGACAGCACGGCGCGGCGACTGGTCGGCGGCGTGTCGCCGCGCGGAGGACGCACCTCAGAGCTCTGCATATTTACTTATTCCTCGCCGCCACCGTGCACCACGCTGTGGTGACAGCACGGTGCGGCGGCTGGTCGGCGGCGTGTCGCCGCGCGGAGGACGCACCTCAGAGCTTTGCATATTTACTTATTGCTCGTCGCCACTGTGCACCACGCTGTGGTGACAGCACGGCGCGGCGGCTGGTGACGCACACGACGCGCAAAAAGTCCGGCGTGTTACTGCATATAATTGCATAGGTTCTATTTTCACAGACTAAAAAGTGCGTCACGGATAGTCTGTCGTCTGCCACAGGGCCTTACTTATTGCTCGCCGCCACTGTGCACCACGCTGTGGTGACAGCACGGCGCGGCGACTGGTCGGCGGCGTGTCGCCGCGCGGAGGACGCACCTCAGAGCTCTGCATATTTACTTATTGCTCGCCGCCACTGTGCACCACGCTGTGGTGACAGCACGGCGCGGCGGCTGGTCGGCGGCGCGTCGCCGCGCGGAGGACGCACCTCAGAGCTCTGCATATTTACTTATTGTGGGATTTATTTTATTTTTTCTTTGATTTTACTTTCTCTTATCTTCTTTCATAATATGTATATCTCCATTTGAACAATAGCTATTCTTGACTGCGCAGCGATGTGCGGAATTACGAAAACCATTCATTCTTTTCTACTTTACGGCTATGATTAATAGCTGTGACGTCTGTCTGTTTATACTAAACTTGGTAACTATGGTGCACGTGTGCTATGAACGGAACATCATAATAACTCTGATATAGTTCGTAATGCGTTAAACAAAAGGGCTCTATGTAAACGCTGCTTAGTACTATTGCTAGATAACTGACAACGTCGCCTGCACGGGCGCATGCGTGGGTCGGCGATAACCCGTCGCGTCAGCCATTTATCGTCCTGCATGGCCGCGGTGACAACGAGCCTCTGGTGACACCTTCGTATCTGTCTACTGACCGCAACATATTTCGGCGATATGAGCGCGCGACCAGGCCGGTCGGGTGCGGTGAGTAATTCTTATATTCCGTGGTGGCTGATGTATATGTTACGACTAAAGACGGGTGTGGAAACAAACTTAATATTAGCCGGCAAAAAATGAGTTTATTTTTGAGGGGAGGCTAATGCTAAGTCTAAAGCGGCGAGTGCCAGGGCACAAAAGAATGTAAAACACCACATTTTTCCACCACATGAGTAAAGACTCAATATTGAGTTGACGTCGTTATAACTATAACGTAGCCTCATTCATATATAATTATGTTTGTACGATAACGAACATAAGAACCTGTATGGTTGTGAGCAGACAGCGAGCGCGCTTGCGCGGGACCGAGCGACATTAGCCGAGCAAAAGATATCAACGCGCGACGCACCGCGGTGCATCGTGCGAAGTAAAACGACGGGCTTTGGTTTTAACATTTATTTTTTGTTCAACAGCCAATCTTAACAGGGCAAGATTTTATCAAAGCTATTAGGAGCTTTCATCGTTCGATGCAGTACACGGATCATACAATATGTATGCCGTTATCATATTATAAACACGTATACAATACACATCAGGCACAGTTCGGTCCGTCATCAGCGGTCAATCATACGACGACACCGATCGTAATCGTTACGGGAATACAAAATAATACTGAAGAATAAATATTCACTATGACTAAGTACGTTAAAGTATATTAAAGCTCGAGCCTCAATGGGCAAAGTTTTCACGTCACTACACTCGGCGCATCCACTGCGACAGTCCGACACTATGACACAGCGTCTTTGCACCGTACGAAACGCACGCGCCCTCAACAGACGGTCTCCATGGGGATGCGCGGCGCGGGCGCGGCAGGAGGCGCGAGTGCGGGCGCGGGTGCAAGTGCGGGAGGCGCCGGCGTGGTGTGCGTTAGCGACTCGCCGCAGGACGGCAGGTGCGTGGAGGAATGCGTGTTGCGCGCGCCGCCGCCGCCGCCGCCCGCACCGCCACGCGCGCAGCACGCCGCGGCCGCGCGTTTGAGTGCTGCCCACGCATGCGGCTGGCAGCCCACCACTAGGAAGATGAACACGCCCTGCAGCGCGTTGAGCAGGTCGGTGGCGTACCACACGTAGTCCGGCCCGCCCGCCGCCCACGACACCACATCTGCGCCCCACGTCACGCCCATCACCACCACCAGTTTGGCACAAACCCGCCCCAGAGCCGCCCTGCAATATATCACTACAGTCAAAGTTGTTCCTCACAAGAGATATCTTGCAGTTAGCAAACCAGTGACGTCACGTGACTTACCGTTCGGAAGTGGACTTGACCTCGTCGCGCCGCCAGAGGCCGCAGGTGAGCTGGCGGGTGGTCGACACGAAGAGCGCCAGGTTGACAAGCAGCAGCACTCCCACCGGCCCGAAGAAGTACACGAGGATCTCCATGTCGCCGTAGAACCAGCAGCGCTGCACGGCGAAGCGTGGGCGCAGGAAGGGTGCGGCGGCGTCTGGTGGCAACGCGTCCAGCGCTGCGGCCGCACCCGCCAGCAGCAGCGGCCCTCCCCACGCGTACACCATGTACACGCGCAGGCGCCACAGCTCCTGCCCGCGCTCCAGCGACGTCGGCCGGAAGTCCCTGAGGGCCACACACGCACGACACGTCAGCACACTAAGCTACAGTCACTGTGCAAGTCGGTCACAAGTCACAACACATTCATTTTCATCAAATTACCAAATAAACAGCGACTTTTGCGGCTAACTTAAATCGACATGTCCTCACTGACCTACATCACCATGTCCACACTGACCTTCATCGACATATCCACACAGAACGCTATTTTGAAGTAGTGCCTGCACTTAAAGAATTTCTCATATCGTGGGATTCGTGAGTGTAATTCAGAAATTCGGATTCGGAAAACGAATTCAGATTTAAGCCTCGTACAGACTGGCGCGATTCGTGATTTTTTCGTGCTTATCAAGCAATTTTGACCGTCTAGCGACGCCATTAGGAGTTTGCGACCGAATTCGGTCGTATAGCGATCGCTATCTATGTCGAGACTGCAGCTCCTGCATTACACTTTATTGTGTCGTAGCAAGAGTCGCTTTTTATTTAAATCATTTTGCGGAGTGAATCATCTTTACTATTCTGTATGAATACATCCATCTGAACTGAATCCGTGAAATGGCAATCCGAAGTAGCCGTAGTACTATTTGCATGTGGGGAGCGGTGAATGAGCTCACAGAGCTCAACAACGCTCGCTCACTGTGCTCACCGTGCTCGGCGGGCAATAATGCAATTGTTGGTCGAACAAGTCCATTACCAAACATGAGATAGAAAAAAGTTGCTACATTCTCCAGAAATTCACAGAATCCTAACCCCATGGAATGTGATTCTTCTTGTACAGTTCGTGTCTCGTCAGCCTTTCTATGCACTCACTTCGTAAACATGCTCATTGCAATATTTGTTTTTTTTATGCATATTGTGTATGCCAATAAATATTTAACCCTAGTCGGTACGATTGGGGATCACTTTCAAAAATACTGTCGTCGATTTAGATTTACAATCAAATGGCTAAACATCAGTTAAGAAAGTGCGGGCTGTAAGTTGAAGAATCTGCAGGTCGGAATGATTATACTACTTATGTAAAATTTACTGGCTGCGCCAAAAAGGTTCATTTCAGCATTAATGCCAGACAAATGCAGTCTGACGCTGGTTTTCTAATGAACCTTAAGGGACAAGTGACGGAAGTACAAACAGTTTCAACATACCTAATATATAATTAATATACTTCTATAAAAATAAATATGTAATCAAAACTATGTATCACATTATAATTACAAAAAACTAAGTAAACAACAAGAACCGTCCTAGCGATATCAAAACAATGCTGGTTATGTCTCTATGTCTTTGTTTTTCGTCCGTTTTGGTGTCTGATAACGGCGGTACAACTGGGCTATTTTAGTTATTTTAGGGGCTTAGGGCTAGCGCGCACTGTGGTAGGTGGCATGCGCTGGCCGGTGCGTTATTTCTGCCGTACGATTTAACAAAAGCAGTCATGGGTCCGCGACCGCGCGGCTTTAAAGAAAATACACGTTTTTCGTACCCAAACAGTTTTGCATGCATCCCTTGACGGCCTATTAAGGTCTGCTTTTTAACCGACGAAAAAAAAGGAGGAGGTTCTCAAATCAACATGTTTTTTATTTTTATGTTTTTTGTTGTGTTTTACAGAGTAGTTCGATTTGAACGATTCCATTTTTATTGGGGATTTATTTCGAAGTTGGCCCCATGTAAATTTTATTAACTTTGCTTGGGTAGTTTTTGAGTTTTAATACGTATTTTCCCACTTAACCTATGTGGATGATGTTCTAATAAGTTCCTGTCACTGTTATTTACATAGCAGGTCGTGATATTTGAATTGGTATGGGGTAGGTACCACCACTAAAAAGTGAAAAATAAAAACTTTACAAAAAAAAAAGACCGACTTCCAAAAAAAAGTGATTCGCACGATATAAAGGCAAAACAAACTCTACTGCTTGGTCAGTGTCTCAGTGTGTCTCCTTTCACTGCAGTGCGCGGTATAATCATAATTATATCTCTTTGCAACACAAATTACGCGCGGTTGATTCACCGCAATTTTGCAGCGGGAGGCCTATTGTGAATTAACCGCATGCTCTTTTACATCGCAATTCGCCACTTTGACATTCCATACTTCACACATTTAAGGCACAAAAACGCAGCGCAGTGCGCACTAGGCCTTAAAAGGTTCCCAGTTCTTATTTATTTATAATTAATTTATGAAAAAAGAACAAAACATAGGAACATGGTAGTGTTAGAAGTAAATTGTATTGTAAACAGGGCTGCCAGATTGTATAATTGGATACAAAAACTGTATAATTTGGTTACTGATTGTATCCTCTTTGTATCGTGGACCTTCATGTATAATTGGATACGGAAAGCCTAAATTGTATTAACTGAGTTTTGTGGTGTTTGTGAGTTCTATGGTGATATTTTTTGAGTTGCTATATGCATGCGCTTAAGCCTGTGAGGAAATACCATAGTAAATTTAAAAAAATACGTAGTTACCTACGTAATTTTAGTAATAATATTAGTAAATTTTGTATATTTTAGTGATAATTCACGTGACTAATCATTATTGTGTATGTTTGAAAAAAATTAAGCAGTCTTTGTATCCTGTCATTCAATTTTGTATAATTTCAGCAACATTGCCGAATCATTTAAAAATATCTACTGGCAGCCCTGATTGTAAAACAATATTTGCTCTGAATTGATGTCACTAAAATTCATCATAATGCAGGGGGAAATCAGATTATCAGAGAAATACCTTAGAATGGACTGAGCCTCTGAGCCCCAGCCACACAATTGACGCGGAAATGATTTTTAATGAATAAAAAACAGAATCTTGCTAATTTTCATCTACAGGTCAAGATTTTTGATCAGTGGGCGTGGTGTTCAGAAATGAATACGTTAAGAATTATTTATATATGATTTATGTTTTGCGGAGTTTTATTAGATGATCAACAATAAGTATAGTACGTACCTACCTAGGTAGGTACTAGAAAATGTATGAATATGAGTTGTGCTCGACTAGCTCAACATTGTGAAACACAGCTCGCTTTATTCGTATGAGCAGTAGATTTTTTTCACAAACATATTTTTTTTCAAATTTTACTATTTTTATAGAAACTGTAACGGTTTACCAACAGTTGATTGGTCCATGAATCGTTGGTCAACAGTATCTTTAAACCATTAAGTTTTTATCCAAAGGACTTTTCACCCACGAACGTTTCGCCAACATAACTCAAAGTCAGTGAATGCTTAACCAACAGAATGTTTTGACCAATAACTTTTCACCCAAAGCACAATTGGCCAACAGACACAGGGACAGATGACAGTAGTATAAAAACTTGTAAAATAGCGTCATAGTAAGTAAGTAAATAACTAATCGTTTATTTGCTTAGAAAGTAGGTACCTACATAAATAAAGGTGTTTACATTTTTTTTAGATTCCTGTACAATCTACCCATTGGGGATGCAAACATTGAAAGAAAACTAGTTATTGAGTACTTACACAAAAAAAACACGTCAGTAAAATTAAAAATGTCAAAATTTAACGATTACATGCTCTACTCATGTTCCATCATATAAGTTAGCAAGGATGTGTCTAGATGCGCATCATCTTGATTAAGGGTACTAGAGAATACGAATAGGTATATTGAAAATGTATGATGCATACATCAGAATCAAAGTATGTATTTACTCACCGGAATGTCCACCAGATGTTGAAACACATCGTGTTGAGCCAAAAGAACGCCGACAGGAACAGGAAATGCATACACACCGCTGCACGGCACATGAAACAAATGAGGCTCGTCAGCAACCAGCGCACATCGCATCACTAACATTTAGCAACCATCACATAACAGCAGGCTCGCTCACCGAGCGCGCGACATAGCGCGGGCGGTACCACGTCGCCCGCCAGCTGCGTGGCGGCCAGCAGCACGTCGCCCAGCATGAGCGCCGCCACGTAGTGCGTCTGGCAGCGCCAGTGCAGCGCGTGGTGCGCCGCCGGCAGCGCGAAGCCGGCCGCCAGCGTGGCCGCCAGGAAGGCCGCGCCCACCGCCAGCCCGGCTCCGTACAGCAGGTGGCGCGAGGACTGCGCGCCCCGCGAGCGCGCCGCCGCCTCGCACGCCAGCACGCGCGTGCCCGCCTCGCCCAGCACCGCCTCCGCACACCACGCGCCGCCCGCCAGCGCCTCGCCGCCGCCTCCCGCCGCGCTCAACACCAGCTTGCCGCGCGCCGCCAGCCTTGCCCCCGCCAGCGTGCCCGCCACGGCGTAGCGGGACTCCAGGGGGCATGCCGGCCAGCCGTGCCCGAGCGTCATGTCACCGCCGGCCGAGCTGCTGTTGATAAGTGCTTTTAGCTCGTCCAAAGTCTCCTGCGCGCGCTCGCTCTGCTCCACACACTGCTTGCCGTCGAAGGCGTCTCCCTCCGCACAACACTTGGCCGGCTCCCACAACAGGTCGTCAGCGCACACGAGAGCGGCCTTTATGTCCGTGCAGTACTGGCTGGGCGGCAGGTGTGACTTCGGAGCACCGCGCACCATCATCCACCCATCCTTGCCGCGCAGAGCGTAAGGCGCCGCGTGTTCAGGTAATAGGCGGAGCGACTTGCAATTAGGTACGCCTGTTTTATTTTCCCAGTGGCGAGGCACTTCACTAGTGATTGCTTTCTTTAGGAACGAGTAAATCCGCGTAGACCGGGTGGCATTCCCACCGACAGGGCCACATGCCGTGGCGACGGCCTCCGGCGACAAGACGGCAGCCCGCAGCGCGTCGTCGGCGAGCGCCTGGTCGGGCGGGCAGCAGTGCAGGATGGTCACCGAACTCATCACCGCCTCCGCCGCCATCCAGAGCACGCTCCATGCTGCCAGGATACTAACAAGGGATGACATTTCGCTACGGGTTCACCGATCACACCGACGACGACACGGCCGGTGGGCCTGCATCGCAGCCCTACACACTTGTTTACAGCCCTACACACAATTTTCAGAAGAAGCAAGCACACTGCGCAATTTTTGAACCCGAGTACTTAATTTTTAAAAGTTGCAAAAACATTAAAACAACACAATGACGAGATCCCGAACACGATTACAAACACGTGTAAAAAGGTCTAGACTGCAGGGGACGCGAGCTTCCACCTCGAGAGCTGGCGCGGCACTGTCGGGGTGTCGGGGTCAGCCGGTTGACGAGCCGATGTCGCCCCCCCATCCCCACGTCTCGTCTACGTGCCGCCGCGGCCCGCCGCACATGCACACTACCAGCTGCCCTGCCAGTGCTGCTACGCTACTATACTTTCCGGCAGTCTGTCGCTACACTCGCTACACACTACACTGCTACACATGGTGCGTGCCGCGTCGCCTGTGTGTGTTCAACACCAAAATTACCATGAGAGTGATACAACTTATGTCACTTAATCCAATGCTAAATAAATGTTATTCAAAAATAAAATGGGTAAAATACAATAGGTATAAATCTTAGAAATAATGTAGGTATGACAAAGTATGATGCCTGTACTAGGATAAACCTGTAGCAAAGGCGGCATGAGTTCTTACAATTACTATTAGGTCATTTGATTTCAAAACAATATTTACTTAACATAAGTTTTAAGTATAGTGGGCATAGTTAGGTAATTTTATTATGTTATAATTTACTTAAACACTAATAATTGAGGTAAATAATCTATATTATTTACGGAAAATAGTTGCTAGCACTTAGTTGCAAGATTATGATTGCGTCTGCCTGCAGTATTATTAAAAAGGTTGAAAACAAAAATTGCATAAATTAGATTTTTGTGGCGGTCGGTTATTATGCTTAGACAGCAACAAATCGATGGTAAGTAGGACAGCGCCGTGGTCTGGGGGGCTAAGTCTACTAATTTATAAAAGTTACAATGGTCTCTCAATTATGAGTTTTTGACAGTTTTTGTATGGCAAAAACTGTCCAACCACGATCCGAGGGTTGCGCTTGCTGGGCTCGTCGGCGGTAAGTCCAGATGTAGAGAGCTGGACTGCGTGCTTCAGTTTATCAGCGTCATGTTTCGTCTCGGTACTGATAATTACGCCTCAGTTCTTTCTTTTCCGGACACCACGAACGTGCAGCTTCATTTGCTCAGGGGCCTAAGTCTACTAATTTTTAAACGTTACAATGGTCTCTAAATGGTGAGTTTTTGACAGTTTTTGTATGGCAAATCTGTCAAAAACTGACCATTGCCATTGTGAGACCATTGTAATGTTTATAAATTAGTAGACTTAGGCCCCTGGCCGTATGATTTTTTGCGCGAGTTCCTTCGTGTCGTCACTCGATTTAAATTTATCATTGGGATTTGGGATAATCAATGGCAACAGAGCTTAGGTTATGGGGTCGCACGAAATCATTTGATCTCTTTTTCACCATATCGGCAAAAGAAACATTTCCCACAGAACTAGATAGATCAAGATCCTTTATCGTCTGCTTAAGCTCAGAAATATGTTCGGACTTCCGTCAGGTCGCGCTTTTCTTGAAGGGCATCTACCAGGTTATACGCATAAATGGCTTTATGCTTGAGCGACTGATAGAGAACTGCCATTTGAGAACTGAACCAGAACCAGCCAGAACCTACTTTACGGCATAGGGTAGAAATTTTCAATTTCTGCTCCGAGTTCAATTTTCTATCTGCGGCAATAGAGCAAACTTCGTTTGCACCTAAACGAAGTTTGCTCGATGGTTGACATCCATTTTAAAATCTCCGTCGTCGAAACAACATCAGCCGTGGCCGACTCGAGGGCTGGGTTTTGCGTCGTCGTCTTCGATGGTGAGGCGGAAGGTTGCACTGGGCCCCTTGGTTTAAGAATAAGAATAATATTTATTTACTAAGAACATGGTATAAAAAGATGGCGAATTACAAAAAAAAAATAACAAGAGCATACATGTTTTGCTTAATAGTTATAAGCGTACAAATGTTCACAAGCACATCAACAGTTATTTTCAAAGAGGTCTTTTACATTATAAAAACTATGCCTACACAACCATTCATGCAATTTTTTTTTTTTGAATAGTCTCATATTTAATGCATCCATTTTTGTTTTATTACAACTCCACTATTTTGTGTTCATTATTAATAAAACTACACACTAAGCAAACATTTTACGGATGCATTACGACAGTAATCTAAAGGAGGTCACTATTATTAAATTAATTGTTCATATATTGCTAACGAGCACGTCTGTGCGCTGCAAGTGATAGACAGACAGACGGATAGACAGACAGACAGACAAACAGACGGACAGACAGACGGACATGGCGAAACTATAAGGGTTCCTTGTTGACTACGGGACCCTAAAAACTTGAAACTTTACATTTGGATCACCTAGAAATTTTACTTTTATGCCCTAAGATATGAGGTGCTCAAAAAGGTAGCCGTTTTGACATACTAGTAGTACATAGGTTTACTCTTACAGACCTAGTACCTACTCAAAGCTCAGTTCGACCAATAGAGGTTTTTGATCCTTATAAGAAACAGGATCGATTGGCATCAAAAAAAGTTTTTGTGAAAACGGCCCATTTCCCTGCTGACTGTATTTTTTTTTTCAAAATTAGTGAATACTGAGCAAAATTTCTCAAAAAGTTAAGGACAGTCTCCTAAGACCATTTTCTTGTAGCTACAGCGGTTAAGGTAGCTGTCCTTGCTGCCCCATCTCAAAAATCCACCCTGTATATGAGAAAAAGCAATAGACCCAGGACCGATCCCTGAGGTACCACGCACTGTATAATGGCTGGGGGCAGTTGCAAATTTATCGTTGCCGATGCCGACGTCTGATTTTGTAGGCTGTAGAAGTAATTCCTATGATTTTTAGCTATTGCAGACGGATAAAATGGCTAACAGTATCAAATAATTACTTTATTTATAGTAGATTGTAAAACGATTTCTGATAGCATTCCATTTTCCATTTAAAATAAGATTAAGAACCAATGCACTAGGAACACCATTGTTCAGCAGTGCACAGAATACACCTTTCCAATTTAAATCGATAGGTATGGTATAGTGCTAGTACCTAATCTCCGAGTCCGGTGACTGACACACGGTTAGGAGTTAGGACACACAGACGGAATTGACGAAATTATACGATTTCCGTTTTTGCCATTTGGCTACGGAACCCTAAAAACTATCTATCTACGATCGCATATTTCTCCCTACGGCTACGCGACGATCGTTTGTATAGGACAACGGGTTAGATATTTAAAATTAAACAGACACCAGTAGCGCCATCGAACGGATCATGAGCAGTACAACGTGCACTGCATCGCACTCGGTAACTACGGAGAGCGAGACGACCGCGTCATCTAACACTCGCCGCCGGAGTACCGGCGGCGAGTGTTAGATGGCGCGGTCTTCCTTAGCGGCTTCCCAGTTTGCGAACAAAATGACATGAGCGGGACGATCACGTATTCGCGTGATGATCACTTTCTGTGTTAGGACGCGGGGTAAAGGTATACGCGGGAATAGCGTTAACTTATCGGAACGGGCAGATACGTAACTAATTTCTTTTAGCTAAATAAAAAATAAAAAAATGGTATCCAAAAAAGACGAATTAAAAGTAAGTAGAATATTTTTAGGCAAATGCATTTATATATTTTTTCTTTTTACAATATAAAGCCAGTCCATAAATAACTGTTCACGACACAAATATTCCAGCACAAAGGACTCGTCGCGAGCGGCGAGGAGCGGGAGTGCGCTCGGCGAGCTCGGAATAAAATACTATGTGTTGGTGTTATCATTTATTGCGTGTGTAGAGCGTGTGCGGCGGCTAGGGCGGGCGACGCTCCGTGACGGCGTCGGCCGTGGCATCGTACCGCGGCGGGTTGGCCCAGGGGTCGTAGCCCAGCACCGACAGCATGGGCGCCAGCTCCGCCATGTCTGCCCGCACGTCCGCCGGGATCTGCCCCACCCATTTGTCCAGCGCGTCCAGGTTCACCGGCCGCACCACCTGGTCCGACGATCGCTCCACACTGCGAAGGGAGGGAGACAATGCAATGTTCATGAACTCGTATAAATATTTTTCCATTGGCCTAATTTGTATGGATGGATATGCTGATCTAATTGTATGTAAAGAAAAAACACAAAAACTTCAGAATCCTGGTTTTGAATTTTCGATTTTTGCCACCGACTTTCGAAATTTAAAGTTAATTTTCACTTTGTAGGTTTTTTTTGGAAATCATTTTTTTTTGCGAAAAAGTTTAAGGAAATCGTTTCTTTTATTTTTTGGTTGTGGTTATAACATCATCCATATAGACTAAGTGGAAAAAACACGTATTATTGAAGCTAGCTAGAATTAATTCTGTTTTTTTTTTTTTGTGTTGTACTTTTTCTGTCGGTAAAAAATTATATATAATAATATTTGCATGCCTGCTGGTAAAGTATGGCTGAACCTATTCCCTGTAACACCATTATGTACCCATACTTGCAAAATAAAATATATTTTATCTTTTTATCTTTAACTCCAAAAATACCCTAGCAAAGTTAATATGTATAATTAATATGGAACCACAACGCAAGCTTCTTTTACCAAATGAAGAAAGAATTTTCACAATCGGTCCACAGTCGAAGAAAACATCGATGAACATACAAAAAAAGAAAAGAAAAACATAGTCGAACATAGAACCTCCTACTTTTTGGAAGTCGTTAAAAATGTTAACAAATGGATCAGAAAACGTAGCTGGAATGGATGGAATAACAAATGGATTCACATAGTGCCACTTTCAAATTGAGTAGGTACTTTGATTCCAATAATTGAATACTTATTTTTTTTATTTATTCATTAACACTTACATTTTTATAAGTACCTACATACATATAAGTTGGTGCAAACATAAACTCATTAGTTTTACCGTGCACCGAAATCATCGACCACATACTTAGTTTAGAGAATTAAAACAAACTTAAGTTCTTAATTAAAATGAAACAACAACAAAAATAACAACGATATTTATCTATTACCTACTGTGAACATCGGTGACATCATAGTGGTGGGGGAATGTGATTTAGAATGATATGCAGGTTGTTCCTAAAAGTATGTTTTTAGTAATAGTTAATATTCCTATGCTATTGTAGGGTATTATGTGAGAAAAAATGGTTTGAATGTCATTCTGCGAAAATTACGTTTTGAGAAAATTACGTTTTTGGGAAAACTGCCCATTTTCTGGCTGACGGTAGGTATTTTTTTTTCAAAATCATAATCATCATAAATGCAGATCAAAATTTCTCAAAAAGTTAAGGACAGTCTCCTAAGACCATTTTCCTGTAGCTAACAGTAGCTACAACGGTTAAGGTAGCTGCCGTTGCTGCCCCATCTCAAAAATCCACCCTCTATAACCTCTAATGGTTCATCAATACAGCGGCATTAATAAATGCAAAATGTTTATGCAATTCTGCGAGTTAAAGTAATTATGAAAAACCACTAAACGTCGTTCAGCTGTTTTACATAACGGAGATGTTTTGTAAAACAGCTAGTTGTTATGTCAAACAGCTGATTCGACAATCTATCTGCGACATAACCATGCCTGGGACCCCGTTTTTTTTTTTAATATTACAAGTTAGTTGAAACTGTTCAAAGTTCCAACAAAACAATCTTCTATAAGTATATAAAAGAAGAAACTGACTGACTAACATCGCCGCACAACCGAAACTACTGGGACTAGGAACGTGAAATGTAAGTACTTACTAAATAAAAAAATAATACCAAATTGAAGCAGGATACAATATTATAGCAACCCACCCCGACTTCGCACGGGTAGCAGGCGTACACCAGTCGGCATGATTTTTTTCCGACATCTTCAACAACTATCATCATATTTCAGCCAATTTACACAAAACTGAAATTAATTATACACCTAAACCTGCCTCATAAATTTTAATCACTCCGTCCATTGTTGAAAACCGTATGAAAATCCGTTCGGTGGTTTTTAGGTATCCGTGCCCGAAGGGTGCCAAACGGAACCCTATTACTAAACCTCCGCTGACCGGCTGTGCGTCTGTGTGTCATGAACCATGAGGCTGCACAAGTCCAAAAATAAAGTTAACAGTAACGTGTTTTTGTCGGCGTATTTTGCTCGATCATAATACGGTACGGAACCTTACATGTGCGAGTCCGACTCGCACTTGGTCGGTTTCGTTTATCGCGTCAGACACACAGACGCGGTGCAGGGGGGGCTTTGTTTTATAATCTGTATTGATTTATACTATATACATGGGCAGAGTTGTGGGCACAGATCGTTTTGTTTTTATTATAACACTAGCTTTTGCCCGCGGCTTCGCCCGCGTGGTTGTAGGAAAATATCTCACGGGATTAAAAGTACCCCATAATATGTTAATTCAGGTTATATATCCTAAGGGAACTTTTCCTTTATTTGACTTGTATGATATAGGTGATATCAGTACCAACTTTCAAGTTAATTAAACCACGCAGTAAAATCCTCTCCTGTAAAATTGGTTACTCCTTTTCACCCCGTTAGGGGTAGATTTTTCGAAAAATCCTGATACACGTTATTCTTTATTTTCGGTTTTAAGTATAAATACTGAGTTTCGAGTTAATCGGACAGCGCGTTAAAATTCTTCCATACAAACATTGACACCCCAATCCCCATTTAGGGGATAATTTAGAAGAAAAAAAACACAATTCATAATTTATTTAAATAACTATTCGTGCGAAGTTTCATGGTTATTATCTCAAGGAATAAGATTTTTCATACAAACTTCCACCCCCTATTTGACCCCTTAGGGGTTGAATTTCGAAAAATCCTGATACACGTTATTCTTTATTTTCGGGTTTAAGTATAAATATTGAGTTTCGAGTTAATCGGACAGCGCATTAAAATTATTCCATACAAACTTTGATTCCCCCCAACCCCCCTTTAGAGGGTAATTTAGAAAAACAAAAAATTACAAACTTTATAATTTATTTTGACAAATATTCGTGCGAAGTTTCATGTTTATTACCTCAAGGAATAAGATTTTTCATATAAACTTTGCTTCCTTATTCCTTGCCTACATTATAAAGGGAACCTCTGCGCAAAATTTCAGCTTCCTAGGTCCAAGGGTTTGGGCTGGGCGTTGATGAGTCAGTCAGTCAGTGAGTCAGTCAGGACTTTTCTTTTTATTAATTTAGATAGATTTTAGAAATGATAATAAATGTAATACTTACTTATACTTAGATAAAATCTAAACTAATATTACGTATATAAAGAGGAAAGATTTGATTTTTTGTTTGTTTTTTTGTTACAATTTAAATCAAAAACTACAGGACCGATTTAAAAAATATTTCACCATTAGAAAGTTTCACCACCAATCTTTACCGAGTAACATAGGCTATAATTATAATATTTTCAAAAAAAATTGAGATCCCTAGCCCTACCTAAAATGGAACAATGTAATTGTCATTATTTTGCGTGCGCTGCTTAAACTATGGACGATATATAAAATAGTGTTCTATATATTAATAGTTCTCCCGATTGCCCCCAAAGTCCGCGATTATGTACGTGTAAATTCCACTTTAAATTACTCGGATCGGACTTTTCGTTCGTTAATCGTAAGTTATGACGGGTATAAAAATTCAAATAAGAAAAATGTCACGGTGAACAAACTGTAGCTGTCCAACGTTTAGTCTATTAACAAATACAAATTAACGTATTTACGTTAAATAATAGTTTTTATCTACCATGCTATAAATCCTATATAAAGTTTCTGAAACAGTTAGTTAGCTTATTGTTTTTTTTTGTAAAAAGTTTTTATTTTTCACTTTTTAGTTGTTGTTCCTACCCCACAAATTCGAATATCACGACCTGCTATGTAAATAACAGTGACAGGAATAATTATGTTTAAAACATCCACATAGACTAAGTGGGAAAAATACGTATTATTGAAGATAACTCAAAAAGTACCCAAGCAAAGTTAATAAAATTTATATAGGACCACCTCAGGAGCATAGCCTTTAAAACAAAAAAAAAAATTTAGAATCGGTCCCCACTTGACGGAGAAATTGGTGAACATACATTAAAAAAAACCCTCCTTTTTGGAAGTCGGTTAAAAATTTTATTGCAGTTCGGCAGTCACGTTAAAAATCGAAAACAGCTGGATCGATTTGGCCAATTTTGGTTTTGAAATATTTATGGAAGTCCAGGGGTAGGTAGGTATTTATGTAGATAGGTAGGTAGGTACGTATGTAGGTAGGTAGGGTGGTATGTAGGTATGTAGTTAGGTGTACGTAGGGTAGGTAGGTATGTAAGTAGGTAGGGTAGGTAGTTAGTTACGCTGTAAATAAGTACTTAGTGCTACCCGTGCGAAGTCAGGGCGGGCATCTACTCGTTTTATATCTGAAATTTCGTTCAAGGGAATTAAATCACGGAATATTTAATAGGGAAATCTGCGGAGTTTGATAACGCAAAATCTTGTGCGGTCGGGTGAACGTCAGTTGTTTTTGCCTTCCTTCACCTGCTAGGATCATGCAACTGTCAGTAACGAAAAAGTCGCCCTATAGTACTTACCGGATGTACACTCCACATCAGTGGTAGCACTTGCACTACGAAAATCGCCTGGTACGACAAATAATAAAAGCGCTGGCAATGTCAAATGGTTACCACTGATGTGCGGTTGACTGTACAGCTAAAGGTAATAAGTAAGTTAAGGTTTTTACGCTTAGGTAGATATGTTTAGGTTATTTTATCCCTAGTTTACGAAGTTTAATTGGAAAGTTGTATGAAATTCTCGATCATTTTATAAACCTAGAATCCCATATTATGGCTCCCGCAGACAAGCGCCACTCGACCCTGGTGGAACAATTTCTATGAAAACTTCACGGGAATGTTTCTACCGCTGTCGCGTCGCGCTTCTTTGAAATAGCTCCTCGAGTCAAATCGTCTGTATGTAATATTATTTTACTCGCATGAGCTGCGGTAGCTGTGAGGTGTGAGTGGTGCGGCTGTACTCACTTGGAGAGCGCGACGCCGTTGGGCTGGTTGATGTAGCGCTCGTGGTGCAGCACGGCGTCGTGCCACGGCAGCTGCAGGAAGGCCAGCACGCGGCGCATGGTGGCGTGCGGCCGCAGCACCAGCGCCTCGTAGCGCACCACCAGGCACTTGTCGGCGCCCATCGTCTTGCACTGCTGGTACATCAGCTCCACGGCGTGGTTCCACTTGGTCAGGCACTGCCGGTAGCTCGTCAAGTCGAACCCCGTGATCGTCACCTGCGAATCAACTGACTTCACACCAAGGGATCCAAAAAATAAACCGAAGCAAAGTGTCATCGATTAATAAACAGTAACATAAAAAGCAGTGATCAGAATAACTTGAGCTGTTTTAGTTGTAAGTACCTGTATTTTCTACTTAAAAAAACGTGATGTGAGGTTCTTTTATTACATCTTTATTAGAATTAAATTAAAACAGCAAATTAAAGAAACCACTAAAAAAAATCAATTTATTACACCAAATAATGTCCCAAAAATGTCAACTGTAACATCATCGATTACCAATAAAAGGTCAGTAGTGTCCTCTAGTAGTACATATTAATAATCATGGTACAAGTTTACCATTAAATCAACTAGATGGCGCTAGGGTCCAATCGATTAAGCAATACCTACTTCTTAGAATGTGTGTAAATAATTAATATTATAAACATACAGTTCTAACTTGAAATAATTGACTTTATTCTGTATTTAGATTAAATAAAACTTAATTCAACTTGTTCTTCATCATTGTGATGAACCGTGGTGAGAATTTAAATAGATAAAACTTGATGAGTCGCCCAAGGAAGGGGTCCAGTGTGAGAATGAAACGTTTCACGATTATGCAGAACTAACGACGCTCTGGTCCTTAGCATATTTTAAACTAAACATATAAAATGGTCATCTCTTCTACTTAAACTTCATTGTCAACGCCAGCTCAATGTGTATTAAGTACTTGAATTAAAGACGTAAGCTTCAGATTCTGAATACAGATGTCCACGTGGTGGTGATTTTACCAAATACAACCACCAGGCTGACGATGAATGTGACAGCATACCTCTGGATTGTCGGTTATTAAGGGTAATTTAACCCTCTTAATGTAAATTGAGCAGGCACCGAGGCCCGCCCGCGACGTGACACTTGGCGTCACTGGCAGTCTGCTAACTGCTAATGCTAACAGTGCTAATAGTTACGCGCGGCGCGACTACATAGCTATCCGGAACGTACCGCCATCGCCACCGCCTTTGTATTCAAGTACCTGCTTACCTAAGCTAATTGTGAGAATTTATCACTTAAATTGAACATACGCAAAACAAGTAAGCGTATCAAATCCTTTGATACGCTTACTTACTTGTTTGTTCAATATAGCGTAAGTTAGGCGACTCAAGCCCTCACAATGCTAAAAGTAGAATAGAATAGAATAGAATATACTTTATTTGCTTTGAATGCAGGTACATACAAATAGGATCGTAAATAACATAATAAAGAACCGTGTACATTCTGCCTTGTTGGAATGCAAACACAATAATTATTAGGTATACAAGTTATCAAAAAAGGTTATTAAGTAATGTGAACGAAATAAATAAGTATGCCTAACTACATACCTACCTACTGCTGCCGTTATCATTGCTAGGTAACAACAATATTCTTAAGATGAAATTGTATCTACCTACTTACCAACGTAGTTATGGATGGCAAATCGAACAAACCCGATGTGGGTTTTTTCGTTTCGCATTTTCCGGAATAGGTCAATCTAACAATGTTGGATGACTAAATCTGATACTAGGGCTCATAGGAGCTCTACATTTTGGTGGAAGCGTAAGAAGCAATACTGAATGATGAGGATGCGTTCACATATTACGCGTCTATCATAATAAGTTATCATGAAAAATAAATGCCTCTTCTGCAATTTAGAAACTAATTCTAAATTGCTTTGAGTGATCGAATACAACCAGATTTTTTGAGACCATGCTGATGCGGTCTGTGTTAGGTTGTATGTGGGTCTAAATATGATCCGCGACCATAATAAATATGTAGTTATAGAATCAGAATCATCAATACACCTCTCCAAGTTAGAATTGACCAATTGCAAAAAAGTAAGAATTTCGCGGGGTACCCTGGCACTTTCGTTTTAATATTGGGGAGACTATGACTTATTAACATCAAGCTTTACTCACTGCGCTGTACTATGTGGATCTGCATTTATATAATGGATTCTTCATATTATTCTGTCCATTGTTTACAATGAAGAAACGATAAAAACGTGCTGGTAACCACTCAAAGTGCCCCGCTTGGGGTGCAACTCTTGGATGGCAACGCTTTGTTTAATACACAGCAGGATACGTGCTTTCTGGCTTCTGATCGCGTGACAACCCATTCAGTCGTACGTCTATCCTACTTGGTCATTTCGTATTATGTGTTTGTGGACGCAATAGAATAGCATAGCATAGCTTGATGTCGATTGGTCACCGTTAGGCGCTGCACTAGTCGAATCTGCTGAGTGGAGTGAGCAGAGAGACAGCGTGCGCGAACGTGACTTACCTTGCGAGTGATGATCGAGTGCACGGTGGCGCGGCCGTCGCGCACCATGAACAAGAACTTGGCGTTTGGAAACAGCTCCAGCACGTAGGTGCCCATCTTGAGCACGAGCGGGTCCTTATTGCAGAGCCGCGGCGCCGTATCGCCGTGGCGTACGATCACCTCTAGGCAAAAGGCGGCGATGGCATTGTCCAGCACTGCCTTCGACACGCCCGCCTGCTCCAGCCGCACGCTCTCCTTCTGCGAACGCATCCAGTGCTGGCGCATCTGCAGGATGCGCGGCACTACGCGTGTCTCCTGTCCGCAGCGCACGTCGGGATGCGCGTCCAGCATGGCGCGCATGAGCGTGGTGCCGGAGCGCGGCACGCCTCCGATGAAGATGAGCGGCAACTCGCGGCCCTCCACCGGCGCGTCTAGCTCGCGGCGCCGCTGGGCACCGGCCGTGCGCGCGCTGCCACGCCACAGCCACACCAGCAGCGCGCCCGCCAGCAGCGCCGCCGCCACGCGCCACCGCGCGCCGCGCCCCATCACTTCCCGCCTCCTAAGCCTGCACATCACACACATACCCACGTACACACACCGGGAGCGCGCTCGCCAGCAGCGCCACCACGCGCCTCCGCGCGCCACCCCCAACACTATCCGCCTCCTAATCCTGCACATACATACCCACGGACACACATCGGCAGCGTGCTCGCCGGAAGCGCCGCCACGCGCCTCCACGCCCTACACCCATCACTACGTCTGCACATCACACACATACCTAAGTACACACACCGGCAGCGAGCTCGCCGCGCCCCATCACTACCCGCCTCCTAAAGGCTCGTGCAGACTAGCGCGACTAGGGTCGCGCTGCCTGTCGCGCCCGCGATATCGCGACAGTCTGCACGAGCTGTAAGTCTGTACATCACAAACACAACCCACGTACAGGGCATTACCTTGCGCATCAGACATACATAGCCATGCCAGCAGCATACATTTCCATATCACAATCCATTTCATAAAATGCACAATAAGGGCGTAAAATCCTTCATCACACAACACTCACCATCCTGATGGTTGACCATGATGGTTTACCATATTTTAAGCTTATGTTTGGGTACTGTCTGTCTGCATATGTTTGGGACTCAAAATGTACTCTTCAAATAATAATGCAGATCACTTAGGCGGTAGGCCCGTATTACACCTTACTCAAGACTCAAGCATTACTTTAAAAAACTAGTTTCAACCAATCAAAAGGCTTTAAACGAGTTTTACGTATTGCTTGAGTTTTGAGTGAGGTTCTGTAATACGGGCCATAGAAACAATAAATTTATTCTTTTGTTGAGGGATAAAAGGACAAAATTTTTTTTCCAGGCCTTGTGCCGATTCTGTTACACAATTTTTGGGTTCCGTAGCCAAATGGTAAAAACGTAATCCTTATAATTTTGTCGTGTCCGTCTGTCCATCCATCCATCCATCCAAATGACACAAAATCATTTTACTCAGACATTATTGGCACTAAATCAATGAATACTGGAAAGAATGTATATTCTATACACTGCTAAGCATTAGTGGAGTGAAGTTACTAAAGAAATAATTTGGGGTGTCATTCCCCATACAACTAACGGAGGCATGAAATTAAACAATTCATATAAGTGTGTGGGGTATTGTGAATTTGTAATTTAATCAATAGTTAGTAAGTTATGACGTGTTTTCGGTTCCAACTATTTTCAGTTTCTTTAAGAATTACTACGAAAAACAAACTTTTTTTAATGTAAAATTAATTAATGTGGCATGCATTGATATTCATCCTGACTATGGAACCCTTCACTGTGCATGGTCTGACACTCAGGCCATACAATACAGGCAAACAATAATCTGGTAAGTTCTGAAGACACTAGGTATTGCAAACAGAAAAAAGTATCCCTGGATGAAGTGCATACAGAAAAGTGGGTTAAACTACAAGACCACAATTCTTTCCTCTTCTTTCTTTCTTTTTTTCTTTCTTTGATTTTTTTAGTGTCTATTTCTTCCTTTTATAATAATGAAACCTTTAAGCTATTATTTTTCTTCCTTTAATCATTCTAAAACCAATCATTCAACCAGGCGTAACAATAGACAAACTGAGATGTCCTGTGTGCTAGTCAAGTTTTGGGATCATTGATGTTTTAATATTTGACTATTGTTAGGTATTAACATCAAATCAAGGAAAACAGCTAAAGAAAGTATAAAATTTTACCTAAAAAGAACTAATGTTCCAGGCAATGGTCACGAAGTCATGAGAAGAGAGAGTGGGAGTGTTGTGCCTCAAGTAATTAACTATAAATTACAAGGTTGACTTACGATTATTTTTAGCAGTTCCTGTTATGATTTTTAATCAGACCCTGGAACAATTTATAGGTAACATCGTTTTTGAGTATAACACCAACGTCACTTGTGGCATGTGAGCCACATACATAGTGTCCATGGTCCAGCTGTGCATGTTAACTATGAATGCACAGATTGATTGAGCAACATGTTTTGTCGAGGAAAAACTACTATGATGATGCCAACCATAAAATACTACACAATCGTAAAATGCCCTTATCAAAAGGAGTTTATCGCATGTACAAGTAAAAAACAATTTGAGGCATTTATGGCTTATTTCAAACATGTAGCAAGTTTCAGTAATAGTTGATAATAATATGTGAAAAGTTGTAATTTGAACCTTGCAGGAAAATTAACATTATAAGTATAAAACGTCTTCTCAACTAGCTGGCGCTGGAATTAGGCAGTACTTTAAAAATTAATAGAGCTATGATAGACATCTGGTACAAATAGAATCGAGATATAATCGTATGTTTATACTTACTTGTGTTGTTACAAGCAATGTGTTAGTACCATTTTTACACTTACCTACATCAATAGGACTGTGATTCAAAGAGAGTTTATAAACTTCTTTCGTGCCAACTCATCTGTTTGCACAAAATATCAATAATTAAATTACTAACTGCCCCACGATATGCAAGCACTACGCCGATATGAACTGTATATTTTATTGTACGAATACAAGATCACTTTACGTAATACTTCTAAAGTGTTTTTTATGAGCAGTTATGAAACTTTATGTCATCAAAAATTAATTCTGATTATGTAGTAGTTTTTAATTTGTTACATTCGTTTCCTAATGAATGAATTCAGAGTTACCGATTTCTGAATTTCTAGGTGCTTTTGACGTTGAACGTCAAATTGATACAACATGACGTAGAATTTTGATTTATGAGTCACTTGGATACGAGCCTTTTAAGATTTTATAAAAATTCCCATACCGAAACTATGGATTTAAAGCAAAAAAATTAAATGTAAAGTGCGTTAAAGGCGTGCGTCAAATCTTGACGACGTAAATAACGCCCTACTGCAGGTCCAAAATTGGATCACTGTAATAATTTAGTAATGTAATTTCATTTAATTCAATTGTTACAAATAGGCTTATAGCTAAGATACAGTTATGGACTGAATTATATTCAATCTCATATTAGATAATCGTCTTCTTTTGCTTATTAGAACGCAGGATAGTATGACTTCGCGAGTGATGATTTTAGGATATTTTTTTTATATTATCGTTATATTATGTCGCGTATTGTATTTTGATCAACGTTTAACATAAAATAAAGCTAAAAATAAAAGACCATAATGAATATTGTGGAAAGAGAGCCAGAATTGTTCAAACGTGTTGTAAACAAGTTCAAACGACGCGGCGACGTGTCGTTGCTTCAAACCCATCAATATGCGAGATTTTTCTACTAGACAGCATCGGCACGGCACGGTACTATACTCGCCTGCCGGTCGCGGTGTCTCCTTTTTTCACTAGGCGGCAACGGCCCGGCTTTTTTACTTTGCATAATTATTATGAAAGCTTTTTGGCATTACAACTTTTGGGTTGTGTTTGTTATTTCCTGTGTGAGTCCCAATAGATATGTAGCAAGCATGAAGGTATATGGTAGCAAGCCTGCAAGCCCACGTGCAAGCCTGTATTACGCAAAGGCGGTGTCGGTGCGTGACGATGGCGCTGTCGGTGCGTGAAAAGTTCTTATTTTTCGTGATGATTTCGTTAGTTCGAATACCAGGCTGGAGGTCTTAATTTATTGAGGTACCCACAGAAAAGTTTGGTCAAGCAGCTGACAACCTCATATGCTGACATACGAGATGCCATTACCAAAAAAAAAAAAGTTCGAATGTGTAATGCTCGTCTCGGTAATTAGGGGTAATGCCTCAGGTAATGCCTAATGCGTATGCGTATGCTAAGCTGAGACAGTAGATGGCGCCATCCCGACACCACTTAGCTATAAATTATATCGTTCCGCTTTTTTTTCATTGTTTTGACATAAATTAATTGTTCTGAGTAAATTACCTTGTTCATAGATATAGATAAAATACTACCAAAAGGTTTAAAACATTTTCATAAATATTTCAAGCAGTAAAATACAATAAACTTTTAACGTAAATAGCACTAAAAATATATTGTGTATTTACCTTAGGTTTATACCAGTTTATACTCTTCCTAAATTCTCTCATAATATTTAGGACATTCTATAATCTGTACTTCGTTATTTAGATCTTTCGATGTCACTTTTGTTAATAATTCGATTTTAGATATATTGGACGTAGGTTATCTAACTATTCGACAACCACTTACGATATATTAATTTTCGGTTTTATGGTCTTTCGATATTTTTATTTCTTTAAAAATTTTGAGATTTCAAAAGAGTAAATACTTTTTTTGGACCTTTTGTTCATAATTTTTCCATTACTTCTTGCTGACAATAAAGCTAAACGTGGAACGCCGCTTTGTAGAATGTAACGCCACCACGATCCGAATGAACGAAAGCTAGTCGCGTTTCAAAACAGCGAAGTTTTTCAATTGGGCTATCTGTAAAGTCGGGTCTGCTGCGCCATGTTTTAATGTTTTAAAAACATGAAACATAAAAACGAACCAATCAGGCAGTCCGCAGGCATCCGCAAATCGCTTCGTGTTTGATGTTTTTAAAACATTAAAACATAGCGCAGCGGACCCGCTTAATACGGCGTGTTAAGTCGGGTCTGCTGCGGGATTTGATTGGTTCGTATTTGATGTTTGATGTTTTTAAAACATTAAAACATGGCGCAGTAGACCCGCCTTACTACAATATAGCTGCGACATATACACATACTCCGCAAGTATTTGCCTATTTATAATTTCAAATAAAATCATCAAAATATAATTTATTGGTTTGGATACATGGGTAATACTAATTAGTACATAGATGTTTGTTTCAAACTTTCTTTGATTTGTTCACAAACCAAGCAAACAAACACCCTATCGTTTTTATGATGATGATGACAGTTTGTCGAAGTTAGTGTGCCAGATCCACACGCAACTTTGCATTCTGCAATGAAGTTCATTGCAGAATGCAAAGTTGCAACCATCAAGATCAAAGTAACAAGAAAAAAGACAGAAAAAAATACGAACATTGGTTATACTGGCAACACTGGTGACAAAAATTTGCCGATAGTGCATTAAAAATAAAAATATATCTTTTACGTAATTGTTTCACGAATAGTGAATCAAGAAATATGTTCATCATAGTATGATGTTATTGCAGTGTAGTAATAATTAGGGATTACTTTTTGCCTTATGTACAGGACGCGTTAGGTACGGATTGATTTTATCCAATATGGCGGCTTCCTTATATTTTTCAAAATGTTGTTTACTAGGGTGTTAGCGGCTGTAATGTTTATTATTTTTATAGACTTGCAAATATCTAAAATAATTTAGTGTTCATTTTAAGAGATTATGTCGAGTGCGTTTTGTGAATCGTCAAATGAAAAGGAACCTTACATTTCAGAAAATTACACTCGTTATTTGAAGTGTTTTCGGTGTCGCAGACAGTGGAATTGAGTGCACTTCTCACTATATATGTTTTATTGTGAAGACATTACGCCAGTAGCGAACTCGCCCGCGATGTCACAATATGAGCGGTCGCGATGAGTCCGTCGCGCCACCCGCCCTCGGCATCGCGCTGCAACTCATGGTAAGAGCCCATATTTACACCGCTAACTTGAGGGCAGCGATGCTTCTTACAGTGACAAACTGACAATAGTAGGTAGTTTAGTGCATGATTCAGTTTAGTAAGTGTAATACCGAAGCTTTAAATCTGGTAAGTATGGGAATTATTGAATAGCTAAAAATTTTTAGACTAGTAATGTCGTTTTAATAATCTACTATGCTAGTTCATAATGCATAGTGTATTCATGGGCTATAAATATGCAAGTATACTGGCATTCAGCTGCGTCTGGTTAGCCTGAAAGCCAACCTTAACATAGTTGGGAAAAGGCTAGGCTGATTGATTGATGTACGTTTAATATTAATGTAAGTATTTAAGTACATCTCCTGTTTTTTTTTTTATTGATAGTGAAAACCATGCCAACATCTGTTAAGAGGGTGCATCCTAAAAGTTGGCAACGTCGTAAATAGCTGTCAAATATTTACCTGTTTCGATTAATTTGGAAATAATACTGTATGGAAATAAGAAATGTGGCTAACCCATTGACTTGAATATTAATAATGAATTGCAATTATAACATTGAATTTGATGTTGTACCCGTTTTAGGTGAAAAAAAGGCATTTGGAAAGTTACCAAATACTTTTTTTACATCTAAAACTAACTATTCGGTGTTACGATATTAATTATTGCATTTCATAATCAATATTCTAGTTCGCTAGTTAGCCACATTTTTTATTTCCATACAGAAATATTATCAAATTATTCAAAACAGCGAAATATTTGACATCTATTTGCGACGTTGCCAACTTTCAGAATAAACCCTCTTAAGTAGTTTAGAAGAACAACTCGGTCACACAGCAGACACGAAACACAGATTTAATTTATAATATGTATAGATGCCTTGTATCTTTGTGTGTCTGCCAATCTGCAAAAGAACAATAGTCTGACACTTCTCTTAGACTATCTCTTTTTCACAGTTACTCCTCGAATACTCTTATTAACTTCTGAGAAAACATTGCCTCTTGCATGTGTTCTAGTTAAGTTTATGAACAACTTTAGAGCAGCAAGCTTTGATAGCCTCAGGTGTTTTTGAAAAATGCAAACTAGAATTCAAGTAATTATGACAGTTACTAAAATTGACTTATTTCATACATATTATTACAACTTAGTGTACAACCAGTACATGGTAGATTTACTATTCCCGGGACACCAGGATTATATGATTGCAATTTTTTAATTTATAGTTCAGTACAATTGGCTTAAAACATTATTTTCTTTATTTTTCAGTGAATGTCTTTGGTTTATAAGTTCTGTAAGTCTAATCTGTTAAAATCTCACCGTGAAAACTTAAGTGAAGTGAGCTGCAAATAGTGTCAATTCCAAGCATCGGGTGGACTGACAGTTCACTTCACCTAAGTTTTCACGGTGAGATGGTTACAGAATAGCACTGCTGTTATCTCTTCTGTTATAATGGCTTGTTGTCTTATTGTCTTGGTGGATACAGTTGATTCTTTTGCACAATTTAATAACGAATTTTCTAAAGTGTTGTACTGAGCCTGTATTGATTCGCTATTAACTTGCCAGCTGTGTGAAGTTGAGCTTTAAAACTTTCGAAGTAGATTTGATTTAGCTGTTTGTTGTTGAAATTGTTCCAGTAAATGGTCAGTCTAACTAAATGGTGATCACTAGAATGCTTGAAATTGCTTAGGACATTTATATTCTCTATGAATGGTCTGGGGAGGTTTATGGTAATATAGTGTATTTCATTTTTGGTTATACCATCTGGTGATTTCCATGTCCATCTTAAATTTTGCGACTTTTTGAAAAAAAGTGTTTATTATCTTCAGGTTATATTGGTAGCAGAATTCTATGAACATTTCTCCTCTTTGATTCCTGTTCCCATAACCAAATACACCCATTATAAGGCGTTCTGCTTGCATCGTCAGCAGAACAGTTGCAGGACATGGTGACTTTGATGGATCAAGCATAGAAGAAGAAAGGGAAATGTGAATTAGACGAAGGTCATGGTGTTGGAAACAGAAGAGGATGTATCGGTTTGTGATGTGAAAATGATAAGAGTGTGAAGTAAGTGAGTTTGTATATTTGGGGAGTCGGTTTACAAGGGATGGAAAGATTAATGAAGATGTGGAAACGAGAGTAAATGCAGGAAATAAAGTGAATGGTGCTATACATGCGATTATGACCAACCAGCTGATGTCCAAAAAGGCTTGGATGGCTGTTCACAATGGTGTGTTGGTGGCCCACGCTTGTGTATGGCAGTGAATGTTGGATGTGGCAAAAGCAGCATGAAATTAGAATAAATGCTGTGGAAATACGTTCCTTGCGAAGCATGTGGTGTGACTATGAATGATAGGCTGAGGAATGATGTGACAAGACAACAGTGCGATTTAAGATGTAGTGACAAAAATTGAAAAGTGTATGCTTAGAAGGTTTGGTCATGTTGAGAGGATGAATGAACGGCGACTAACAAAATGTATTAACAAGGCAAGGCGTTTCCACTCGGAAACGCCGGGAGGGGACGCCCTAGGAGGACATATAGTGACCTTATTGGGGATGATCTTCAGAAAGGTCAGGTGCGTAGTACTCGCAACCGGCGTGCGTGTATGACCTGGGGTCTAAGTCTAATAATTTATAAACGTTACAATGGTCTCTCAATGGTGAGTGTTTGACAGTTTTTACATGGCAAATCTGCCAAAAACTCACCATTTAGTTAAAAATTCGAAGTTTAATTTGTTCTGTTGTTTACGTCAGTCAGTTGAGTCTCATTGCCTACGAAATGTATGGGAAAAGTTTTTTTGCGCTTTCTGACTTTTCTAGTACTCAAAGCTCAGTTCGTCCAATAGAGGTTTTTGATCCTTATAAGAAACAGGATCGATTGGCAGCAAAAAAGTTTTTGTGAAAACTGCCCATTTTCTTGCTGACTGTACATTTTTTTCAAAATCTGTGAAGATTGAAATTTCTCAAAAAGTTAAGGACAGTCTCCTAAGACCATTTTCCCGTAGCTACAATGGTTAAGGTAGCTGCCCTTGCTGCCCCATCTCAAAAATCCAACCTGTCTAAGTATGTATGTATAGGGTGTATCTTTTCATACACGAAATCTCTTAAGGGGTCATTATGCAAATCATTATGAACAACTTTACATACATTATAAGTTCGCATAGCTCGTCAAAATGTAGGGAACAGCTGATTTATAATAAGTAATTTAAACTAAGGAAAAAATGACATACCTTTAGAAATCTTGATATTATGTTTTTTTTAAATGAAAAAGTTAGAAATGATTTAGTTACAGGTTTAGCGGTGATCGGTGACTACGACTTACTTAGTCAAAGTGATAATTGTGACTCTGTAGAGTCAAAACTGATAGATATTTTAATTGCAGGGTGTGGAGCGCGTCGGCGCTTCGGGCGGCGGAGCGAGCGCGCTCAATGGAGGCACGCCGCCCGCGCCCGGCGCGCCGCCCGAGCGCCTCGACGAGCGCCGCGACGAGCCGCCGCGCAAGCGCGCCAAGCTGCCCGCGGACGAGCCCGCCGCGCTGCGCCGCCGCATCCTCGAGGGCGAGCTGCAGCGCCTGAGGAGCCTGCGCGAGCGGTTCACGGAGCAACTGAGCGAGCTGTACTTCCTGCAGGCGGGCGGCAACATGATGGACTACGCGGTGTGGCGCAAGCGGCCGCCGGCGCCGCAGCTGGTGGCGTTCCTGGAGGCTCGGCGGCCGCCGCCCGTGGCCGCGGCCGCGCCGCCCTCGCCGCCGGCGGCCGCGCCCACGCCGGCCCGCGCGGCCCCGGCGCCGCCCGCGTCGCCGGCGGACGAGATGGTGGAGAAGGCCAAGCAAGAGGCGTACGTGGCGGGCCGCGTGGCCGAGCTGGCGCGCGCCGGGCTGTGGGCGGAGCGGCGATTGCCGCGCGTGCTGGAGCCGCCGCGCAGCAAGTCGCACTGGGACTACCTGCTGGAGGAGATGGCGTGGCTGGCGCAGGACTTCGCGCACGAGCGCAAGTGGAAGAAACAGGCCGCTAAGAAGGTATGTAAGCACCCGACTCCTGCTAGCTTTATGAAACTGGCCGAGTGCGTGTCGATAGTCTCCGACTAAAATAGCCGTGGGACATACGGATGCATGGACAGACCTTACACTCAGCTGATTACTGTTACAGTGTGCTCGGGCGGTCCAAAAATATTTTCAAGATAAAGCTCTAGCAGCACAGAAGGCAGAGAAAGCTCAAGAATTACAATTGAAAAAAATTGCCGCCTTTGCAGCAAAAGAAATACGAACATTCTGGTCCAATGTGGAAAAGGTAAAATCTTTCAATTCACTTTTATTTTTGTTTGTCCAGTTTAGTAGAAGATTATTTCAAGTAGTATAATTTAGAGTTTTCTTGATTGCTGTCCAATTACCTGATGTTACCTGGTATTTAAAGGTTTCGTAACTATGTATTTAAAATAGTACTGAAAATGAATTTTCGTCCTGTAGCTGGTGGAGTGGAAACGCGTACGGCGAGTGGAGCGCGCGCGCAAGGAGGCGCTTGACGAGCAGCTCAGCTACATCGTGGACAAGACCGAGCGCTACTCACGCCAGCTCGCCGCCAACCTGCACGCGCCGCCTGCCGACGACGACGCCGAGTTCACGCCGCGCGGCTGTTCCGACGACGACGAGGAGACCATTGCCGCCGCAGAGCGCGACGAGCCGCGCCGCGACCATCGCGACGAGTTGGAGGCGCTACGCCGCGACCTGCGTGCGCCGCTCGGCGACCTGCTGCCGCCCGGCTACCTGCCCGCGCACTCGCCGCCGCCCTCCGACTACGGGCCCGAAGAGGACTCGGCCGACGACGAGCGCACCATCGCCGAGCAGGAGCGCGCCGAGCCCACGGACGCCGCCGCCGAGCTGGCCGCGCTGCAGCGCGACGCCGGCCTGGGCCTGGACGAGCTGCGCCGCCGGTACGCCCGCCCGCCCGACCTGGAGAGGGACGACTCCTCAGACTCCGAGCGGGACGACGACTCGGACGACGACTCGTCCGACGCGAGCGCCTCCACCGCGGCGTCGGAGGCGCTGGAGGCGCTGGTGGACGGCCCCGCGGACGCGGCCGAGGACGCGACCGGCGCTCGGCACGGCTCGGAGCGGCGCGTGGAGGAGGCGGCCGTGCTGGCCGCGTCGCTGCAGCCCACGGGCACCACGCTGTCGGAGACGCTGGTGGGCACGCCGGTGCCGCGCCTGCTGCGCCACGTGCTGCGCGAGTACCAGCACGTGGGCCTGCACTGGCTGGCCACGATGTACGCGCGCGGCCTCAACGGCATCCTGGCGGACGAGATGGGGCTGGGCAAGACGGTGCAGACCATCGCGCTGCTGGCGCACCTGGCGCTGGAGCGGCGCGACTGGGGCCCGCACCTGGTGGTCGCGCCCACGTCCGTGGTGCTCAACTGGGAGATGGAGTTCAAGAAGTGGTGCCCTGCCTTCAAGATCCTCACCTACTACGGCACCATCAAGGAGCGCAAAATGAAACGTGTCGGGTGGACTAAAGCTAACTCTTTCCATGTGTGTATAACCTCGTATAAACTCGTAGTGCAAGACCATCAAAGTTTCCGAAGAAAACGATGGAAATATCTTATCCTCGACGAGGCACAGAACATTAAAAACTTCAAATCTCAAAGGTGGCAGATGTTATTAAATTTTCAAACGGAAAGGTGAGTGATCTTTATGCAGTTTTATATAATAAGCATTTAAACTTGCTAATTAATGCGAAGTTTACACGTCCGACTGACGTAATAGATTATTGCGCGTGTTGCTGCATGAACTTATCTAAATCGACGGTTTAAGAGGGTGCATTCGGAAAGTTGGCAACGTCGCAAATAGATGTCAAATATATCGCTGTTTTGATTAATTTGGCAATATTCCTATAAGCAAATATGAAATATGGTCAATTAATGAACTAGAATATTGACTATGAAATGCAATAATAAGTATCTTAACACCAAATATTTAGTTTGTCCAAATGACTTTTTTACAGGAACAGGAATATTGCCAAAGCTAAAAGCTTGCTTAAAGGTAATAGGGTATAAGCAACAAAAACCAAATTGTTCAGGAGAGCAGTTTATTGTCATATCGTGAAAATGGAAACAGCTCTAGAATCAAAAAAAAATCAAAGCATTAATTGGCACTTTTATTTATTTGATTCGTCGTTGTTTTATGTGGTTTTATGCCGCTTAGATCAATTGATCTTATTTTCCTTATGGGGTAATTCGGCTTAAGGTACATCAACACAGAAAAAAAACGAAGAGTATAGAAGACTTAGCTACATTTGATATCCTCATACCAAGAGTTAATAGGGTAGAAAGCGGTAATGGACGTCAGATTCCAAGTAGGTCATTATCCTGCTAGGACATTTTCCAACTAGGTCAGAATTTTAGTTAGTAATGGTTTTTGGTACACTTACTCACATTACATCTATCGCACCACGTCTGCGAGAGTTCTTTGGTGGCACGGACTCTATAGTCTAGAAATGATGACACTAAATGTATGTAAACTCCTTGATTGTGTTATTAGTGATCGCTATGTATGGTGTGCGTAGCCCCAGCGGAATAACGAATTTTTAATTTCAGTTATGCAGATATTTAGTGTGTCATAAGTACACTAAATATCCTATCATCAGTGACTGTGACGTTCAGTGATGTCAGTGCTGCGCCGACGAGTACTGTCACTGACGAGTACGGATAGCGTCGTACAAAATATAAGCTACAGTATTATATTTCACTGACACTAATCAATACGTTACTGATCGGCACGTGTCGGCACTGCGCCGGCACTGTTGTATGTGGATAGGCCTTACTTGTGTATGGTAAGTACAAATTTGTGCATCCAACCATTGGAGAGCTATTCAACAAAAACTGTTTCCGCTGGAACTACGTCATCCACTTCAACAAAAAACAAAAAAAACAAGAAGGGGATGGCGGGGTCTTCATCCCCTTCTTACCTATCCTGTCCGAGTCGGGGTGCCCCAAGTCCTGAGCACGCTTCGCTCGCTCTTGCATCCTAAATTCTCTCATAATATTTAGGTCATTTGATACTCTGTACTTCGATATTTGGGTCTTTCGATGTCACTTTTATAGATAATTAGATTTTAGATATAGGTTATCTAAACATTCGACAATTTATTTATACTTAGGTACGTTATTTCGATTAAGGTCGTTCGATATTTAAGTTTTCGATGTTTTGACCATTGACATTTTACCCGTGGGTATTTTAATTTTCGGCGTTCAAATATGTACCCGCTTCGGCCAATAGCAAACAGTTATTTTGTAAATCGGCGAAATATAGTTCGGTAAAATAATACCTATGACAGATGATACTTCGATGATCTAAAAATATGTCAAATACTGCAAATAGTAAAAAAGACGTCGATCAATAGTTTTCGGTAAAATGAAATTCGAATAAAACTAAATGTCTTAAGTTCTCTTTACCAAATGTACCCCAAGTAAGTCTAAACTTAAAACTTGATGGCAAGAAACTAGATGCAATTACGGAAACTGTTTCTAGGAATTACTCTAGATAAATTGCAATGGGATGCCCACATTAGAGCTCTTTCAGGTAGATTAAGTTCAGCTGCTTTTGCAGTAAGAAAAATAAGGCATTGACTGATGTAGCCACAGCTAGGTTAGTATACTTTGCTTATTTCCACAATATGTCTTATGGCGTTCTGCTGTGGGGATCGGCAGCTGATGTAGACTCAATTTTCATATTACAAAAGAGAGCAATCCGCGCGATCTATAGAATGGGTCCTCGTGAGTGCCTTAGAAACAAATTCAAAGAAGTTGATGTACTAACTCTGCCTTCTCTTTATATCTTAGAAAGTATTTTGGTATGTTTGCAAAAACTTAGGACTTTTCAAAATTAGAAATGATTTCCATAATATAAATACAAATAGTAAACATGAAATTGTGATAACTAAATTTAGGTTAACTAAAACTAGCAAGTCATTTCTTATAAACAGTATTCGCTAAGATTAAAGACTACGTTGATGACAAGGAAGTTTGGCAATAATTCCTTATGCATATGTGGTATTTCCTCACCCTGGTACCTCATTAACGGCATAATGTACTAAATAAATAAATAAATAATTATGTAAATGTCTATTAACTGCTCCCAAATTACGATATGTATTTTATTTTACTTTTTTATTTACTACTTGCCATATATGTCCATTATTTGACATTATATGCCTACAATTCAAATTTCAACTTAAAGTAGACTTTTGTGGAATACGGGGTTTTCATTCGGATTGGTTAAAGTTGTAGTGACAACCATTTGGTTTAAATAGGTTTTTATTATTTTATTCAACCTTTATATACATTCCTTTATATTTTGTGAATGTGAGAACGTTGTAGGCGCAACAGACTGTCGATTTGCAGACTATTTTCTATTTTGTTAAGTATCTTGTTGACAGGCCTACACTGTCCTCTCATACCTATTCAAATTGTACATTTTTGAAAGCATTGTAAAACCCATGGAGTTTCTTGCCGGCTCTTCTCCATAGGAAACGACCAATTGGAACCGTGCACCTAGCTTCTGACGTTTCATAAGTGCCCATGTAGGTTTATGTGAAATAAAATATTTTGATTTTGAACAAAAAAAATCGGAGAAGTGATCGGTTCCCCTTAATTTCATGTCGGAAAATTATGATACTGACTGTACTTTACCAACTCAAAATCTTTACTTGGAATCTGACCTTCATCGCCAATATCAATAGGGCATAAGTCACATGACTGTAGCATAACTTAAATGTGTAAAGAAGGATAAGTGGCAATTCACAACATTATGCCGAAAGGTAATAGAATAGAGTATAAGAAACAGTGCTTAGCAAAAACATCGTGAGGATGTTAGACATTAGCGACACTGTAAGTAGGTTGAAAAAAAAAAGTTACGTGGTACTTCCACACATCAAGCTCATCAAGTCCAAGAAGAAAACGAGAACATCCAACATACGGCAATATTTGTGCAAATGGTAACATGGATTAAACGTCATGTCGTAAAAATAATAGAATCACAACCAACAATATTCTCAATCACAAGTGACAACTGTAATGTAAACTTATAAATGGTACTTACTACCATTTATAAGTTTACCGACACTTAATGTTTTTGGCGACAAAGGTAAAGAGGCATTAGTTCCAGCTTTCAAAAGAGGTGTTAATGGTAAAAAGCCATAAAGTTAAAATACATTACGGTCTATAAACCAAAAGTGATGCCATTTTTACAGGGGTACAAGTGCGTTAAAGGTAAAAAAGGCCTAAAATTCGGTCGGTTACACCAAAATGTCACTTCGAAAACGCAGTTTTTTGCTTGGGCATAAGTGACAAAAAAGTCATTGTAGAACCATGGGAGTGGGAGTAAGCGCATTCGAAAAAGCTGCAAATTTTAAGTAGGATAGCATTTAAGACTCATTTTCGACCAAAATGTCGCTTATGTCCCTATTACCTTTTAATCGTCGAAATGTACTTACATAATTCACAGTAGTCAATGTTATGATGTGATTAGACCCGAGCACTGTGTCGGGTCGCTAACGTGTCGTGTGTCGCAGGCGCCTTTTACTGACGGGCACGCCGCTGCAGAACAGTCTGTTGGAGCTGTGGTCGCTCATGCATTTCCTCATGCCCGACGTGTTCGCGTCGCACTCGGAGTTCCGCGAGTGGTTCAGCGAAGTGGCCGGCATCGCCGACGGCTCTAACCGGTACAACGAGGCACTGGTGCGGCGCCTGCACGAGGTGCTGCGGCCCTTCCTGCTGCGCCGCCTCAAGGCCGACGTGGAGCGCCAGATGCCGCGCAAGTACGAGCACGTGCTGCTGTGCCGCCTGTCCAAGCGCCAGCGCTTCCTCTACGACGACTTCATGTCGCGCGCCAAGTGAGTACAAACACGTAAACGAATCGGAACACCCAGACCTCACGCCCCGTATCGCCCGCCTCACCCCCTCCTCGCTGTCGCAGGACCAAGGAGAGTCTGGCGTCCGGCCACCTGCTCAGCGTCATCAACGTGCTCATGCAGCTGCGCAAGGTGTGCAATCACCCCGACCTGTTCGAGCCACGCCCCGTATCCTCGCCGCTGCAGCTGCCGGGCCTACGCCTAGCCGCGCCTGCGCTCGCGCTGGCCGTCGGCCTGGCGGAGCGCGTCGCCCTGGCCGCGCGCCTCGGCGGCGACCTCGCCACGCTGGAGGCCGGCGGCGCCGGCGCCTTCGCCGCGCACCGCGCGCGCCACCTGGCGCCGCCGCGCCGCCTCGTGGAGGAGCTGGGCGCCGCGCCCGCGCGACCCGCGCCGCCGCGCCCGCCGCCGGCCGGTCTGCGCCTGCACCTGCGCCTCGTGCCGCGCGCCGCGCCGCCCGACGCCGCGCCCGCGCTCGCCGTGCCCGTGGCGCTAGCGCCGCGCGCCCGCCCGGCGCCCGCGCCCGCGCATGCGCCGAGCGCGGGCGCGGGTGCGCGGCTGGAGGCGCGGCGGCGCGCATGCCTGCGGCGCCTGGCGGCGTGCAACGAGCGGCGCTGCTGGCGACTGCCGCTGTTCGGCGCGGACCTGCGCGCGGCCGTGCACGCGGACGGCCCGGCGCTGCCGCCGCGCGACGTGCGGGACGTGCTGGCCGACCTCCGCCCGATCATCGACAGGTGAGTCGCACGCCCGATCTCGAAAGTGCTCGACGATTACGAAAAAAGAAAACCGTCCGACGGGTAGTCGGACTCGCACAATTAAGGTTCCGAACTAAACTACTCTGAGCAGGCTGTGGATCGGTCGCTGGCGTGCTGTATTACTGTTGGACGTGATTACGATGACGTGACTGCTTTGGTTTATAAACTATACATCTAAATGACAGAATGTCTGTCACACTTTGGATGCGTTTCACGTCACAGAATCGACACTGGCATTTCAACGGACAAAAACACAAAGGGTACCGGCGCTCATCACGATGCCTGCGCGTGCAAGGTTGCCGTGTTGGGTTCCGTTGGCAACAATGTTTGTGCGCAGGTTCTGCGTGTGCTGGGCCAGCGCGCGCGCGCCGGCGCCGACGCTGGCGCTGGGCGGCGGCGCGGCGGCGCGCTCGTGGCGGCGGCGCGACGCGCTGCTGGAGCGCGGCGCAGCGCCGCACGCGCGCCGCCTGCTGCAGCTGTTCCACGCGCCCGCCTCGCGCCACGCCGTCGCCTTCCCGCACCCTTCCCTGCTGCAGTACGACTGTGGTGAGTGCGACCGCATTTTTAAATTACTCAAAATCTCGATAGTTACGTAGGTACTACTACTGTGATGGTCATTATAAATAAAGTTAAATGAATTCGCTGACGCAATACTATGTGCAGGCAAGCTGCAGACGCTGGACGGGCTACTGCGGCGCCTGAAAGCGGGCGGGCACCGCGTGCTCATTTTCACGCAGATGACCCGCGTGCTGGACGTGCTGGAGGCCTTCCTGTCCATGCACGGCCATGCCTACCTGCGCCTGGACGGCGCCACGCGCGTGGACCGGCGCCAGCCGCTCGTGGACCGCTTCAACGCCGACCCGCGCGTGTTCGCCTTCATCCTGTCCACGCGCAGCGGCGGCGTCGGCCTCAACCTCACCGGCGCCGACTCCGTCGTGTTCTACGACTCCGACTGGAACCCCACCATGGACGCGCAGGCGCAGGACCGCTGCCACCGCATCGGCCAGACGCGCGACGTGCACGTGTACCGCCTCGTCACCGCCGCCACCGTCGAGGAGAACATCCTGCGCAAGGCCGAGCAGAAGCGCGCGCTCGGCCACCTGGCCATCGAGGACGGCCACTTCACCACCTCCTACCTGCGCGGGGTCAGTGCCGTCTCACCCTACTGTTTTCCTCTCCTTCATGTGTTTAGGCAAATAACCAATCTATTTTACTGGTGCAGGCTAATATTAAGGAGTTATTCGGCTCGGAGGCGGAAAACAACGAAGCCGGAGCAGGGGAGGCCGAACCCGCCGTCGGCGGAGAGCTCGAGTCCGCGCTCGCCGCCGCCGAGGATGAGGCCGACGCCGCCGCCGCCACGGCCGCGCGCGCCGAGGCGCAGGGCGACCTCGCCGAGTTCGACGAGACGCTTCCGCTCGACGACGAGCCGCGCGCAGCCGCGCCGCGCGCCGAGCCCGACGACCTCGCCACGCTCATGAGTCAGGTGAGTGTCGCGCCCAGAGCGCCGCCCGCCGCACGCCGCACCGCGCTCACCCGCCGCTCTGTCCGCAGCTCACGCCGATCGAGAAGTACGCCATGCGGCTGGTGGAGAGCAGCGAGGCGGCCACCTCGGCCGAACGCGCCGCGCTGGGCGAGATGCGGCGCCAGCTGCGCGAGTGGGAGGAGGCGCGACGCCAGCTGCGCAACGAGAGCGTCGAGCGCCCGCGCACGCCGGACGACGTGGAGCTCACCTACAGCCGCGCGGACGCGCGCGCCAAGGTGCGTGCTCGCCGGCGCCGGGCCGCGCCCCCGCCCCCGCCCTCGCCGCCGCCCTCGCCGCCCGCGCCCGCGCCGCCCGCGCTGCCCGCGCGCACGCGCTCGCGCGGCACGGTGCACATCAACCTGTGGACGCTGGACGAGGCGCGCGCGGCGGGCGGCGCGGGCGCGCGGCGTCGGCCGCTGCGCAACGGGACGCTGGACGCGTGGCTCGCCAACGCGGCCGATCGCGACCGCAAAGATGACGATAATAAATGATTTTGACATACTGCGCGTGCGTTTTATATTTCTGACGTTCGACGTTTCGGTGCCGCTCGATGTTCGTCCGTAAATGCTTGAACTGTCCCCGAGACGGCGGTGTTTCCTCGTGATCGGCGAAACTGCGGCACCGATCTGAACGTCAGGGATGTACGGCGTACAAGCATTTACGGGCGAACCGAGTCGGCCCGGTCCGAGAACCGATTCCCGTGCGGTGCGCCGGGGCCGTCTCGGTCCCGACCCTCCGTCCCTATGACAGCATTCACCAATTGAAAGCCGCTATTACATTTACAAAAGCAATTCATCATTATAACGGTCAGTAAAATGCATTAATTACACTACCTAACTTAATCGAATATAAATATCTATGATTATAAATGACAAATGTAATAGCGGGCTAGCAGCCTAGTTACATTACGAACTCTAACAAATTACTGAAGTAATACTTTTCCTGGCTAACTACCCTAGAAGGAATGACGAAACAAACTCAAGGGTGGCCTAAGAAATGTACCAACAGGTACGCATGCTGATGCTTCAGCTATCGTGAGCTGAACACCATCTCGGGGAGTTCGGACGAAGCACATAGCACTGTAACCTACCTAAGTACCGAATAAGTTACCTACCTAAACCACCACACAGCCATTAAATAAAAGTATCAAATCTCCATAGACGACAATAGGTACGACAAGTCAGTGATGAAAGAATGACAACGCTCACTGAGCTAAAATCTAAGTTGAAGGGGGTGAATAAATCCTTGGGTTGATAAACTGCATTGTGGTTGTAATTACTTTAAGACAATAATATACAAAGTAAAAAATAACTTTTTATCACATCTATTCAAAAAGAGCTAGTTTATTCTTCGTAAACAGGACAGGGACCAAAATAGCTCTTTAATCCTTAGGGATTGAAATCTAGTCCCTGGGGACTAATAGGACATTACTGTCGCGGCCAGCAACTCGGGCATTGGCACACGTACGTGACTCCATCAATGCCTTGTTGCGGCCAAGTCTTGTATAATACTTTTCTGAAATAATGCGCGGAAATTCCAACAAAGTAAATTAATTATAAATTCCAGAATCAATGACGGACAACGATAATTTTTCACGCGCCAATATGTTCATTTGTTTCTTCTTTAATAATAATAATGAATAATTTACTGAATAAAATGTTTACAAAAAGTACAATTGGTCAACAGTAGGATTTTCCGCACAAATAAAGTGCCTAAAAATAAACTATTAGTATTTATGCAACTGTTGTATATTAAGGGGTATTTTGCCTCGTGTGATGAATAATAATATCACATGAGTGTTTTAATACCTAATTGTATACAGTTGCATACAAGACTTTATCTACAGCTATGATATGAATCCTCTATAAAAGTTTCTGAAACAGTTGGCTATTGCCAACATTAAACCGACCATAGCCCGTACCCGCGCGCGCGTGACGTAGCGTATTTTGTGTCAATGTGTCGGCGTGGGGGTCTGCACCCGCTGACCGCAAGGAATCGAAGGAGCAAACGAGTTGCAATATGAAATTTAGTACAACGTTATAACACTCGTTTAGATGATCTAATGGTTACTATGACACTGGTCGTTTTAATGTTGGCAATAAGCTGTTTCAGAAACTTTTATAGAGGATTTATAGCATGGGTGTAGATAAAATCGTATAAATGTTTAATACAGTTGCAATTAATTATGGTTCGGAATTACAATGTTAGGTAGCGACCCACCCGATCTAGGTTAAATTAAAACCTGTGTTTCAGGCCATCGCTTTACATTACAATTAAATTGGAGCAATAAAATTTTAGGTTAGTGATATAAAATATTCTATTAATAACTCTGAGAAAAAGCATATTTTATTATTGGTACATTAATAACTAAAACTAACACTATGTAAATATACAAAAGTAAATACGCAGGAATAAATTATCATCATGACAAAATTTCTAAAAGATTTTCTGTCTGTGTAATCGAGTAGCGCAAAATATTCTGATAAAGTGATAACATTTTACTTTTTTTTTTTAACTTACACAGATATAGAAGAAATAGAAGCTTAGTAACTTGTTGAGCCTATTATACAGAAAAGGTTCTGAACACATATAAAAAACGATTAGCAAACGCATGTCAAGTCAAACAAAGCAAAGCAAACCAAGTCCTTCCGTCTCTTGTCGGAAGGTACTCGGCCAAAAGGAAGTGCAGTGTGCTGGTGTAGTACTATGCTTAGTATAAATAATTGCCGCACTGTTAGTACATTATAAGCTATGTAGAGGCTGTAGAGCTGGTGCATAGGAAATCTAAAAGGGTGAAAGATAGCAACCTTTAGAATTGCTCTTTGAGCACGCTCGAGAGGGAGTAAAATTGTTTTTGCAGCACCACCCCAAGAAGTTATGCAATAGATAAGAATAGATTGACACAAAGCTAAATAAACCTGTTTAATTAATTTATCGTTTGCTATGTTCCGTAAATTCTTAAAGACATATATTCATTTGCGCACTGTAGTACATAGTAAATCGATATATTTACGGAAATTTAGCTAGAGTCAATAGTGACACTTAGATATTTTAAATGGTCAGCTTTAGCTAAAGTGGGGCGGTGCGGTGTTTCGTTCGTACAGTTATGCGCGTAAATGTTTAGATTAGTAAGCGGTATGTTAGTATTTATCATTAAAAAAAAAGTATTTCGTTTTATCTGTATTTAATGTTAGTAGATTATTATAAAGCCAATAAAAGTTAGCACAATTTAATTGAGATTGATTTAGCTGAGAACAATAGAGCGGTGTCATCCGCATAAAACATTATGACACCATTTTGGAGTGAGAGGCTGCACAGTTCATTTATATAGATTAAAAATAACATAGGGCCCAAAATGCTGCCTTGTGGAATTCCAAAACAACTATTATTAAGTTCAGAACTTGTATACTGATCAATTGTTTTTTTTACACATTGCTGACGATCGCTAAGATAATCTGAAAATAGATGAAGTTGTGCTCCTCTTATCCCAAGTGTTTCAAGCTTGTGCAAAAGTAAACTCATGAAATAGTGTTGAAGGCCTTGGCAGGGTCTAGAAAGATCACAATTGTGTGCATACCATTGTCTAAATTTGTAGTAACATAATTAGTCAATTTGTGTACCTACTGCTTGGCTAGTTGATCTTTTGGTCCTAAAACGAAATTGAAATTTATCTGAAAGTAGTTTGTTATATTCCAGCTATTGTATTAATCTATTGTTAATGATTTTTTCTAATATTTTTGAGAGACCTGTTAATACTGATGTGGGTGTGTAGTTATTCACACAGATTTCGTCTCCAGACTTTAGAAGCTTGCAAGCTTTTTTAAGCAATTTAGCTGAAAAATATGTGTTAGCGGAGGGGCAAGTAGGTATTTAAATCTTTTAAGTATATATTATTATTATTATTATATATTAGGTATGTCATCCCACCCGGTAGCACAAACACCCTTTAAATCTTTACTTTAAACAGTTATATTTGCTAGCAAAATCGAAATTTTAATAAAATCTTTGATAAGTTCCCTCCTTGGTTGTCATGTGTTGAATTAAAAAGTTCGTTATATTTTTAAATAACACGTCAGATATTTGGCCGCTAAACAGGACTGGATTTTCATTGTAACATAATAATGCTCGAATTTCCAAGCATGTTTGAGAAAAAGTGTTTTGAATTTGGAGTATGGATATTGTTAGTAAAAGTTCCAATCACCAAAGAGATCAATCAGGAACATTGTATGAACAAGTAACAGGCTGTATCATAAAGCAAACCGCGCGCAAGCCAAAAAATACAGTTTCTACTTTAGAATCCTTCGCTCCGGTCTGGATTCAAAGAAACACTCGCCTTTAAAATAGTTGTTTGCACCCTAGGCAAACAATCTACTATTAATTTCGGAAGTCGGTGCCAAGAAGCTGGGAAGAAGTGGCGCATCAAACTCCTCAGCGGCACAGCATTCTGTTCAGTTAGAAAAACATGATTATAAAAAAAGTATGCAAAATAATTTACATTACGTAACACAAAACATTAAAATAAATTATTTGCCCTTATGTCAGCTAGCGCACGCCAATATACAAAAAAAACATCGAAAACTATACTCCAGCAGAAATAACACTTATTACCCAAATAAAAGGCATATAGGGCGTGCCCGCTTACATTTATGTATCACTGTAACTCGAAGTCACAAATGATATACTAAGACCATCAAAGTAAAATAAAAAACTTAATTTCTAATAACAATAACAAATTCATGGTCAACAAGACATGAACTCGTGAATGGGTGTCGCTTGTGGTGACTGACCCCACAAGCGACACTCATTCACGAGCATAACGCAAAGATCAGCCATTCAATGCCATAACTGGGATTTTATGCGCCCTCTGCGAGGTTGTATAAATAACTGCGCCCTTGAAAAATGTACAAATCTTACTTGGCTCTTACAATAAAATAGACAAAGTTTATGTGAATAAATCTATAGAGATACCTAGACACAAGGCCAACCGTAAAGGCAATAAAAAATACTAGCTATTTATTTAATGATGCACTTTCCTCGTTGCGAAGTCTGATTACATTTTCATACGGCGACTATATTGCTAGGCCAGACAATCTTTCTTGGTTGTTCTTCGAGCGCAGATACATCATTGTCAATTTGAGCTTACCAAGTGATCTCTTGCAGGACAGGAAACTGTAGTCACCCCGCTTGGGAAAAATTTGCTTTTCTTTTGACCAATCATACAAAAAGAAAATACCACACTACAAAGTGAAAAATAACTTTAATTTCGGAAGTCGGTGTTTTTTTTTTTTCGGAAGTCGGGGTCGGTGGTTTTTATGACTTGATAGATTTTTTTTTGTCGTTGGGTATTTTTGATTGAAGGAGTACTTCCTCCAAAAGGGGGGCTACTGGATATATCTCCGCCTTATGAGATCCGATTCCGATGGTTCTTTTTTTATTTGAAAGGTTTACTGTTTGTTTTACTAGAAGTTGGTCACATAAAAATGTGGTGAAGATCTGATGAGGATCTTCGGCGTGATGAGCAGAATAGTTCCTCAAAATGAAGTAAATTGCTCCCTAGATTTCTACCAGTGGAATAGGCCCTTTAACTACTAGGTAGGTATTGATGGAGCACCTGGGACCACTTTCTCATCACAAATCTAGAGAATACTTAGAATAATTTTCTGTGGCTCGCCAAATGTTCAGGTGCCGTCGAACATTTTGTGTGACTGAGTTTTGTTAGGTGTAAAGTAGATTCAAAAGTAAAGTCTCGTTTTTAACAAATAGTAGGTAGATGTTTAGTTGTGGTTTAGTTTATTTCTGTTTAATTATCGTCTTGTCACTTGCCATGATTTTTTGGGTCAGCGCGGTAGCTTCATTCGCATTTCTGGCAGTTTTGACTACCCAAAGTAACAATATTTCGGTATATCGGCTGCGACTACTGTCGAGTATGGCACGTCGAACGGAATTAATTTGTGGAAATTAATTAAACTCAACATGTAGCTAATATTTTTTCATATTTACCATACAAAAAGTGAAAAATATGTATTATCAATAACAGTTTATCTATTGACTTAGATGGTAACGATATTATTTTATCGACACACGAACGTAAAAACTAAAACTACACGCATAAGCACAACACTGATGGAAAATTCCAGAAGTCGGCATTCGCTTATGACGTACGCAGTGGTCGTCTTTAGCCGACCGTGGCGCAGGGCGTCCTAACAACATAATTATGTTTCGAAACATGTAGCCTAGGGATGGGAAACATCTATTCCGTCGCTGACATTTCACAAATAAATTTACTTAATTTCAAAGGAATTTCACACAAAATGTAAATACACACAAATATTTGTAGATTTTTTTTATAATAACAATTTCTGTATTTGTTTTATCGTTAATTAGTCAGTATAAAGAAAAATATTTTGATTTATGTGTCATTTTGTATTGGTATCTTAGCAATGTCCGTCCCTACTGTCGGATTTTGCCGTCATGGGCGTTGCAACATCATACAATTTTCTAAAAATAATATGAGTAAATCATCTATCTTCGGAAATTATTCTTAGGATTTCTACCCCCTTCAACTGTCGAGATATAAATTTTTACGCGAGTTTTACGTCAAAAATAACGCGGCGACGTCCGATTTAAGAGACTAACTTTGACCGCCTCTGTGGTCTAGTGGTTAGACCACCTGTCTCAGACCAGCCAGCCCAGCCCAAGACCAGCCAGCCCAGCCCAGCTGTCTGCTCGGTTTGGTTGGTGGTAGGGCTTGTTTTAAGTCCGCCTGGCTAGCTACCACCATCTTATCTAAGTCTGTCGCCATAACAACAATGTTAAAAGCATTGTTGTGTTCCGGCAGTTAGAGATAAGATAGCCAGTTCCTCTGTGGCAGAGGATTCCGGGTGAAGCTCGCTTCCACCTTCGGCCTGATCATCACTTTCCATCAGGTGAGATTCTGGCCAAGAGCTTCCCAGTTGTGGATAAAAAAAAAAAAAAAAAAAAAAAAAACTGTGTATTAAATTGTAAATGATTACTTAATTGACTATTTACCTAATGTATATTCAACGAGCTGTGGTTTTGGTCGTAAATATATATTTGTCGGGTTTCGAAATTTCGACATTGAAACTCTCGCCGCTTTGCTGCCGGCTGCTGCAATCTCGGTGCGAACATCTCAAAACACGATGAAACGGCCTATTTACTAAACTGTAATGCAGAATTAACTTATGACTATCAAATGTTTTCTGCGCAACAATGACACATAAATGGAACAGAACTGAAAGAATGTTTTCACCAATCTCCAGAGGACTATAACTGAAAACGATACTGTGAAAATAATATGTGTTACGCTATTGGGGTGCTAAACTGATTTGTATATACTTTCATCAAAAAGTTTTTCGAATAAACCTATACACAGGTATAGGTTTATTTTCTACTTTTATAATTAAACGAAATAATGTTCATCGCAAGATTACTTTTCTTTCAAAACAATGTCATAACAAAATTATTCTATTTCAAATACATTGCCATTCAACATAATGTTTTTTTTTTTTTCAGATATGGGTGAGCAGCAGCGCTGGAACTGTGGAACGAATGCCCGTGAGTATAGTTAAACGACGTCACGCTCAACAGACCCGCCCGGCCTGTCCGCGCACGCCCACGTGCCTCACGGTATGGTAGCCATACACGTTACGATATACTTGCGCAAGTTTAGATTTGCACCAGTATGCATGACACCCGCGGTATGTATTACACAAACGGGTCAACTTTGCTTGTAACGATATAATTTCTGTTATGTGACCGTCCAGGGGCCTAAGTCTACTAATTTATAAACGTTACAATGGTCTCTCCTTTGCCATACAAAATCTGTAAAAAAATCACCATTGAGAGACCATTGTAACGTTTATAAATTAGCAGACTTAGGCCCCAAGTGTGTTGTGTCGCGCGGTAATGGCAGCCATTGATAACACTTTCGCAATATTTGGTTTAATAATTGGTACAAAAAACAGAAAAGACGTAAAGTAACGAACTATATGGTATAAACACTGGTTCAACTTTTCAGACGCAAATTTGGTTTTTGTTGGAGTTGGAGTTCGGAATCGAAAATTGAAACGTAAAAAGCGCAGAAATCTTCCTACACACGTTACTGTATACTTGCGCAAGTATATCGTAACGTGTATGGCTACCATTACAGATGTGGTGCCCGCCTACCCCGCCCTCCGGCGACGGCGATGTGTACTGTGACAGCTGGGCGCGCGCGCTCTACCGCGCCGGGCCCGCGCCCGACAGCATGCTGCCGGCCGTGCCGCGCCGCGAGCCGCGCGCCGCCCGCGAGCCGCGCCGGGCCCGCGCCGCACCGCGCCCCAGCCACGCGCCGCTGTCGCTGTTCGAGCGCGCCGGCCCGCGGCCCCGCCCGCGCCCGCGCGCCGCCCCGCACGCGCACCCGCACCCGCACCCGCACGCGCCGCAGCCCGACTGGGCGCCCAGCGAAGACGCCGCCTTGCGCCGCGCGCTGCGCCTGCAGCGTCTGCCCGCCGAGCCGCCCGCCGCGCTGGCGCCCAACTGGGAGTGGGCGGCCGAGCTGGTGGGCGGCGCCGCGCGCGCCTACCGCTCGCCGCGCGCCTGTCGCGACCGGCACGACGCGCTGGCCGACCCGGAGCGCGCGCGCCGCCGCCACCGCCGCCCGCCCGCCGCGCGCCGCCGCCTGGACGACGACGCGCCGCGCCCGCCGCTCGCGCGCCTGGACGCCATGCGCGACGCCGCCGAGCGCCGGCGCGCGCAGCCCAAGCGGCGCCACGACGAGCAGGCGGCCGTCAACCCCAAGCACGCGGCGCTGCTGCACGAGCACGGCGTGGAGCTGGACGCGCCGCCCTCGCCCATGGAGGTGGCCTCGCGCCGCGCCGAGCGCATCGCCAAGGAGAAGCTCAAGGCCGGCGCCGCGCCGCCCGCACCCGGGCCCAGCGCAGCGCCCGCCGCGCCCGCGCCGCCGCAGCGCATCGTGGTGGCGGCGGCGCCGGGCGCCAAGGCGGAGGCGGCGCGGCGCGTGCGGCCCGCGGGCGAGGCGGCCCTGGCGGGCCGGGCGCCGGCCGCGCCCGCCGCGCCCGCCGGCACGCCCGGCGCGGCGCAGCTGCTCTACCGACAGCAGACTTTCCCAGCGAGACATCTTAAGATCCTTCACCAGACCGCCGCGACCCACGCTCAGGTGAGTTTTACTCATTATGAAAGTTGTCAACAATATGTCGGATATTATCCCACAGGAACGTGTTACATGTCGTGTGTCATGTGGTTTCATTTATAATAATAATAATATCTAAGTAATTAAGCTAAAAACGAATTGCGTAACACACTATCAATCACAATCTGAATGATTTTGATAGATATCGCTAATCCATTGCTTCATAATATGTTCGAGAAATAAATTGAAATTGAATTTGAATTTTAAAACTATCCTTTATTCTTAAACTAACAAAAAGATAAACACTTTTAATAAGTAATTAAAATTAAAACTACTCTATATTATTTCTACGTAAAATACTAACAAAAAATTATTATTAGACCATATCGCTTCATCATCTGGCCCGCCGCGCACCCCCGCTTCATTCTTATCGTTGTAACTTTTAAACTATTCTTTCAAATGTCTTAGTGTAAAAGACAAAGTTTTTCTACATTAAATACCGAAAGCGATGAAGGTGTTAATTTTGATAAGAAGTAACTAAATACTACAAAATTTGCAATGTAAAAAAGGTCTTCATTTTAAATGTATTTATGGCTCAATATTTTAGGTATAATGGCTTCCACATAAAAGGAACTGTTTTAGACATACAATCCCACGATACATTATCTTCGCGTAACTTTAACGGTTTAGGCAGCGCACTCCAAGATAGCTATCAGAGGGCAGAAATTTTTCCGACATACTTGATACTTATCGTTATATCATGGCAAAATCAAAAAAAATCTTTATAAATTGTAGCCTATGTGTTATTTTGACGTATAAGGTATATCACTGTAAAGTTTTATCAAAATCCGTTCAGTAGTTTTTGCGTGAAAGAGTAACAAACATCCATCCATGCATCCATCCTCACAAACTTTCGCATTTATAATATTAGTAGGATAGTAGGATACTTTTCCGGGATAAAAAGTACCCAGTGTGGTGCCCAGGATATTAAAGAATAATTATACCAAGTTTCATCGTAATCGAACTGGTAGTTTTCGCGTGATGCCTGAACAAACAGACAGACGGAAAAAAAAAATTTTAATCACATTTTCGGGTTCGGTGTCGGTCTAGTAACACCCCCTGCCATTTATTTTTTTGATATTTTCAATGTACAGAATTTTCACTTCTATAAATTTATTATAAGTATATAGATGATGCCCTCACAAACTTGATTCGAGTTACACGGCACTGATCCCGCAAAATGCTATTGTTTTGTAGCTCGTGTTTGGTACCTAATGGAATTTATATAATACTAACTTCTGCCCGCGACTTTGTCCGTGTACAATTTCGGCCCCCGACCCACCGCGTCACAGACCATCGCCCGCCCGCGCTACTACTTCGTTTTCGGACTCTGTGATGCATCGTCACGCCAGGTGCCATGGCTTGACCTATTAATAAATAGACACGGCAACATTTTTAAAGAAGATTTTTTGAAAAATGTGACCTATTTTAAAAAGTGGTTCTATATATTCTGCTCGTTATTCTGATCAAACTATTTTCAGGTTTTGCACATTTAACGTTACACGTTGTATAGGAATCCTAATAGAGTGTATGTTCAGCAGAGCGGTGCCGGTAGCAGCGCCGGCAGCGGCGCCGAGCCCGCGCCCACCGTGCGCAAGCTGCAGCTCCAGCAGGTGGCCGTGCGGCGCGCGGGGCCCGCGCCGGGGCCCGCGCCGCCGCCGGGGCCCGGCCCGCGCCTGCTCACGCGCCACCCGCACTCGCACGTCGTGGTCGCGCACCTGGCCGCGCCGCAGCCGCGCGCGCCCGACCCCAGACAATAATAAATACTACCACCGAAACACACGACTATTATTTTATACGACTGACTAGACTTTCCACCCACAGTACGCATGCGATTACTAGATCACCTGTCTTCCTAGATTAGTAACCTAGACGTAATAGAGAAGTGCCGCGATTACCACTATAACCGATGTTTTTAGGATTTTTTATTATTCTAAGGGCACACACCGGAATGGCAGCGGCCGGTAGCGACGCGGCGAGCATTGTCAGTGTGAAATAATTTTATATTCATTCTGCCTAGCCTTTTCCCAATCATGTTGGGGTCGGCTTCCAGTCTAACCGGATGCAGCTGAATACCAGTATTTTACATGGAGCGACTGCCTATCTGACCTCCACAACCCAGTAACTGGGTAATACGATACCCCTTGGTAAGACTGGTTGTCAGACTTTCGGGCTTCTGACGACTCGTAACGACTGTCAAAGATCCACGAATGACAGCCGGGACCAACAGTTTAACGTGCTTTCCGAAGCACGGAAGAGTCTCGGTATCTAAAGATGGTCACCCATCCACGAACCAACCCCGGGAAATAATTTTATATCTACATACTTAAAAGACCAGTATCGCTTGAAAAGTAGACTAGACTAGTTGGACCACTGCTCCGGACTGGTTTGATCATATTTATTATTTATAACTCTGTAAATAAATAAATGCTTGTTACGGCCATAGATATTATTTAATATAATTATTCATAGGACTAAAGTGTGCTTAGCGCGGGCAAACTAGAACTACCGGGCGAAAGCTAGTATTAACACATAATATAAACTATATCAGATTATGAGGTGGGTGCGGCCTATGTAGGACACTAGTCGTGCACACTTATTGACGTACCGTGTGCGCTACACGTGCGCGGCGTGATGGCACGCCACGTGCACGTCCACCAGGCGTACCGCCCCCAGCAGGCGCACGGCCGGCTCCAGCGCGTCCTGCAGCGCGCCCGCCAGCGGCCGTAGAGCCGCGCGCACGCCGCGCGCCACGTTGCCGAAGAATACCAGCAGCGGCTGCATCAACGCGTTGAACGTCAGCGCCAGCGCCGGCTTCAGCGCGTAATCCGACGCCGTCTGCACCAGTCCCGACGCCGCGCCGCGCAGCGCCAGCAGCATTGCGCGCTGCACGTGCAGCAGCAGCGCCACGGGCAGCGCCAGCAGCAGCTGCGGCGCCGCCAGCAACTCAGCCAGCAGCGCGCCCGCCGCCCGCCCGCCGCGTCGCGCCGCGCGCTCCACGCGCGTGGGCCGCGCTCCGCCGCACGCGGACAGGAAGTCGCCCGAGCCGTGCTCGAAGTAGTACAGCTCCACGCGGTCCGGCTCTACTGGGGAGTCAACTATCTATGTACGGCTACTCCGAATATTATTTTCTGCTAAGGAATGATTAGGTACCGTCACCGGACCGACTATCTACGCCAAAAATTAAATTTTAAGGCTCGTGCAGACTGGCGTGACGCGACACCGATATTGAGTTATTGAAGTACGGTGTGCGCTGCACGTGTGCGGCGTGATGACACGCCACGTGCACGTCCACGAAGCGTACCGCACCCAGAAGGCGCGCGGCCGGCTTCAGCGCGTGCTGCAGCGCCAATTTTGGGTTTTCTTAGGAATTGTAATGTTAGAGTCGCGTTGCGCCAGTCTGCATGAGGCTTTACGTTGATATGCCCAGTAAGCAGGCGGAATTTATTCTAAAATGGGGAACGAAATTTGTTTAATTGTTGGTGATTGCATACATAAATAGGAAGGACAGTTTTTGTTAACACAATATCCTGTACTACTGTAAATCAGAACAGACCTTTACGACGGAATAGGGCCTTTATAATAACAATTGATGTTATCATAGAGATATCAAGTACCTACATATTATACAGGGTGGATGTTCTAATTCTAACCAAATGCACTGCCTCATGTGTATGATCAATTATATTATCGGACCTACCATTGTCGCACAATTTCTCCGAGCCCATGTCTCGAAATAACTTCCAGGCTTTATTTTTTTTCTGTAAAATAATAAGGGACATTAAAAATGTTCATAGCGTGGGGCAGGTGTGGGCAGGCTCGCACGTACCGGGCGGGGCGGCGGCGGCGGCGCGGGCGCGGCGCGCTCGGGCGGCGCGGGGCTGCGCGCGCCCGTGCCTGCGTCCACCAGCGCGCGCCGCCTGCACACGTTATTGTGGTGTTCATAAAAAAAATTGGCGATTTGTGTACAATTTTTTGTTTTTACCTAAGGTTTGTTATACCCTGACCTGTAAATAATCCTTCATTCTCCTTCAGTTTTTTAAATGTGTCGTCCCACTCACTGGCGAACGATCAAAATAAAGACTAGCTGTGGTGAGATAGGGCTTCCTTACCCAAACCATTCGTTCCACCTGTTGAAGATCTCTCACCTCCACATGAGTTGTCAGGGGTAACCTGGAAGTCTTTAAACAGACTCCGGACCCAGGTTTGCCGAAGCAAGGAAAATCTGTTCAGGAACACTCCGCCTTAGAGTGTACATGTGGTGCTGCTTGTCCTACTGTCACCTACACGTTCGAGAATATGATGGATGCTAGTGATGGTGCCAAACACGTGGCCGAATTCCGGGCTGTCAATTTAGATTGCCATCGACACGCTTAGAAGAAGAATGGCAGCTTACGTAAAATAAGTGTGTGCCTGTAGCGCAGAGCACAGGGGCGAGCCGGTCGGACACGCCAGCAGCACCGGGTGAGGCAACACGTACAAGCCGCGCTCGCCGCCGCCCGCGGCGTCGCCGCGCCCTCCCTGCGCAGGGAACCACGGTCACAAGTGTGTCGTATGTACCCGATTATGATAGTTTGCCAGGTATAAGTACTCTGGAGAGCGCGCGAATGTTCCAGTATCGTTCGAGAAGAGACGGCCCTAGCTAAATTTTTAGGTGGAGCGAGATGTCAAAGTGGCGGTTCTCTAAATCTCTAAAATATTAAATATCTATAAATAGTAGGTGTATCTGCGGGACAAGCACAATGGTGTCGGTCGAGCTTGAAGTTGTTCTGCTCATTCGCTTTAAAGAAATATTGGCCATCCCACTCTCACTACTGCGTACTCTGTTGCGCACGACAACACCACTGTGCTTGCCCTGCTGAGGTAACAAGTTGTACCTACAGATTAAAAATTATAACGGAGTATCATTTATGGTCACTGTGGCACGTTACTGACAATCGTGACTGATCATGCGTGACTGATGACAGTTAATAATTTTGTTACAAAACCTGGGTTGTTGTTTTCTTCGAACAACATGCCGTGCCGTTTGTGGCACACTTCTTGGTCGCTAGCAAGGTTGCCATGTGCTACCAGGTTTGACAGTCAATTTACAAAATGTTGGATGCTAGAGAAAATTAAGCACTCTGCCACGGATAGGTTACATTTTTTTTGACCATTCTTAGAGAAATAACTGCTCTTGGTCATCATAAGCAAACAATATTCACTCTGATGATTTCTGTTTATGAACTAATAAGGCTTCAAGAGCAAGCTAAGCGAGCTTGAAAATTTCAGCTTAAAATCCCATCGACCGTCGCGTCGGGTCGGTCAATAACGAGTCGGTGACTGGTGCTCGGTGGCAGTGTTTTGGTGTTGATTACTGTGCACCCAAAAGTCTGACAACCAGTCTCACTGAAATATTGCGGTATTACCCAGTAACTGGGTTTGGAGGTCAGATATTCTCGGTTATAGGTCGGTATTCAGCTGCATCCGGTCCGGTTAGACTTGAAGCCGACCCCAACATAGTTGGGAAAAGGCTATGCAGATGATGAGACGAACTTAATAATAACCTCCTCCTTTTTTGAAGTCGGTTTAAAAAGGCTTCACGTTATTTAGACCCCAGACATGAGATATGGGTAATGGAAAAATTCAACGCGTCACCCTATCTGGGAATCAAACCCAGGACCACATGCTCAGCACTCGCGCTTGCGACCACGAGACGCGATTTATGTAAGCTTAATACATAGGAGTTAACGTACATGCTCGGTTGCTGATTTACCAGTGAGCAGATTGCATTGGGTAAATCTTCTCTTCTGCATAGTGTGTCTAATTTATTCTAGATTGCCATCAAAACCCTATTTAGGAGAAATCAAGAAGCATGTCATGTTGGACGGGTTACACCTGGGTGTGCGCGAGCGGGCTGGAGGCAGCGGGCAGGCGCGGCGATGTCTGCGCCGCGACAGGCGCGCCGCGCGCCGGTGACCGCTTGCGCCGGTGCTTCTCCACCACCACCTATCCGGCGATGGATTATTCCACTTTATCCCACAAATCAGACCCACCAGTTGGACAAAGTGGAATGTTCACAATTTTGTCCACTGTGTCCCACTAATTGATTGGAGGGGCAAATTAAACTGAGTTCACTTTTTCCCACTATGGCTGGGGCACTGTTCCATTGAATAAAATAATAATTATGGCGAAAATAAAAACAGTTTTACGTAAAAAAAAAACAATTAGAAACTATTCCTACGAAATTAAAATGACTCTGAAGCAGCTTATAAAAACCGGCCAATTGCGTGATATATACTACTGCTGTGATTTTTTCCACATATCCAGAACTTACCATTTAACTGGCAGGGAAACACACACACTTCACTCTAACAAAAATCAGCACTTTAAATACCTATATTTAAAGCTTAATATTTCGCAAACGGATTCTTCAATCCAAAAATGGTTTTAATAAACTCCCAATATTTTTGAACGACCTTTCCAAAGATACCCCACATCATTGGATAGACGAAAAAGAAAAAAAAAACTCACTTTATGTGTGTGGTACCCTTTTTTTATGATTTTATTTTACCACTTTGTCGGCGTATTAAATATGTATACCTACTCATGCCAAATAACAGCTTTCTAGTACTAACAGTCTTTGAGTAACGCCACGGACAGACAGACAGATAGACAGACGGACATGGCGAAACTATAAGGGTTCTTTGTTGACTACCGAACCCTAAGAACAACAATGCGCCGGATGATGACGGAATAACGGTATATTTATTATAGATTTACTACAAATTAACCAATTGAGAGAGAAATTGGATTTTTTATATTATCTTTCTACCTAATTACTATGAATTCACAGATTTGCAAATAGTTAAGAAGGTATTATAACTATTAACAGACAGTGCATAGGCTGATTTTTCTGCGTTTGCGCTGTTGCGCACTACATCCAATCCAAAACCGAGAAATGGCGATCCGAAGTACCCGTAGTAGGTACCTACTTATTATTTAGTTAGAACTATTTGGTGTGCACAGCTGCTCCGAAGATGTGGTCACCTGCAAGTAGGAGCCGGTGTCGTCGTTGGAAGCGAGGTGAGGTCCGGCATCCGCCGCACGCCCGCCCGAGCGTGCGCTGCTCTCCGCCAGGTGCGGTGACACAGACATGTCCAACTCTGCTAACCGACATCCAAAAACAATCCACACAACAAACATGATATAAACACCTACGAATAATAATTTAATAGCGAAAGAGCACGAACTAACCTAGTCAAAGTGCGTCATGGACATTACAGTGATAAGCTCTACGTTAGTCTTACCCAAATTCGTGTTTGCTAATTCGAATTCTTTAGCTTCTACTCCTCTCTGTGCTGTGCTAGTTGTGTAATTTGACACGTATTTATGTGGTGACAGGGTCATTTTAATTTTTTATTAATGATTAAGAATATCACAATCGCTTCACACCAGTTTTGTAAATAAACATCGTATCACCATGACAAGTCAGGTGAAGCAACCCAAAAATCCATAAAATGACAAACGTCAAAATCTAAAAGAGGTTTTTCATGTTTAATCTACATAACTTCACCAAAAACATTTAATGTAAACACACCGCTTTCACTGTTAAAAATTTATCAGCTTGGCTTTACATTTGATCTTATAAGTTATCAGATCTAAAATAAAGAACAAGAAGCCAATCCCCGAACTCTACAAGGCCTAACTCAACAAACCTTACATGTTAGTCAAAATGTGCGGCTTGGCTTTTTCGCGGCCGTCGCATAGAGGGGTTATAATATAGGGAAAAGCCAAACCCCGAACTCTACAAGGCTTACTCTCCCTTAAAGGGGGTTGGAGAATGAAAGGTTCGCTCAATCACCCCTGGCATAGGCGTGAGATGGAATATCGAGTTGGTTTTTAGTCGGTAAGAGTCTGACAGACTAATCCCAGAGGAGAGAATTCTATCTATGAGGATTTTCCAAGCCCGTCCGGTTCGCTCAGGTTAGGTTCGCTCAGGTTAGGTTCGCTCAGGTTAGGTTCGCTCAGGTTAGGTTCGCTCAGGTTAGGTTCGCTCAGGTTAGGTTCGCTCAGGTTAGGTTCGCTCAGGTTAGGTCGCGCTCATTCGGTGGTTTCCTACTGCGAGACAGTCGTTTCGCAGAAGGAGGCTGCGGAAAGGGAGAGGGAGATTACGTCCACTCACCCGGCCCGCAGCAGGCGCACCGGGCGTCGAAGGAGGGCGGATAACGCCCTCTTCCAGCCCCCCTAAATGGGTCCAGGGGCGACGGACTCTGAGATGGAATATCGAGTTGGTTTTTAGTCGGTAAGAGTCTGACAGACTAATCCCAGAGGAGAGAATTCTATCTATGAGGATTTTCCAAGCCCGTCCGGTTCGCTCAGGTTAGGTTCGCTCAGGCTAGGTTCGCTCAGGTTAGGTTCGCTCAGGTTAGGTTCGCTCAGGTTAGGTTCGCTCAGGTTAGGTTCGCTCAGGTTAGGTTCGCTCAGGTTAGGTTCGCTCAGGTTAGGTTCGCTCAGGTTAGGTTCGCTCAGGTTAGGTTCGCTCAGGTTAGGTTCGCTCAGGTTAGGTTCGCTCAGGTTAGGTTCGCTCAGGTTAGGTTCGCTCAGGTTAGGTTCGCTCAGGTTAGGTTCGCTCAGGTTAGGTTCGCTCAGGTTAGGTTCGCTCAGGTTAGGTTCGCTCAGGTTAGGTTCGCTCAGGTTAGGTTCGCTCAGGTTAGGTTCGCTCAGGTTAGGTTCGCTCAGGTTAGGTTCGCTCAGGTTAGGTTCGCTCAGGTTAGGTTCGCTCAGGTTAGGTTCGCTCAGGTTAGGTTCGCTCAGGTTAGGTTCGCTCAGGTTAGGTTCGCTCAGGTTAGGTTCGCTCAGGTTAGGTTAGGTTAGGTTAGGTTAGGTTAGGTTAGGTTAGGTTAGGTTAGGTTAGGTTAGGTTAGGTTAGGTTAGGTTAGGTTAGGTTAGGTTAGGTTAGGTTAGGTTAGGTTAGGTTAGGTTAGGTTAGGTTAGGTTAGGTTAGGTTAGGTTAGGTTAGGTTAGGTTAGGTTAGGTTAGGTTAGGTTAGGTTAGGTTAGGTTAGGTTAGGTTAGGTTAGGTTAGGTTAGGTTAGGTTAGGTTAGGTTAGGTTAGGTTAGGTTAGGTTAGGTTAGGTTAGGTTTTTTTTTTTTTTTTTTTTTTTTTTTTTTTTTGGTTTGGCAGGAGTGGGAAATCCTCATGGACGCCCAGACTGCCTCACTGGTGAGCCAGTCTGGGCAGTGCCGGACTCTTACCGGCTAAAAACCACTCCTGCCCTTGCCCGTGTCCCTCTGACATGATCAGAGACCTTATTAGGCTAATGTTTTAATTATGTGCCTTTACTACTTGTGCTAACATCGGTCCGTTTAAGGAAAAGGAGTCATCATTATCTTTTGCAAGTTCCTTGGGAATATCTTAATTTTTAGTTCTTACTTGTTAATTTTATTTTCTAAAAAAGCTATCATCTTATCATATATTACGCGCTAAATATCTATTGTTTTTTGTATTTTCTGTTTTTTGTTTATTTTCCTATTTTGATTCTACCTATGCTAATACTTATTATATTTTTATCTAATTTAATCATTACTATGTTTATGGCTATCCTAATATATGTATAATATATCATATAGACATAATTTCTTACTCTATTTGTTTACGTTTATTTCCTATGCTATCTATTTCTACACATACTTTAATATAATAATTTGAGTTTCCCGGCTGATTCACAGCTGCTATTTTAAATACAATTTTAATTTTTGCTTCTGTATTTTCAAGCTTATTATTATCTTTTTGTTGCAGGTGCTGCTCGACGACCTGCACACTTCGTGCTGGTATAGCGCTTCGGATGCGGTTTGCTACGGTAATGACCTGCTTCTTCACAACATCGAGCGCTTTAGACCACAACGGTAAGGTAATATTATTTCTAAAGGATGAGTTTAATTTTTTGTCTGATTTTAATTGGTCCAACTTCTCATGAAGTTGGCTCCAATTGAATTTTATTTTATTACTATTTATTCTAATCCTAAACATTTTTATGATTTTAAATTTCTGAACATTAATTTTGAACACTATACCGTTGTGGTTTCTTTTACTTGAAAGCGCTGGATGGACTTCAGCAATACGCCACCGACAGGCGAGCCAACGCGTCCCATTTAAGGCGTATTGGGCACTCGTTGTCAAAGGCGTTGTGGTCAGTCCTGTCTCCTTTAGCCGACACGCAGTTGTGACACTTCGGAGCCTCTGCTGCCAGACGTGACGGACAGTCCGCTCGCATGTGAGGGTCGCCACAATGAGTGCAGAGATCGGCGGGCTGCGTGCACAGTTTACGGCTATGGCCGTAGCGCAGACAGCGAGTGCACTGCACCAGTGGAGACTGGTCCTGCACTCGCACTCGCTGTAAGTCAATGTGCACGCGACCCGCCAAAGTCAGTCTCTGCCACACTGAAGGGGACACCTGCAGGATGACGTGGCACATATGGGGGTTCCTCGTCCTTCGACGGTACTTCACCCCCAGCCTCAAATCATCAGCAGGTATGTCTCCTATCAGGTGGGTGTTCTGTCTCTGCAGGGCTTGGGCAATCTCCACATCTGAGTGGCAGGAGAGGACGTCCCTCATGATAATAAGAGGGTCCTTGTTCTTGACCTCCTCTACCACTAGATTACCTGCTTTGCGAATACGTTCTGTCACCTGCGTCATTTCGGCTCTGGTTTTGAAGCCGACCACCACCTTCTGGTCCCTCGCCTTACGCAGTCGTTCGACCCTGGTGCCCTCGTTCCTGGCATCGACAGCCGTCCTGAGCTTCTCAATAACCTCTTCACCGGTGTCCTGATCATTTACAGATGAAACGACCACCGAGTGAAGAGGCTCTTGGATGTGCTGCTTCGGGACAGCGGCCATCTCCGCGAAAGTCGGGCCTTGGCCTGCAACGAAGCGAGGGGTCTGCTGGAGTTGTTCCGACAGAGCCAGAGTATGCTGTTTGCACTCCTGTAATGCATTTTTGTGGTCTTTGAGACCTTCTACGAGGCTCTGCATCAGCTCTGACGGTTCAGGTGTGGTCGGCTTAGGCTCCCTTTGCCTTTCTTCCTTTTCTCCCTCTACACTTCCTTTTCCCTTTTCGGTTAGGTTAGGTTAGGTTAGGTTAGGTTAGGTTAGGTTAGGTTAGGTTAGGTTAGGTTAGGTTAGGTTAGGTTAGGTTAGGTTAGGTTAGGTTAGGTTAGGTTAGGTTAGGTTAGGTTAGGTTAGGTTAGGTTAGGTTAGGTTAGGTTAGGTTAGGTTAGGTTAGGTTAGGTTAGGTTAGGTTAGGTTAGGTTAGGTTAGGTTAGGTTAGGTTAGGTTAGGTTAGGTTAGGTTAGGTTAGGTTAGGTTAGGTTAGGTTAGGTTAGGTTAGGTTAGGTTAGGTTAGGTTAGGTTAGGTTAGGTTAGGTTAGGTTAGGTTAGGTTAGGTTAGGTTAGGTTAGGTTAGGTTAGGTTAGGTTAGGTTAGGTTAGGTTAGGTTAGGTTAGGTTAGGTTAGGTTAGGTTAGGTTAGGTTAGGTTAGGTTAGGTTAGGTTAGGTTAGGTTAGGTTAGGTTAGGTTAGGTTAGGTTAGGTTAGGTTAGGTTAGGTTAGGTTAGGTTAGGTTAGGTTAGGTTAGGTTAGGTTAGGTTAGGTTAGGTTAGGTTAGGTTAGGTTAGGTTAGGTTAGGTTAGGTTAGGTTAGGTTAGGTTAGGTTAGGTTAGGTTAGGTTAGGTTAGGTTAGGTTAGGTTAGGTTAGGTTAGGTTAGGTTAGGTTAGGTTAGGTTAGGTTAGGTTAGGTTAGGTTAGGTTAGGTTAGGTTAGGTTAGGTTAGGTTAGGTTAGGTTAGGTTAGGTTAGGTTAGGTTAGGTTAGGTTAGGTTAGGTTAGGTTAGGTTAGGTTAGGTTAGGTTAGGTTAGGTTAGGTTAGGTTAGGTTAGGTTAGGTTAGGTTAGGTTAGGTTAGGTTAGGTTAGGTTAGGTTAGGTTAGGTTAGGTTAGGTTAGGTTAGGTTAGGTTAGGTTAGGTTAGGTTAGGTTAGGTTAGGTTAGGTTAGGTTAGGTTAGGTTAGGTTAGGTTAGGTTAGGTTAGGTTAGGTTAGGTTAGGTTAGGTTAGGTTAGGTTAGGTTAGGTTAGGTTAGGTTAGGTTAGGTTAGGTTAGGTTAGGTTAGGTTAGGTTAGGTTAGGTTAGGTTAGGTTAGGTTAGGTTAGGTTAGGTTAGGTTAGGTTAGGTTAGGTTAGGTTAGGTTAGGTTAGGTTAGGTTAGGTTAGGTTAGGTTAGGTTAGGTTAGGTTAGGTTAGGTTAGGTTAGGTTAGGTTAGGTTAGGTTAGGTTAGGTTAGGTTAGGTTAGGTTAGGTTAGGTTAGGTTAGGTTAGGTTAGGTTAGGTTAGGTTAGGTTAGGTTAGGTTAGGTTAGGTTAGGTTAGGTTAGGTTAGGTTAGGTTAGGTTAGGTTAGGTTAGGTTAGGTTAGGTTAGGTTAGGTTAGGTTAGGTTAGGTTAGGTTAGGTTAGGTTAGGTTAGGTTAGGTTAGGTTAGGTTAGGTTAGGTTAGGTTAGGTTAGGTTAGGTTAGGTTAGGTTAGGTTAGGTTAGGTTAGGTTAGGTTAGGTTAGGTTAGGTTAGGTTAGGTTAGGTTAGGTTAGGTTAGGTTAGGTTAGGTTAGGTTAGGTTAGGTTAGGTTAGGTTAGGTTAGGTTAGGTTAGGTTAGGTTAGGTTAGGTTAGGTTAGGTTAGGTTAGGTTAGGTTAGGTTAGGTTAGGTTAGGTTAGGTTAGGTTAGGTTAGGTTAGGTTAGGTTAGGTTAGGTTAGGTTAGGTTAGGTTAGGTTAGGTTAGGTTAGGTTAGGTTAGGTTAGGTTAGGTTAGGTTAGGTTAGGTTAGGTTAGGTTAGGTTAGGTTAGGTTAGGTTAGGTTAGGTTAGGTTAGGTTAGGTTAGGTTAGGTTAGGTTAGGTTAGGTTAGGTTAGGTTAGGTTAGGTTAGGTTAGGTTAGGTTAGGTTAGGTTAGGTTAGGTTAGGTTAGGTTAGGTTAGGTTAGGTTAGGTTAGGTTAGGTTAGGTTAGGTTAGGTTAGGTTAGGTTAGGTTAGGTTAGGTTAGGTTAGGTTAGGTTAGGTTAGGTTAGGTTAGGTTAGGTTAGGTTAGGTTAGGTTAGGTTAGGTTAGGTTAGGTTAGGTTAGGTTAGGTTAGGTTAGGTTAGGTTAGGTTAGGTTAGGTTAGGTTAGGTTAGGTTAGGTTAGGTTAGGTTAGGTTAGGTTAGGTTAGGTTAGGTTAGGTTAGGTTAGGTTAGGTTAGGTTAGGTTAGGTTAGGTTAGGTTAGGTTAGGTTAGGTTAGGTTAGGTTAGGTTAGGTTAGGTTAGGTTAGGTTAGGTTAGGTTAGGTTAGGTTAGGTTAGGTTAGGTTAGGTTAGGTTAGGTTAGGTTAGGTTAGGTTAGGTTAGGTTAGGTTAGGTTAGGTTAGGTTAGGTTAGGTTAGGTTAGGTTAGGTTAGGTTAGGTTAGGTTAGGTTAGGTTAGGTTAGGTTAGGTTAGGTTAGGTTAGGTTAGGTTAGGTTAGGTTAGGTTAGGTTAGGTTAGGTTAGGTTAGGTTAGGTTAGGTTAGGTTAGGTTAGGTTAGGTTAGGTTAGGTTAGGTTAGGTTAGGTTAGGTTAGGTTAGGTTAGGTTAGGTTAGGTTAGGTTAGGTTAGGTTAGGTTAGGTTAGGTTAGGTTAGGTTAGGTTAGGTTAGGTTAGGTTAGGTTAGGTTAGGTTAGGTTAGGTTAGGTTAGGTTAGGTTAGGTTAGGTTAGGTTAGGTTAGGTTAGGTTAGGTTAGGTTAGGTTAGGTTAGGTTAGGTTAGGTTAGGTTAGGTTAGGTTAGGTTAGGTTAGGTTAGGTTAGGTTAGGTTAGGTTAGGTTAGGTTAGGTTAGGTTAGGTTAGGTTAGGTTAGGTTAGGTTAGGTTAGGTTAGGTTAGGTTAGGTTAGGTTAGGTTAGGTTAGGTTAGGTTAGGTTAGGTTAGGTTAGGTTAGGTTAGGTTAGGTTAGGTTAGGTTAGGTTAGGTTAGGTTAGGTTAGGTTAGGTTAGGTTAGGTTAGGTTAGGTTAGGTTAGGTTAGGTTAGGTTAGGTTAGGTTAGGTTAGGTTAGGTTAGGTTAGGTTAGGTTAGGTTAGGTTAGGTTAGGTTAGGTTAGGTTAGGTTAGGTTAGGTTAGGTTAGGTTAGGTTAGGTTAGGTTAGGTTAGGTTAGGTTAGGTTAGGTTAGGTTAGGTTAGGTTAGGTTAGG